>LFRF01000020.1:291929-308875 GCA_001189435.1 Tolypocladium ophioglossoides CBS 100239 | reverse complement strand
ACAGGGGTGGGGGTGGGTTGAGCTCTGCGATACACCCCGGGTAGAGAGAGCTCTAGGAACTGGGGGATGCACAGGGACCAGGCTGAGGCGTTGAGGCTCCCAGATACTCACAGAAACTCACAGAAGGCAGCACCCGTAGGGAAGAAGAGATCAGGTCACAGGTTTCGGCGTTGCACGAACACTCGCAGGTAGAGGACAGCGCACGTTGGAGAGAAGCTTTAGAGACTGAGCATCCAGACCAACTCAGGTGTTCAACACTAGGAATCTCTCAAGTAATGAGATGATTCATGTTGGAGAGAGGCCGCTCGAGAAACCTTGGCCTGCACAGAGACTCCGTCGGGGCGTTGAGTCCCCTACAAACACCCGCACACAGAAGACAGCAGACGCAGCGGAGAAACCCCGGAAGCATTGGGCTTGCACAGGCAGCAGATCAGGGTGTTCAGCCCTGAAGAGTCACCCACAGACAGAAGACAGCACACAGCAAGAGGAACGCATAAATGAGTCGCTGAAATGCTTCGATTTCGGACACCAAGCCAAGGCAGTAGATACAAGAACCAGCCAGCAAGAATGATGAATGGGACCCTCAGATTAGCTCTCTTGTGTTCTCACCGACAACTCGCGATGTGTGTCGCTGTTGCCTGCAAATTTGGCTTTTTGGACGCAGGTCATCACCGGGACATTCATCATTCTCGCTCGCACCCATCACCCACCCAATTCCAACCCAACAGTGTTTGCTTTCCACAGGGGGGCTATGGGCTCAGCCTGCTCCGATTGCAAATTATGAGGGACAGTGAAAACCATCACGCCGACACACCAATACAGTGCTTTCCCCCCGGTTTGTGTGCGTGCGACGTCGGTCATTGCGGCTGTGTTTGAACACTCAAGACAGAAAAGAAAGAAACATGTGTTTGTATGTGGAAGTGGAGGTGGATGAGTAAAGGTGCGTCAGATATCTGTTCGATTCGGCCATTACAGTTGGGCGGTTTCAGAGAAACACTTTCCCGCATGTTACCAGGCATCTTGTGTGTAGAACGTTATCATCATTGGGGGGGGAGAGTGTGGGGGCTACGAATCACTGGCTAGGTGGCGCTACGGATGGCTCGTATGCGCAGACGTGAACGTGAACGTGAAAGGTTGTCGTCGGGGATTGTCATCGGAGGTTGTCATCGTGTGAGCGTGGACGTGGACGTGTGAGGTTGTCGTCGAGGCCTTTGTCGAGGTTGTCGAGGCTATCGTCGAGGTTGTTGTTGACTCGACGGTTAGTAGTTAGGGTTCGTAGTCAAGGTTCGTCGAAGTTGTTGTCGGGATCGGGATCGAGGTAGAGGTGGAAGTGGAAGTGGAAGTGGAAGTCACAGTCACAGAAGTCGAAGTCGAAGTTGAGTCGAAGTCGAAATCGAAGGCGGGAGGGAAGTCAAAGAGGAAGAAGAGTGAGATAGAAAAGTCCAAGTTCACGAGCTCGGGGCGGGGGAAAACGAAGACTTTATAGTTTTCTACCGGGTGGCCAGATCACTCGCCTGCGTTAAATTAGTAAACCGGTTCGCAGTGACTTGCAATCGCTCGCAGTGAATCATGCGCTTGAGTGAACGGCTTGGGGCGCCAATCGCAGCAACTCTGCTCGCGTCGGTCGCGCAACGTCGACGGCTGTGGCCAATCAGAAAATTGGAACCAGGCCGGAGCCGGCGGCAGAAAGCGAACAGCAAGTGACAGATGCGCGCGATGACGTGTGGGGCGGCCTTGGTCGAGCAGCAGTGAATCACTGCGGCGGTGGTTGCGAGGTGATGGAGGAGCGGTTCAGGAGCGGTTCAGCAGTCGTGATTTTGATCTCGAGAGGGCTGAGCGCCAGGACCTGCAGCTGTGGCGCGGCCGTTGTGGCTGATCCGCGCCTGGCCAACCACTGGCCGCCGCTGCCTGGCCCACCGCGATCCGGCCGCGAGGCTGGCAAACTTCATCGACGCCAACGACATCTGGGTGCCACGTCGAGCAGCCAGCGACTCTCGTCTGAAGCCGCACACCTCTCACGCGCCACAAATCCGCTCTCTACGTTCAAGATGGTATGCACTGACCTGCACCGCAGGCCCGTCTTCGTGCTGACTGCCCCCCTAGGCCCGCAACTCGGAAAAGGCCCAGTCCATGCTGTTTCGCTTCCGCGAGGCGCAAGCAGCAGACCTGGGCATCATCGACGCCGGCCGCACGCGCCGCCCCAAGCTCATCACCGAGGTCGACGCCGTCCCCGCCTGCGAGAAGTGGCGCGGCCAGGTCCTCAAGGAGATCTCGCGCAAGGTCTCGCGCATCCAGGACCCCGTCCTCAGCGACTACCAGATCCGCGACCTCAACGACGAGATCAACAAGCTCATGCGCGAGAAGCACATGTGGGAGGTGCAGATCCGCAACCTCGGCGGGCCCAACTACATGCGCGGCGGCAGCCGCATCTACGACGAGCAGGGGCGCGAGATCCCGGGTGGCGGCAAGGGGTACAGGTACTTTGGCCGCGCAAAGGACCTGCCGGGCGTCAAGGAGCTGTTCGAGGCGGCGCAGAGCAAGGGCAAGGAGGACAAGCCGCTGGAGGAGAGCAGGGACCTGAGGAAGACGGTCGACGCGGCATACTACGGCTACGCGCCGGACGAGGAGAGCGAGGACCTGCTGCGGTACGAGGAGGAAAAGGAGCGGCAGGCGGTGCAGAACCTGCTCAAGACGGGGCCACAGGAGCCTCCTGACGGGTGGGAGGCGCTGCCGGGAGACAGCGGCGACGGCCGGACGTGGGTGCTGCCGACGATGGAGGAGGTGCAGGAGGAGCTGCTCGAGAGGAGGCGGCAGAAGCTGCTGCAGCAGCTGTGAGTGCCAGCCAGGTCATGTTCCCTGGATCGGCAGCAGGGGGCTGGCAAAGCGAATTCGATGCAATGACGCATCACGGGACACGACGAGGGATTGCACTCGTGCCTTGCTGTCGCTGGCGTCCTGCTGGCGTCCTCATCTGCTACGGACACGAGAGAGCCGCATGTCGCGCTTCGCTGCGCCGACAGAGGCAATTCTCTGAAGGGGCACGCATCGCTGCCTGCAACCACCGGCATCTCCCAACTCATGATGCTGCCTTGAGCAGACCGACCGAACCAAGCACGCTGACACCAACTCACTCTCTGGCGCTGCAACACCGGGGTGAGAAGCACCGACTTCGGGGTGGACTTTTGACTTGCTTTGGCGTTTTTACTGGGCTGGAGTTTGGGGGCTGGGGCTAAAGATGCGATGCATGGGCTGTATTGAATGGATGCTATCTTGCCATGGCGAGCTCGCGGCGTTGGAAGCCAGCTTTGGCTGGGCATGCAGGTTAGTCTGGGGCTAAGGTCGAGGGATGCCGCATTGGCAGAATGTGCACACTTGCAGTCTGACCTCACGGCTTCTGAGGCTCGTGGAACAATGTATTCAGTTACGACTGAAATGGATCGAGATGCGCCCCTCAAGTCCACCAGTGTTGCCGGCGACGAGATTACAAACGATGCATGTGGCATTGAGCATATACGTACATGCTATGCCCAGAGGCATCATCCGTTATTTAAAGATAGGGGGGCTGTAAACAGGTCCATTCCTTTGGCCATCTGTTGGTCACGTGGTTTCCTTTCAGGCTCAATGCATCGGTTCCCATCCCAACGAACGGGCTCACTGCCTTCCATCGCGCCGCCACGATGATGGCGTATTCAGAGTACTATGTCGAGGGAGAAACCTCAAATTTATTTGCCGAAACCTCCGCCACTCGTCCAGATTGTGATGCGCGCGCATAGGAGCTGTTGGCCACGTCACCCCCGTCGACGTGCAAGGCAACTGCAGCTACTCCATCTATGCCAGGCCATGTCTTGATTTCGTTGTTTAGTTCTGACTGAAGTCTTCGGCGCTCGATATGAAGATCGCTGCTCTGGCGACGCAGGTGTACCGATCTTTGGCTCCGACCGTCTCGTTGGAGGGCCGAGTGGTGGGTGAATCGAAAGACAATGAGCCTCTTTATA
Organism: Tolypocladium ophioglossoides CBS 100239; assembly: GCA_001189435.1. NCBI lineage: Eukaryota > Fungi > Ascomycota > Sordariomycetes > Hypocreales > Ophiocordycipitaceae > Tolypocladium > Tolypocladium ophioglossoides. The sequence continues at coordinate 304,880 of LFRF01000020.1, read as the reverse complement.
CATATGTTTGTTATGAGCCAAATGAGGGGTGTTACTCGTCTGGACTTCATTCCGGCACATAGTTTTCGCGACAACTCACTAGAGAGCTTCGCCCGATGCCAGAGACTGATGGCAGATGTGGCACGGTAGGAGAGACGCCTAACTGAGCGACGTCTTTGTGTCTCGGATGCTGACGACTGTAGATTCTTTGTATTTGTGTGGAAAGCGCTGTAGCTGGTTGATCGGACCTATCATGCAAGGGTTGGACAGAAGTTCGAAAGAGACTTGCGGATGTTGCTTGGAACCCTTCCGGTCCGATTGCACCTTATTATCTAGAAATGCACTGACTCAATAGATTCCATACTCTCACTCCTTATGGTGCTTCTTCATAGAAAGTTTAATTCATACAATATCATTATCGTTGAGGCAACTTGCCACCTAGTTAGAGTCATTGACTGGGCCGAGGCGGACATCTATCCCTTCGGTCTGAACTTGCACCCCTTGCGGAGTCTGACTGGGAAACTGCACCTTCGGAACGGCTGGATACGGTACGAGGACTATGACAACTTATAGGATGTTTTCTAGACAACCTTCAGGAACGACCTCGGCGGCTTGGCGGTTGATCCCATCGAAGCTATCTAACTAGTTCGGATTGTGGGCTTATTGTTGTTAAGAGGTTTTACTAACCGCCTTGCAAATGAACCAGAGCCCGTTCCTATCGGGGACGACGAACGTGGACGCTACAGCATGTTGCTAGTAGGTAGGTTTCTGGTCAACCCGGCAACAAGGTTTGAAACATCGATTGAAAATACGAAGCCCAGCAATAGCAAAAGTCCAACCTGAAGTGGCTGAAACAGATGTAGCAATTTGAAGAAGGGTTGGGGGAAGGTCAGAGTACACCAGCCTCAGTAAGATCGGACTTGCGGTCATTGACACTGGCTGAGGCTGAGTTGATGCTGCATTGGTAGTTGAGCTAGACAGGCTAGAAAAACCAGAATGCGCACACCTGCAGAATAACGTGACGTGGCCAAGTCCGTCTCCCGCTCCTCAGCCGTTTCATCTCTGTCCATCATTCCACCATCCCTCCTGTTCCTGCCATGGTTCGTTCAAGCTGCTTTGTTCTGTCAAATTGCCTTTACCTTTTTGCAATCTTCTCGTCATACACAGTTAAGTGGCAGCATTTCACTCTTGGACAAGATGTCTGGTCTTGAGGCAATGGTGACGCTCAGCCTCGCGTGCCACCCCTTTCAAGTAATCAGCTTTGGCCGCGAAACCATCTCGCTCGTCAAACGAGTCTGCCAAAATGGAACTCTCGATGACTCTACTGGGCCATGCCGGCCATCTGGATACCATCGCAACGAATATCGATCATCCCACCCCTTTTCAGCGACCCTAGTTTCACTACAAGAGAAATATTCACTGAAGATTGCAACGGATCTCTATGCTGTTTCTCGGGATCTCTAACTATCTAGGGCTAACTCCATAATACGTGCTTGAAAATTTGGCAACTCCTTACGAAGCACACACCCTTTCTCTAGTGTTCCAACTCATACCGGCCGGTGCAGTGCAGTCCTTTCATTCATTCTTTAGCTAACTCTTTCGCTGACTTCAAGACTGTCACAATACTTACGGCCACTGCCTGGAATCTGCTACGAACAGACGAAACAACCGGTGCACTTCTCGCATGTTCCGCAGCGGGTAAACTTGGTTCCATGACAAACAGTGCAGGCAAATGATTCTTGAAGCAATTTCCATCAGTGCACCCCTTGGGCTCAGGCATGTTGCTTTGAATTGGTTAGAGGGGATATCGTAAGCGGATAAAGTTGGAATAGACTTACGGTGTATTTTCTGACTCTATGCAGATCTGTTCTATAAAAGGTATACGCTGGAGAGTGGTGTACTGTGGTATCTGGGCTAATGTCGATACATACGGGTGAATTGGTCACATCTTATACATTTTCTTCTGTATCTAAAGTAGCACAAGCAGACTATCCGGTATTTAAGAAATACCACCACCAACATAACGGTGCCTTGAATGTCAACTTTAAGGACGGAAAGCAAACGACAAAATCATGACAAACAGTAGCAAATACATTTTGGATGTTGAAAGTGCGGTTTAGCCTCGGCTCTCTGCCTCCGGCGTGAGTAGGGTGCCTGCGAACCATGTCCATGGACACAGCCATAGCAACTAAATCTTACGAGCCTGGCGCATTCGCCGTGAGCTGTATCACCAATACTCGACCTGCGCTGCAGCCGATGGCCATAGTCGAACCTGTTACAGCGGAAGAGTACCACCCCCATGGTCGAAACTCGGGAGGTAGCCAAATCAGAGGCTTGCCGTCCTTTGAAATCCACACATCATCATCAATTCTCAAACCGCTGCAATCTAATGTTACGGCTCTCGAAGGGTGTTCGGTCGAAGTATCCTTATCAGGTAGATCTACCGTGATCGCCCCTTTGCTAGTATGAAGGCGGGAGTGAGTTATCAAGTCGAACGACAGACAATTTACAACTGTGCCAGGATGGAGGGTCAGAAGGTTAGCCCCGGTATCCGCATCCCAGATCTTGATTGTCATGTCGCTTGAAGAAGATGCGAGTAGCCCATCGTCCGCGGAGAAGGCTACCGAAAGTACCCTGTAACGGTGGCCGGCGAGTGTATAGAGGCAAGTGCCGGTTGCTGTATCCCAAACCTTGACTGTTTTGTCTTCCGAGGCGGAGGCGAGGCGAAGACTATTCGGTGAGAAGACAATCGAGTCAATGAGTCCATTGTGGCCCTCGAGGACATGCACACAGATGCCTGCATACGCATCCCAGATCTTGATGATTTGGAGCGAGAATGATGCGAGTTGGCAGTCATCCGCCGAGAACACAACTGACTGAATCCAATCGCCATTGTTATCAAGGGTCTGGAGGCACGAGCCTGTGGCTACGTCCCAGATCTTGATTGTGTTGGAAGCGGAGGCGACTCGCTGATCATCTGCTGAGAATGCCACCCAGCTCACCATATCATCGGCCCTGAGCGTATGGAGGCAAAGACGGGTAGCCACATCCCAGATCCTAACCGTCTTATCGCGTGAAGCCGAGGCGAGCCGTAACCCGTCCCTAGAGAAGGCAATTGAGTTTATGCGCTGGTTGTGGCCGTCGAGCGTCTGGGCGAAAGAGCCCAAAGCACTCCTGTCCCAGATCTTAATCGTGTCGTCCAACGAAGCCGAGACAAGCTGTTGACCATCTGTGGAAACGGCGATGGAGTTGACCGTGTCTCCATGGCCCGTGAGGGTTTGCAGGCAATTGCCCGTGGCCGTATCCCAGACTTTTACCGTCGCATCGCGCGACACGGAGGCGATATGAAGCCACTGGCTGTCTGGCGACGTCACAAAGGCCGCCGAGAGCACCCAGCCCCCATGCCCCTCCAACGTCCGCACACACGCGCCTGAAGCTGTATCCCAAATCTTGACCGTGGTATCGCGCGACGTCGACGCTACCAGCTGGCCATCGGGACTGAATACGACCGAGCTAGCGCAGCCATCGTGTCCCCTGAGCGTTCGTGGGGATGAAGCTGCATCCGAGGCCGCCAAGTCCCAGATCTTGATGGTTTCGTCGTTTGAAGCCGACGCAATGAGCCGATGGTCCGTCGAAAAGACAACTGAATTTACCCCTTTGTTGTGACCCCGAAGCGTCCTTGTGCATTCATATACACCCGTGGCCGCGTTCCAGATCTTGATTGTCTTGTCTCTCGAAGCCGAGGCAAGCCAGTAGCCGTTTGGCGAGAAGACGACGCACCATACAAAGTCATCGTGGCCCGCGAGCGTCTGCAAGCACGAACCTGACGCCAGATGCCAGATCTTGACCATTGTATCCATTGAAGCAGACGCAAGCCGCTGGCTATTCGTCGGACAGAAAGCGATCGAGGTTACGGTATCGTCATGCCCTTCGAGTGTTTGCAGGCACGAACCCATCGCCATGTCCCAGATCTTGACTGTCTTGTCGCCTGAAGCAGATGCGAGCTGATGATCCACGGAAAATGCGAGAGAGCTCACGCCCCATTCATGGCCCTCGAGAGTTTGGAGGCAAGGACTCCAGTCTCTTTCTACTCGCGGCTTTACAGCAATCCAGTCCGGCTCTTCCTTATGGAAGAGCTGCCGGATGGCACTGTGTGTGGGGCTAAAGACGAGCGCAGAAGCGTATACCTGCAAAGGAGCAATTTCTATCGGTCGCCTGTGGGTAAGTAGAAACCGACGCGCATCTCGAAGCAATTGACGTGTTTCCGTGGTTCCCTGTGATGAAGTTAGGTTGACTGTCATGCCTTGGTATAGAATGGTGAGAAGACGTACTCCAAGTCCCTCAAGCCTCTGCACCGATATAATCGCGTTTGTTATACTTCGTAACAGGCCGAGAGCCTCTAGCCAGTGCAGGTAATGTTCTCGGATAAAGGCAACTGCGGCATTTTCGCTTCGAGCCTCTCCAGCCTGTTCCATTCCCCATGCCACGCCAGAGTCAAGCAAGTGTTGCACCCAGTAGGTGCAAGAATATCGAATTGGGGCAAGCGGGTCTGGTTCCGCAGGCAAGACTTGTTCGACCTTGATCCCTGGGTTACGTAGGTTGTAAATGTCGCGTCGGAGCGCCTGGGATAAGATGTTCAACGACCTCCAAAAGATGGCACGGTGTTGATGCCCGGCACCGGAAGGGAAGATCTCAGACGCCTTGCTAAGGAGTACATCCTTCGCCAATGGAAATACGAACTGAACAAGACTGTTTTGAAGAGCGAGGAAAGAGCGACAGGCCTGGAGAGCTTCTGTAGCATCGAAAGCACTTGGGGACTCGTCGATGAGAGATAGCAGCTCTATCAAAGAGAGGGGTCGATAGACGACGGAAGCAATGGCTAAGATCTCTTTGCACAGATCAACGTTGGTCGAAGAGTAGATGTCCTTCATCAGTCGCTTGTAGAGAGAATCCAGTTCCGGTGGGGTTGGCGACGAACGCTCGGGGTTGGAAGAGGTGGAGCGAGCAGGCGTCTCCTGCGGCCCTGGAGAGGAAGCCGTCGGAAACATTGTAAGGTGGTAAGAAGATGAGGGTTTCTACAATGTAGCTTCTCCTCGGATCAACGAGGACAGGAGGGTGATGGCAAGCAGGTGGCAGGTAGAGAAGACTGCGGGGTACGTTGTTGGGTGGTACAGGTAAAAGTTATTGTGTGCTGAATTGTGTGACTGTACGGAGTATGGTTGGGGACGACTGGGTGGCTGGGGACGAATGCATACTCGAGGTCTATAAATGAGAAGACCTCCATCCTTGGATTAATATCATCGGTCTTGAAGTGTCTGCCACAGAATCTTTTCGGCCAGGTCGGGGCAGCGGCTGTAGTCGTTGCCGTTTATCCCTCAGGAATCCCAACCGTCACACAAGGACTCAGAGACAACGATCGAGATGAATATTCACGAGGAGATGCGAAGGGGGCAAGCACGTGAATTATAATAGACGCCTACAGGGCACAATTCAACGTTGCCTAAGCAGGCGGACGTACGGAGTAGAGACTAGTGATCTAGACCGGCAAGGCACTACTCCAATTATTTGCCTACTTTCTTTTCACTCAAAGAGTGACCTCCGCTCCATGCCCCCTGTACCCCTTCCATCCACTCAAAAAGCCTACCTCGTTGTTCACCGCCGCTGCCTTCTTTCATTGGAAGAGGGCCAGGCCGCCACCGTCCATTGGCCCCCACCCCCCTGCGTGCCACTCAATCAAAACCAGGTTCAGCCGCTTGCTGTTGGCTCCTGTCTGCATTCTCTTGCTTACGGTCGGCCTGCACCATTTCCACCTCTTTTCCCATTTGGCACTTATTACTGGCCCAGTCAGTTCACCGCCTTTACCTCTCGTGCTTAACTTCTTGGAGTACCCACGGAGGTTGGGGCCCAAAAGCTTTTCCAATCATAGATGTGCACGTCGACGCCGGAAGTATGAGATTACGGCCGACTTGCATGCAACCATATCCATGGCCGTGGCTGATTGAAGACATGTGCTTTTGGATACAATATAGAGAGCCGTGTAAGCCCAGCCTTCTCCCTGGTTCTGAACCCAAGGTCATAGTCGGTTGATTGCCCCTACAGCTATTGTGCTCAGCTTGGTGTCACGTGAACGAAGTGCGACCGAACGTGCATCCAGGAGAAAATGGGGGCGATGAGACGATTTTATTGATAGTAGTCGAGGTTAAGCTCCTCCGTACACTCAGCGTATCCACTACTTTGTTGAGGGAGAACAAACACACCAAGGGCCGAGAGCAACGGGATGTCGTGTAAGAGGAAAGGCAGTGCCTGCCCAAGCAGACTATCAGGAGTTTTCACATGGTAACTCAAAAGGGCAAATAACAAGAGGCAGCGAAGGCCATGTCAAAAATGGGAGGAAAACTAAGAACTTGATTGCTAAGACCGTGAACAGATGGGGGACCATCTGTTCTCGAGGCTCTAGCCCCTTACATGCCTACTTGCTATCTAAGTCTCTGGTTCTCCTCCCCTTTTTTTAATTTTTTAATTTTCTGATCCTCCTCCGTATTTTTGTGGGTTTTTTTTTCTTCTTTGATCCCCCTCCGTCTTTTTGTGGTTTCCTTCTTTTCTGATCGTGTTTTTTTGGGTTTTCTTTTCTGATTTGGGTTCTGAGCCGGCCAGTAGCCCAACAAACTACTTCATACTGCGTGCTCGGGTTCCCCTTTTGCAATTTACAGTAATGCTCTCTTCCGTCCTACTAAGCCGGGGTGGTTTCCGGCTGCTTAGGCTCGACGTCGTCGTAGGTGATGGCCATATACTTGCCCGGGTAGTATTTGGCGACCCACATTTCAGCCAGCATACCCTTGGTAATATCTTTCAAGTAGTAGTTGACAGGAATGCCGGAGGTGCCGTCGGCCGCCTTCTTCAGGTAGTCTTCGAGTGCGGTCATCATGGAGTTAATGTCAAGAATCTTGTTGGAGCCGTCGTCGATTTCTGCGAGCGCCGACAAGGCGGCTCTGAGCTCGCCGGCCTTCATGGATACCATTTGTCCGCCTGTCCGCGCCGCATCTGCCGACTGCTTGACGGTTTCCTGACCGGCAACTGTTGCATTCTGAAGCGTCGCAAGCGCCGCCATGCTCGACTTGGGGTCGAAGTTCGCAAACTTTTCGACGCCCAATTTCACTTCGTTGGCCACCATGGAAGGAATCGCACCCATGCAGATTAGAGTGACGTGCGAATTGATGTTTTGCGAGCTGAGCATGTTCTTGACGTCGTTGGCAATGGAGGTGTTTACACCAAACCCGCCTGAAGCCTTCGAGAACCACGCGCCCGCATCCATCTGCGCCTGCAGCGACGTCACGACGGTGGTCATCTTCTCGCTGACAGACGTACTGCTGGTGTTCAAGATATGAACCATGCCCACAAAGCTGGATCCAAACGTCATACCAGAGATGATGCTGAATTTTTTGGCGTTGGGACCGTCCGGATCATCCTGGTTGGCTATTTCCATCATATTTTTGGTGCTCGTGGGGACAATTTTCTCGTCCTTGAAGAGATGATTCCAAACTTTGATGGCCTTGTCAACATTGAGCACAAACGGCGCGAGGACCGAGGCATTCTTGTGCGTGCAAGAAACAGACAGCACTAGCGTGCCAGAGATGCTATGCTTGCTGGTTTGATCGCTGACCTGTTGCGAGGCGGAATTGCTCATCTGCGAGGCTACGTCCTTGCCCAACCAGCTCATCGAAGCGGACACGTATGAGGATATACTGCCGGCAAACGAACTGGCGTCCTGCTGGTTGGTGTCCAAAGAGAAGTACTGCACATCCATGTTGATGGAGTCGGAGGCGAGCGGCATCGACTTGATCTGCGATTTGACGTAGTCCACCGGACTCTCCATCTGTATGTGGACGCGCGAAATTTGAGCGCGGAGAGGTTGGATCTTCTCTTCGGCAGTAACCTTTTCGTCGGCATACTTCGACGCGGCCTCCTCAATTTTGTCGTTTAGCTTCGTGACTGACTCGTCGACCTTCTTCGTCGTGATACCGAGGTTGAGGAGTTCGGTCTTGGTCATGTCGAGACTTCGCCTCGACGCCAAAAGCGTGCTGAGTTCTTCCTGAGCGGAATCGACAGGTCCTTGCAAGTCCGAGATTTGCTTGACGAGATCGAGCGCTTCATTGCCAACAATGTTGGCCAGCACGAGCTGTGGATCGTACGGGATTGTTGAAGGCATGGTAGCTGAAGCCTTGGGTGAACAGAGGGAGGTAAAGATAAAAGGGTTTTCGTGACTGTGGCGTGTAAAATCACTGCTTGTCTAGCTGATGGGTAGGACCAGAGTAGTTCTTTGAACTGAGCCTGCTTGATACTTAAGTTTCAACCGAACTTTTCTCGGGGGATCGCGAGGGTATATATAGTCGACGAAATCGCTGTATGGTAGCTCTTGACGGAGCACCGGTTGCTGGCCGAGTCCCTGAGAAAGATGACATGATCACAGTTGGCCTTGCAAAGCTCGTCGACCCTTGCGTATGCGGTCGTACTGGGCGATGGGCTGAACCCCCATCGCCCCGTGGCTATTCCAATGACGCTTCGGATGAGGGTTGCGAAGCTGCAAATGGCTGCATTCCGAACAATCCGTTCTCGCCAGTCATCATAATTCTTCCTAATCTCAGCAGTGAGCGCCAATAGTATTGTCGTTCACCGTTCACCCCTTTCAGCTGGTTTTTTGACATGACAGAATGCTACCTGAATGGGCCACTTTCAGCTGCTCACCTGAAATAAGGCTAACCCGAGAAAAAAGCCTTGAACCACTGCCGTGAAGAAACGAAAAATATGACCCAAATAGGACATCCGGGTGTCGTCATTACGAAGATAAAATAGACGGGACAGGGGCGGTGTGAATATAAAGAAAGGTGGCTGGATGCTGAAAATACTTTACGATACTCACTGACTACTCCTGAATGGTCACTTCATTAGCGCTCGGCACCATACTTCACCACTAATATTGAGAGGGCGGCCCGAAACTACCTTACCCCTATTACCTAAACTACACAAATGGTAGAGTTGGGTACCCAAAATCATACATTTTTGAAAATGTACAAATAAATGTTGGTGTGGGGTTTGGGCCAAGCTGAACGGCTGAAAGGTCCAAGCTGAAGTGAGCGGTACGGACGGTAAGCAGCGTCATCCAGTCCATTGACGGTCCAGTCAAACCCAGGGGTTCCGGCTCGCACGGCTGCACAATCACACGCAGTCACGCGGCGACGCCTTCTGCGAGGAGATTCGCTCAAGCATGGGCACGCAGGGCCTGCGGTCTCACCCGTCACTTCAAAACCGTGGCTGGCCTATCAAAATTTCACCGTTCCCCTCCCACCGGACTCGCTCTGGCCGATGGCACAAGACGGCGCCTGAATGTGAGCTGAATAGAACAGAAAAGGAAAGGACGTGACGACATTACTGCCTTGAGAGGAGCTGAATGGAACAGGGAGGGAGGGACAAGACGGCACTATTGCCTCGAGATGGGTGCAATGGAACAGGGAAGGAAAGGGTAAGACGGCATCACTGTCTGAGATGAGTGGAACAGAACAGGGAAGAAAGGATAAGGCGGCATAATTGCCTCAAGATGGTGCCATAGAACAAGGAAGGAAAGGGTCAGGCGGCATTATTGCCTCGAGATGGGTGCAATAGAACAGGGAAGGAGAGGATAAGACGGCACTATTGCCTCGAGATGAGTGGAACAGAACAGGGAAGGAGAGGATAAGGTAGCAATATTGCCCCGATGAGCTGTACTGCATGCTGCAGTGTGCTCTAAAGAAGCCCTGGAGAGCTGGAGAGCATCACTCAGCCGTGATCATGTTGAGGTGTTGTCCAACCACTGGTGGACAGTTATACAAGCCACCCTCCGGCGGCATGTCGGTGGGCGCAATAGTGGACCAGCTCAGGCTGCAGGCAAGGCCGCAAAGGGCGCCTTGACTTTGTGACTACGGCACTGATTGCCACCCTCTAGAGCAAGTGGCGGCATGAAGCCGAGCTGATAGCCATAAGTCTCGTATCTTCCCACAAGTTCCACAACCATAAAAAGGCTTACCGTATGCACTGTTTCACCTGTGCACAACTCGAAAGCCATAGCTTTGTTTTCAGCACATTGCTTTCACTTGACCCTACCTTTACCAAACCTCATTCCCATTGCAATCTTCTCAAACAGCAACCAAGATGTTCATCTACACTGGAAAACTTGAGTGGCTACACTATGGCGAGGACGAACTTTTCGTCGTGGTCCTGCCGAACGGTCCCGTCCGTGTAGGGGACACTGTCTATTTCTATTTCCGGTGGACTATTAATGCAAAGGGCGTCAAAAATCCCAAGTGGTTCCAAAGCCTGAACGTCGAGGAGATAGTCAAAACCGAAAATGGCGACGACACCTTCCAGCTCTCCCATGGGTATTACTCCTGGGAGATTCAGTCGCAAAAGGGGTATCAGACGATCACCGTCAACATGTCCAACCCTGATGGCCACAAGAGCGCCATGAGCCTGGACCGCACGTACCAGCCCAAGGGGGAGGCGTCGACTGATGCAGCTCGCATCTGGACCGGGAAGCTGGACTGGCCCCGGTACGCCACCAACGAGCTCTTCATTGTCATTGTGCCCGACGGCTTCGGGGCCGACAAGCCCGTCCTGGCCTTCTGGCAGTGGACCGTGAACGCGGAAAACAAGCCCAAGTCCCCCTGTCTTGTCCACGGCGTCCAGCAGGCCGAGACCCCTTCCGAGGGCGTGTTCAAGTTCACCTTCACCGACTACTACATCATGGCCTGCACCTGGGACGAGAAGACGGAGCGACTGGCCATAAACATGCAGGAGCCCCAGAAGCACGGGCAAGACATTGGGCCATTCAACCTGGCGGCTCTTGTCGAGCGCAATGTGGAGTAAGTTTGCTTGCCCTCGTTCCCTGTCCCGCAGCTGGACATCGTCGCTGACTGATGGGTTCTCCTGACAACAGCGGTCTCACTCCACCCGAGCTCCCCGTGGGCAAGGCCGAGAGCGAGGTCCGCTATCCCCAGGCGGAACCCGCCCTGGCTCGAATACACACGCCTATGCCTTTCCCGCGCACGCTCGTCGAGACGTTGACGCACACGGCGGCATTCCTTGACGAGGCAGGCCATCTGGCCAAGTACGCCGTCGATGTACGTACAAAAACGGCCCCCCCTCCCTCCCGCTGAATGGACAGTGCTGACTCCTTTGCAGCGATACCATACTCTGGACAAGTCGTATCATGCTCTGCTCACGCAGAACGACGACTTAAATCGCCAAATCGGTCAGCTGACTGTCGTGGGTGGCAAGGAGAAGAAGGAGATCGACAGCCTCCAGGAACAGCTGGCCGTGTCGCTCGACGCGGCCGCCAAGAAGGAAGCTGAGCTCACGCAGAAGGTTCAGGACCTCCAGAAGGCTTCAACCAAGGAGATGGATCATGATTCAGAGGACCACAGTGCCCTCAAGGCGGCCCACGAGCAGATCCAGAAGGAGCAAGATGCCAGGTCCGAGGTTGAGAAGCAGGTGGTCACGCTGCAGTTCGCTCTGAGCGAGGGCCAGACACGCATTTCGCAGCTCCAGGTCCAGGACTTGCAGCTGGTCAGCGAGATCAGCAATCTCCGTGGCCAGCTGGACACGGAGAAGGCCCACAACGCCGAGCTCGGCGGGCGAGCCGGCGACCTGGAAGCCAAGGTGGCGATGCTGGAGAATGACGCCGCGGCGATGCAGAAGACGCTGGCGCGCACCACCGAAGACCTAAAACAGGCTCAGGAAGACGCCAAAGCCAAAGACAAGGTCATCTGTGGCCTCAAGAACGATGTCGCGGCCAAGGAGAAGGCCTACGAGGAGCGCCAGAAGATCACTGGCGCCATCATCCAGACCCTCGAGGATCAGATGGCCAAGTTGGAGGCTAAATGGCCGTTCCCCGACGGGTCGTCGTTCCCTAATCCATTCCCCGATGGATCAATCCCCAATCCCTTCCCCGATGGATCGATCCCCAATCCTTCCACCGACGGGTCGTTCCCCCTTCATACCTTTCCGCAGCCGCCGCAGCAGACCACCAACGACCCTACGGACGCAACTAGGAAAGACTAAATTATTTACTTTATATTAGTCCTACAGGAAACCTCTATTTAGATATAGCGGTAAGTAACATATGGTATCCTATAGCATTCTCAAGCATGTTTCCCCCAAGTTGCCATGTCCCGATGCCTAGTAATACCAACTTTACCATGGACTCGCACTCCAACAATTCTAGCGGTTCTTCGAGGACCAGCACTCTGCGGAGGTCAGTTGAGGGAAACCCTGCCCATGCCCCTGGGATCTCAGCGCGACATTCCGATCAGAGTTCCCATGAACCACCCGACGACCCTGATAGTTGCCTTGCTGGGCAAGCCCTTGGCCAGGCTCATGATATTGCCCGGAGGTGGCCCAATAAATTAACGCAAATAACCTCCAATGTATAAGACAGCCGGCGAGCTAATATGACAACGTACAGGAATATCATTGCTCTCCCGGCAATGCAGCGACCCGTCATTGATGTCGTTACCATGTCAATGTCCCCATCGGCGGCCGTTTTTATTACATGTGGAAGGATGACCGAATTTTTCAGGACATATGAAGTAAAAGTCGCTATAAAACAATACATAGCAACCAACCCCAGGCGTAAAGTAGCTACAGAGAGGTTTAATACATCGATCGGCAGCGTAAGTGCCTTAAAGAAACTCAGTTTTTAACAACTATAACTTGTGAGTTTATTTATACCACTATTAATAATCCATGCTGAAAGATATAGCCCTGTAAGAAATGCAACTGGTGATTCAGTAATAGCAAGCTTCTAAGGCAACACGTACTTTAACGGGGAGGCCGGACACACCCCGACAGGGGCTGTGCTTAGGGGCCCCAGACAGTTACCGTGTACATAAGGAACGTAGGTCCCCCATTTTCTAGACTGAAGTGTCACGCCTTGACAGAGTC
>LFRF01000020.1:227653-272356 GCA_001189435.1 Tolypocladium ophioglossoides CBS 100239 | reverse complement strand
ACTGCGACTGCGACTGCGACTGCGACTGCGACCGCGACTGCGGAACACGAAGCGCTCGTTTCCTGCTTGAATATGTGAGCGGGGCGGCAGTCTACATATCGTCGAAACTGTTACTTTGGATCATCTTGTTACAACGGAGTCGCAACATCTGCGCATTGCGACACGCTCAGTCTCCCGTGCGCTGCGAGCCGCCCTCGGCCCTCGCTCGATTTCCTTGCTCACGAGTCGCACTCGCTGCGTGCTGTACATGGAACCGATACCTCCGGGGTATATCTTCATTGTGAGCTCGGGACGGCATCCGGGTGCGCCACAGAAGCCTGACAGCTCCTAGTCCTGATCCGCAAACCACCCAAGATGGTCTCCTTTTTCGGCCTCAAGCTCGGTGGCGACAGGAAAAAGTCCCAGTACGAGACACGCCCGTCCTCTCCGGCTCCCACGGCCACTGACGCGCCTGCAGAAAAGCCCAGGGCAAGCAGCCCCAGAAATGGGACCGCGTGGACCAAAACACGCTCGGCGAGGGCCAGTTCTTCGGCCAGCAAAACTTCTCCCGCCCACAGTTCCCGAGCGCCCCGTCGTCCTCGCGGCCCGGCACGGCCAACTCGTCGACCATCGCCGCGCGCCGGGCGTCCGGGTGGCGCGCCGTCTTCAGCAACCCGGGCATGACGGCGTCCATGGAGGACCTCGCACCGCCGAAGGGCTTGGGGAGCGGCGGCCTGCGGCAGCACGCCTCCGAGGTGAACCTGCGGACCAACTTTGGCGGCGGCAGCACGACGAGCCTGGCGCTGCCGGCGGCGCTGGGGGGTGTTGGCGTGAGGCCGGGGACGCCGAGTCGGCCGGCGACGAGGAAGACAGAGTGGGTGAACCCGCTGGATGTGCACTTTGGCAAGGACACGTCGGGGAGTCGCCCGGGGACGCCGTCGGGGCCGGCTGCCAACGCGTCGAAGAGCCCCCTGGGACGGTTTGAGTTTGGTGTCGAGGCGCGGACGGGGGCAGCGGCAGAGGCAGAGGCAGAGGCAGAAACGGACAGAGGCGTCTCGGACACCGCTACAGACGAGCCGAATCCTGAAGAGCTCTGTGAAACCGCCGCATATCCCTCGCCGCCGCCGTCGGACAGGAACTCGGAGCGCGCATTCTCCCCCGTCAACCTGGCCCTGTCCCCCGTCGCCACTGCATGCTCCTCCGCGAATCCAGACGGCCGGCGCAACGCGGCCAGCGCCATCCGCAACGTCGACTCGGCGGCCGCCGCAGGAGCAACAAGCTCGCTGCCCAGCCCGGCGCCCTCGGCGAGCGGCGACCGCTGGGAGGCCCCCGTCATCCGCAACGTGCTGGCCAAGCGCGACACCTTTACGTTCCACCAGCCGCGGCGGCCGAGCTTCGCGATGCAGTTTGACGACGAGGGGCGCGGCGCGGCGGCGCGGCGGACGCGCCATGTCGAGGGCTTCAGCGGCAACTTTGCCGCGTTTGACTTTGGGGGGATTGCACCAAGGCCGAGCGCCGATGGCTCGAGGGGGGAGACAAGCTTGGAGACGGCGGGCAGGGCGGGCGAGTCGACGGAGACGACCAAGGAGCCGAGCATTGTTGAGTCCCGGTCCGAGGGCTCTGTGCGGCAGCCGGACAGTCCTGAGCACGGAATTCCAGCTTCGGCTTCGGCGCCCTCCTTCACAACGCTGGATCGAGCAGAGTCGGCAGCCTCGGCAAGACAGCCCTCAGGGGCACAACCGTGGGAAGCCGCTCGACGACCAGGCGGTCCTCCTCCGGCTGCCGCAGGGGCTCATCCTGGACGTGTTTACGGCCCCGGCCAGGCAGCCAGCCCCCCTCGGGGCTTCAAATCACGCTTCGGCGCCGAGAACCGCTCGCGGGCTCCTCCGCCGCGTCCTCTCCGCCCCATCCAACCCTTTGCGTCCATGGACCGCGCAGAGCCCGGTCCGCGCAGCCCCTACGGACCGCCCCCGGACGAGGGCAACTACTTGTGCGGCGAAGGCGCTGAGCCTCCGCGCCGGCCCGGCTCGCGGCCTCCCTCGAGCCCCTTTTCGCGGCTGCCCATGGAAGGCGACTTCCCCATGTCCAAGGGCCTCCCGCGCGGCCGCCGCCCCGAGCCGCCCCGAATACCACTGCCGCCGGCGCCCTCCGATGCCGACGACGAAGGTGGCTTCGGCCTGCCCGCCTGGTCCGACTTTGGCCGCGCCGAGCCCCGTCGCTCGGCCATCCCCGCGCCGCTGTCCACGGCGCGCACCGATGCCAGCCTCTCGCCCGCCTGGTCCTCGCCCGCGTCGGCCGCCGCGCCGCCGCGCCTGCCCAGCCCGACGTTCCCGTCGCTCGCAAAGTCCATCTCCAACTCGAGCGAGAACCTGGCGCGGTCGCTGGAGCTGTCGCAGCTGGACGACTACCACGACCCCTACCGCGAGCCCTACCGCGAGCCGCTGGGCTCGCCGACGCTGGGGGGGTTCCCGACGCTGGACCGCCGGCCGAGCACGAGCGCGAGCACAAGCCCGAGGCGCGTCGAGGCGCGGAGGGCGCCGCCGCGGCCGGGGCCGGTTACGCTGCCGCCGTCGGCGTCGGCGGCAAAGGAGGGCGTGGTGCGGACGGCGGCGGAGGCGCAGTTTCGGGGTGCGTTTATTTGAGGCCTTGCGCTTGCGACTATGGATCATGATGGATTTCAGGGGGTGGTTGTTTCTTGTGGATATCGTTTACTCTTGGCTGTCGGTATACATATTTCTAGTGCTCCGTACATACTGCTTGTATAATCAGCCTCGCTGCGTGCCTCCCGTTGCTATGCTGCGCATGAAATACACCGACGTGCGTCTTCGTCATGAACGTCGGGAAGATTTGCTCTCCGCTTGTGCCTCTACCCTTCCGCCGATTGACATTCGCCTTCGCTTGATCGATCTTGACCCTCTTGGCGGACAAGGACAAGTTCTGGCGGCGCGTCGGTCGCCACCTGCTTGCTCCATATGGTGCCGCGCATGGCCTCGGGCACCCGGATCGCAAACAAACTCAGGGCGAGGGCGATGCAGCACAGGATGATGCACGAGTAGTACACGCTCCGGTAGCCGACCCCGGATAAGCGGCCGGCCTCGTCGCCGAAGCGGTCGTTTATGCCGTCTGCCACGGCCGTCAGCACGGCCAGGCCGAGCACGCTGCCGCCGACCTGCAGGGCCACGTTGAAGACGCCTGCCACGGCGCCCTGGTCGCTCCGGGACGCCGACGACACGATGACGAAGTTGGCCGTGATGTACACGGCGCTCAGCCCCACGATATACAGCACCATTCCCGGGAAGGTGAAGCGCCAGTAGCTCGACGCGGGCGTGATGAAGCTGAAGAGCACCACGCCAGGTATGCACAGCGCCCAGCCGAGGATGAACATGGCGCGCGCGCCGAGCACGGGCACCAGCCGGCCGGCGACGGAGTTGGCCAGCAGCGCAGCCACGCCGACGGGGAGGAACAGCAGGGCGGTGCGCAGCGGCGAGTTGCCGTACGACTGGAGCTGCAGGGTGAGGAAGTAGGAGCAGGCCTGGCGGACGGCGTAGGTGGCGACGGCGAGGACGAGCGTCAGGTTGAAGGACGGGCTGCGGAAGAGGCGCGGGCTGAGGAGCGCCTGGCTGGCGCGGGACTCCTGGACGGCGAAGAGGGCGAGCAGCGCGACGGCGAGGACGAGCGTCGAGATGATGGGCGGGGAGGCCCAGCCGGAGGTGTTGGCGGACGTGAGGGCGTAGGTCAGGAGGAGCAGGCCGGGGACGCCGAGACAGATGCCGAGGACGTCGAAGCGGACCATGCGGGCCGTGAGGGCGCGGAACAGCTTCTTCCGCGGCTCCGTCTCCGTCTCCACCGGCACGGTGCCGCCCTCATGTGGGGCCGCATCCGCCGCCGGAGGCGCAGGCGGCGCGGCGGTGGCAGCAGACCGGGGCAGGATGACGTGCGCCGCCGGCACCACCAAGCCCGACAGGATCAGCGAGACCCAGAAGATCCAGCGCCAGCTCAACAGCGCCGTCAGCACGCCGCCCAGGATCAGGCCGACGATGAAGCCCATGGAGCCGGCGGCGGCCCAGAAGCCCAGCGCCCGGGCGCGCGCCGCGGGGCCGGGGAAGTGGATGGCGACGTGCGCCTGGGCCGACGGGATGGTGAAGCCCGCGCCGATGCCCTGGAAGGCCCGGCCGACGACGAGCGCGGGGAAGGTCGGCGCCAGCGCGCACACGAGCGTGAAGAGCGCGAAGAGGTACGAGCCGAAGAGCAGCACGCGGCGGTGGCCGAACATGTCGCCGCCGCGGCCGCCCAGGAGGAGGAAGCTCCCGAACTGGGCTCGGGATTAGCATACTGCCACGGCGTGGGGGGTCGGGGCCCTACCGTCAAGGCATACGCCGAGATGACCCATTGCAGCTGCGCCTGGTCGGTGTCGAGCTGCTGCCCAATCGTCGGCAGAGCGATGGTGACGGCGGACAGGTTCGACACTGCGCGTTGTTCTCGTCAGCCGGCATCTCAAGGTACGTCCTCGCATGCGGCACGCGGCACTCACGGTCAAGGAACATGGCCGAGCAGACGACAACCAGGATGAGGTAGGGCCGCGGCTCCTGCGCGCCGTCTGCGATGGCGGCGAGGCGCCTGAGAATGTTGACTGGACCGCCCATGGCGGCGGAGATGTCGATGGGATTGGCAGCTGCGAAGAAAGGCGGACGGGGGGTGGGAGGGAGGACATGTATGTGGCTGGCTTTCAAGAAGAAATCGGATGGGCCGACAAGCTCGCCTCGCGGTTCGCGCTTCCAGATGCTCGCGGTTCGCGCTTCCGGATGCTCGCGGTTCGGAGCACCGAGCCAGTCAAAGGCACGCTCCACCTACCGCCGTGGTTGCGGCGTGACTCACCTTCAAGCCCACGGAGGAATTATCCGTGTCAGATGCTGCGACCGAGATTCCCAAGACGTCAATTGTCGCAGGGACTCACCTCGGCGAAGACAGGGCTGGTTGGTTCGGCACTTCTGCCGACGCCGCGACGGCCCGAAGCGCCATGCAAGCCCGGCTCCCGACAGTCTCCACTCGGTGGCGGGACAGGGCTTCTTCAACCGCGGTGCGCTTCCTGTTTCCAATCCATGGCAGTTTGCGAAGCAGCGAGTGATTACAGGGCTCCGTGTCAGGATGATCGAATTAGGCGGCAGTGTGTACGAGCGGCATGTGCACGAGCGGCATGTGCACGAGCACGGCTGGTGAAGAGTCGCCATCGAACGTGGTGGACCGACGAGCCGACCAGACTGACGTTGGGCCGTGCGACTCATAGTGCAGGCAACAGCGGATGCAGGCCACGGCCGGCCCCGAGCTGACCGCTGTGCCAGCTCGCAGGACACATCAAGTCAACGGCCGGGCGTCTCTGCAACGCTGGGGTTGCCAACATGACTCACGAACGCCCCGTAACTGCAACGGCACCGAAAGCATGAGGCTCTGCTGCCGGCTCTCACTCCACACGCGGCCAGGCGGAGCGGCCAATTGAAAAGCAAGTATCGGTTGGCTTGGGTGACGTGGAACCGCGGCCTTCGTGACAGGTTGTCCTGGCCGCTCACCAAGTGTCTGCCCCAGAACAGCGCCAACGAGCCAGCCGTACACCTATGGCCAGCCGTGCCGTGCGACCAGAACCTCTCTCGCCGTTAGTTTGCATCTTATATGCCGCTCTCGGCTCGGGGCGCAGTCGCAGTCGCAGTCGCAGTCGCAGTCGCAATCGTCGGTCGTCGTCGTCGGTTCGTCTTCGCAGCCGCGACGCCCGACGTGTCAAGCAAAACAACAGCAAGAACAAAGTGAGAGGGGAAAAGGAGTGAACGGGCCGGCTCACGTCACAGACTGGCCACGGCAACAAACGCACGCAAACGCAGAAGAGGCCAACACGAGTTTTGTTGCTCCCGCCAACAGGAGGTGTGCGATGGGGAAGCCAAGAAGAGGGGGCGGGATACGATGCAATTGCGGATAGCGTCCATCCATGATCCATCCATCGCGTGGCCAAGCGCCGCATTTGCAATTTGGAAGGGTCCAGACTCCAGGCGGCCAGAACTGAGACCAAGCAAACGAGGGTCTTGGTCGGCTTGGTTTGCGCGTGCCCGTCATGAGTCCGTGGCCAGGGGCGTCAATGATGATGATCTGCACGGACGTGGGCTGTGCGCTCCCCAGATTCTACGGCACATCGTCAAGCAACTGAGCCAACAACCAACGCGTCAACTCGAGCAGCGCAGTTGCCTCCAGCTCTTCAATCGATACACGCGCGCCGCCGGCTTCCACGACCGCAAATCCAGGGGTCTACTCATACCTGGCAGCGGCGATTCCATCTGCAGGGCTGGTCGGTGCGTGGTTGGCCCATCATCTGCATGCCCCCTGACGCTAGAGCCAAGCGAGCGGCGATGCAAATTGCCAGCTTCAGAAGTTCTTCGCGCCGTCGTCCTCCTCGGTAGTTGGAAGCAATACACGACGTTGCGAATCTGCATTTCAAGCGCTCTGCAATGCGCGCGTGTCTCATCGCCATTCTCCATCACCGTCCGTCTGGACCAGCCCTGTCTCTCGGAGCCGTCTACAGCGTCACCATGGCACATTAAATTAGTATTATATTGAGTCGAGGTATATGTCCGTAATACATCATGTAAGATTCCGCTCCAAATGTGCGGCCGCCGTCATTGCGTCCCATCCAATGGTGCAATCGCGAGCTTCTCCCTGGCCTGGGCATCGTAGTATAGAAGCCACAGCAAGATGCAGAGACCGCTCAAGCCAACTGCAGCGACAAGAATCACTCTCCTTCTTGTCGCGATAAGGTTTGTGGTACCGGCACGCACCGGCATCATATCCCACATACTCACCGCCCAGCCAGCAACCGCGTAATAGGCCTTGGCCAAGTGCTCATTCCCAAGCCAGTGGTAGGTCAGGCCCGTGAGGGCAATGGTGTAGCCCACGAATTGAATGGCTGTGATCTGTGTGTTCCAAATGATGACCGAGGCCACAATGAGGATGATGTTTTTGAAGATGCCCGTCAMCGCCATGACGAGCCCAGAAGTCTTTCCTATCTGCACCAATTGTCAGCGGCCATGGGCGTAAGTGAAAGGAACGGGGCGCACCTACTAGATAAACCGTTGTAATGTTGAGAGTAAATGCCACGACGGCATTGAGAAACAGCAGCCCGAACCCCGCGCTCGCCAGGTCGGCCATCTTGAACCGAGGCAATTCGATGAATAAAGCGACAGCAAAGTTCATGACGGCGCACGCGGGCCCAAAGTAGTAGAGCCCGACGAGCGGGTCCATCTTCATGCCCTTGCGGCTCACGAGGACCTGGATCATGACCAGGCGGATGGCGCCAAAGACGATGCCGCCGACCTGGAAGATGAAGCCGATAAGCGAGAACTGGATCTCGCCAAGGGAAGCAAGCGCAGCCCCGGCGACGATGAGGAGCATATTGAGGAGTGTAGACAGACTCGGGTCAGCGACGCGCCAGAGCCAGGAGACGACGAGGACGGCGGCGGGATTGGCCGCGTTGAGCATCTGGATGAACGGGACGGAGAGGTAGATGTAGGCAAAGTTGGAGCACACGAGCGACGCCGAGAAGAAGACGGCGATGGGGACGATGGTCCGAACGTAGAGGCGCGGTGTGATGCCGAGGCCATGGCGGGAGTCGAGCCACGTCGTGGTGCGGGCGAGGACTTGGATCGCAATGGTGGTGAAGACAAAGTGCCAGCATGTCAGGAGGATAGCTAAAGGAAGCGGAAGTCAGTCCCTCGGCCGCTGCGTTTGCCCCAGGTGCGATTCTTGCCAGGTCCGGGATCCCTGCGAGGGCCGGTCTTGGCAACATGCCACGGTGTAGTACGCACGGTATCCTGCGAGTTCGTTAGCATCCACGATGCTGCCTGCGGAATGCACGCGGATGAGAAAGGGCGTCTTACGGAACCCAGCAGTGTCTATGAGCCACTTGTTGAGCAGGATTGTGAGGTTCGACAGGAAGATCCACGCCCTGCGCAGTGTGCAAGTCAGCCGCGGTCCAACTCGTCGCGCACCTCGTCGTCGTCGCTCACGCACATGATGCAAAACGAGGCATGCAGCGCCCCCCAGGCGGGCTGCCTCTTGCCCAGCGCAGCACCGCCATCGTCGGACACGCCAAACATGGCCGCCGGCTTCGCGGACGACGGCGACGCCGAGGACGACATGGCCGTAGCCGCTGCTGCTCAGGCCCAGGTCGGAGGTCGGCGCGCGCTCAACGGCTGTCCGCTGCACACCATGGTAGTCCGCGCGCGGTGCAGACGGTAGACTATAGCGCAGCCGAGCGTCCGTTCCATGGGGCCGTTGGGCGATGAGCGAGGCGACCCAACCCGGCCAGCGAGGCCCTGCTTGTGTGAACCACTCCACCAAGGCAAGATGCCCCTGCCCGTCGGCCGCTTAATGCGACCAGCCACCTGCGAGGCGCGTTCTTTCTGCCCCCATTTTGATGGTCGCCGAGAGCCAGAGCCACATGCCCAGCGGTCTGGTGGAGTCGATGCTGCGATTTCCTACTAGCATCCCAGCCAATGGTGTGAGACAGCTAAGACGATATCGCCAACAGATGGGTCCCGGATGCGACCCCCATGCGAAACCAGGGCCTCCAGGAAGGCTACCTCTAGGCAGCAGTGCCGTTTTGAGGCTGTCCGGGATGCCGCCCGCACGACGCCAGTGTGCCAGGTGGTACCAAGCAGGGGCGGGGGATTGTGTCGTGGTTTGTGACAGCAGAGCTCCTAGCACGTGTGTGAACCTAGGCAGGGTAAGATGCGATCCGTACGAAAGTAAACCATTAGGATAGACTCGGGGACCGACTGTGACTGCTAGAATTATGAAGATGATGCCAGATTGGCAGAATCAACAAGGCATTTCAGACGCTCATCAGCCTCGTATTCTCTCAGTGCCGTCTCCCTCCACTGCGTCCAATCTTGGTCGACCCCGAAGGCTCTGAGTATTGCATTTGCCAGCGGCAAGGCGTACGACCATTTCGTCTCCAACGCCAGACCCCAAAAGAATCTTCTCACCTTTTCATCGGCCATACAACCAGCTTGCTCCCGGTACCCCTTTTTCTCCAAGGCACCCGCCAGTGCAACGTCATCCACGCTTAGCGACACTTTACCGCCGCATAACGAACTCATGTCGGCAGTAGCAAGTGATGGCCCAAAGGCTTCACGCAAAGGCACGACACGCGCCATCTGCCAGTCGATAATACCGGTGATGTTGAGGTTCTCGTCGACGAGCAAGTGATCGCCTTTGTCGTCGACGTGCTTCAAGAAGAACTTCTCCGGCGTTTGTGCTTCTGCGCTTTGTTGGGCCAGTTGCGCTGCGTTATCCTTTAGAAAGCGGTACGTTAGGTACGCATCGACTGGATACTCGGCATAGAGTTGGCCATCCGCAATGAGAGTCAGGTACTGCTCAGCAAAGGCAGTATAATAGGCAATCGAATTACCAAATGGACCCTCCGGAGTAAGGACGACGAATCTATCGCTCGCTACCGCCGACACTTCGATACTGGATGACTGGAAGCATAGAGATCCAGCCTTGGGGAACGGATGCTTGGCCAGTTCACCTAGGATGTCTGCAAGGGCATTCCAGACCTTAGCCTTCTCATCCCTAGTGGCCTGACTACCGCATACTCCATCACCTGTCCACGGCTTCCCCGGTAGTTCTTCCATGAGAAGGAAGCTGACGCCGACACCATGGTCAGTCCCAAAGCCGCGTATACCATAACCGAAAGCCCGAGGTGCTGGCACGGCAGTGGTTTCGAGAAACTTCAATGTGGCGTATTCGCTGAGTATCAGGTACTCTGCTAACGAATCTGGAAGGCCAACAGCGAAACTTGCAACTCGCGGAACCCTCAGTAGCCAGGAGGGAGAGCCATCGTGGAAGCGAATGCGGGCGTGGTAGTTGGCGCTTCCCATGAGAGCGCCCGGCCCAACTTTGGAAGAGTGCTCGATACTGCAACCCCTGCCACCATTCAGCCTAGACGCAAGTTCGCATACTGCAGCGTCGTTGATCTGAGAGCGGAGACGATCGATCTCGGCGACAATCTGCGATACGTAGGTGGCATCATCCAATATCTATTCATCTGGCCGCATTTAGTTTTTTTTCATCCCAAGGGGCTGGGGGATCCCAAATAAACTCAGATGAAGGAAGGCAGAGCAGATCGGTTTCTCTTACCTCGGCGCATTTGTGGGAAGAAGGAGACAGGTGAGTGAGGCATAGGTGACGGCTACAACTGTCGCATCCACCAACGGCCCTGACGCTTGGCCTTTCACATTCCGGCACTGAGCAGCTGAAGAATCTCGGCGCCATTGTGCGTTGATATACGACGCTAACGAGGTTGAGGATTGCAAAGAAATTGCCCTGAGGACGTTTGTCGTCGATGAGAAAGGCGATGATTGTTGTGTGAGCGAAGCTGTCGAGTTGGCAACTGTGCATGCATTGAAAAACTCCGCCCGACTGGGGAGTGGCTCCATTCCGCATAAATACAGTGTTACCGCCCGAATTCGGGCCTTCTGATAGAAGCACTGGCCAATGAACCGCCTTGCCTTGACGTGACTCATCCTCAGCGCCCCCGCTTTCTAGGCAGCTCTCTTGACGACAAACTCCTTCTGTCAGAAGCATTGGCCAAGGCCGGTCTAACGAGCCAGAAAACGTATATGTATCTCTCGACCACGCCTACCATGGCCATTCTCTTGACAACTTCTCCAACCCGAAAGATCACTCTCTGGCAACTAACTCGCCCACTAGCCACGAAGAACGTCATCATGTCGGCTGAAACTACTTCAATCATGGACAACACCCCTGTTAATCAAGCTGCTGGCAGCAGCCGATGTGCAAAGGAAGGCTGCGACAATTGGTGTGTCGCCAACTCTCGCTTCTGCAAGGATCGTAAGTCGTTCCCAATTCTTTGAATTC
Organism: Tolypocladium ophioglossoides CBS 100239; assembly: GCA_001189435.1. Lineage (NCBI taxonomy): Eukaryota > Fungi > Ascomycota > Sordariomycetes > Hypocreales > Ophiocordycipitaceae > Tolypocladium > Tolypocladium ophioglossoides. Next base: position 261,457 of record LFRF01000020.1, on the reverse strand, counting down.
ATCGTGGCCTTGAGAACGGACTCGTGCTGATACTTAATCCTTTTTGTAAAGACCAAGGTTAATCTTGTTGGGGTAAATACCCGATTTTAAGGAAGGACGACTGGGGTTCAACTGGAATGCTTTGTGTTGGTTCAGACACCGTAACCTTTTCTCTTTTCTACGCCATCTGCACAGCCAACGGATATTGTCAAGGGCGGACTAGACAAGGCTCCAAAAAACCCGAGGCAACACTGGAGCTAGCACTAGACAGCGTTTAAATTGACCCGAGACGGCGCTGATCTCCCTGAAGCCGGAATGTCTCTATTCCCAAAGGCGCGTCTATTCTCTATATAAAGCCCTGAACACGGCCTTTCCGTCGGGACCGTCGGGATAGATGAATCAATGGTTAAAGACACCACTTGAGCCTGATGAAGGCGGTGTAACCCGGTATGCGAAGCTTGAACATCTTGGAAGTGGTACGTGTAGGCTTCGCTGCCATTCGTCTGAGAACGATATCCCGTGCACTTTCCAGAGGGGGAGTCTCTGCCGTCCTCATTCGTATCGCTCTACTCCCCGTTCCGAGCCTTCTACAGTGTCCGCGAAAGCAAATGACTCGTAGCTTCTAATAGTTGTTCCGGCGGCGTGGCTGGCATCCGCGGTAGCTACAACAGCGGATCCATCATCTCGATGCCAAAAGGCATTATAACGGCAGCCGCCGCCTCCGCACGGCTGTCGCCCTTAAGCAGGTGGCAGCATGCACTGATGGCAACGCTGCAGTTCCTGATAACGGGGATCCCGCTGCTCTTGTATGTCCGCCACCCCAGGCCCAGGGAACAAACAGCATCACGGTGCCGATGCAGATAGTCGAGAAGATAGCCGTAGGTGAGTGCCTGCAGGTGTAGTACTCGTTCAGGCAGGTTCCTTCATTGAGACCTCGGAGCTATCGTTACGGGCGCCTACGTCCGTTCCCCGCTTGAGTGCTCACGAGGAAGATCTCTGCGAGCAGAACCGCCATCAGGGGCGGCGCCAGCGCTTCGGGAGCTGCAGCAATTAGGTCGACCGATGCGACCCGCGCTGCTTGTCGCTGGCGCGCAGGCCCGTCCTCTGACGCTCTGGCAACGACGTTTCGTGACATTGGTCAGGCCTGTTCGAGGAGTCGTGCCGTCGAGAACGCTCAGATCCGGCCATCCAAGTCATTGTCGTGTCGCCGCCGGGTGCGAGGTTTGACGCTTCCTGCGGTAAGCCGCATCCAAAATGCGTCCTTGTTCGCCATTGGCGACCCTGCGAGTTCAGTCCGTCGCAAGCTGTAGCATGCTTGTTATTTAGACGGAGCCCGATTCGCCCGTCCCGGTCGAAGCGTGACGGGCTCCATGTCCCGCTTCCAAATGTGTTCGGTGAAGCCTCCTCTAGATCTCCATCCGAGTCATCCTATCTGCTAGGATCCCCTCCTCCTTCGTCGGGGTCGAAGTCGGAGGCGGAGTCGGAGTTGGAGTCGGAGTTTTCAGAGTGTCTTACGTATTCTACTGCCGTACTTCGTATAATGCCTAGACTACGACGAAGGATAGGACACCAACTCTGGCTCCCTCGGAAGGATCGGTTCTAGGTCGAGAAGCACTGTTTAGCTCCTGCACAAAACAACAGATCTTAGTATAGGGTGGCCCAAGTGCGGGTCGTTGACGCATATGCCAGTGGCTGAAATACGTTGAGCCTAAGGGCGCAGGTTAGCGGAGTGGCAGAAGCCACCGCTCGAGTGCGTCGGCGGAAGCAAGGCTAAGTAGAGCCGAGTCGACATTTCCAAGTAAACATTTCGAAACCCCAGCTTCTAGAACACTGCAGGCAGGGTACGGCGAGGGGCCGCCGTGTCTTAAAGGTACTTTCCCTCTTTAGCTTATAATAAACATTTAGATAGTATTCTAATTTCTTCAGATAAAAACCCAGATACACTCCATCATCGGGTCACTCACCGCTCCTCATCTCACTACTCTTCGTCTCACTGAAGTCAACATAGTTCTCCAACACTCATCTTCCTGCACCCGACTCATTGCTATAACGCCCTTGATTATCGGCGAGCCGTTCCTAGCCATGTATTTGTCCGAATTGTCCTTCCATCCCTGGCTCTTCTCGTCAGCGGAGTCGCAGCTGTCGATGTAAATTTAGCTACGGATCCTAATTGGTGTCCTCCATGCTCTTGGGTCTCGTTCTGAACAAGAGAATCAATTCAACCAACCCTCTTCCACCCGATCAAGCCCTGCTAACTCAAATTGTCCAACAGTTCTTTCCAAGGTTGTGTGAAAGGCCCCGCTATAACAACCAACCCTACTTGCCCAGTTGATCAAGGCAAGATATACACTGCATCCAGGGCCGCAAGTTCAAGGTGCTATGCGACACCGGCAACCGGCTAGGCACCAACGACTGTAAGGCGTTCCCCAGCAGATATAATACAATTACAAAAGCTGACTATATGTCTAGTGGGTACTGCAACCACTACGATGGCGTCATGTGCAGATACGTGCCCTACGAATCCCAGCTACGGCAAATCCCTGTGGGCCGCGGGCACCTGCTACTACTTCGTAAGGGCTCGACACTCATTCGCCTTGATTTACGCAAATGTATCCAATAGAAATACTGACATTAAGATCTTGAAGTCGAAAGCTAGCACGGTGCCTCTCTATTATCATACCAGACCTGGCGTAAGCTCGTTCATTGAATACACGCCAGATGCGAGTCAACTAGGTTCCATGCCGCTTCCGGGGTCGTAACCTCTGGCTTACAGATTTGGGGGTTCATCTTGTTCTGTTCGGATCCCTCCCCTTCAAAACTTCTTTCCTTCCAATCAGTTTCAACACATTGAGAGATGGGCTTTTCAACAAGCACAGGGCCCCACTTCACAAAATCGAAACGATGCTCTCCAGCAAGTATGTAGAGAAATGGCAGACGAGTTGCTGTGCTCGGGTCCGCTTGACTGAAGTCCGTAGCATATTACATATTATGCATGCTACGTGAGGGTCTCCGTTCAGGATGCTATGCTATGCATGAGTTCGCATTCCTCGTTTCACTCCTGCTCAACCCGGAGGCATCACACACGTCACACGCGAACCCCGCTCTCTCCCTAGTCTCGCCACACATTTTGCAGTCCATGATTTAGGTGTCGCTTGCGAGCCCTACTAAGAGAAGCTAAACTCATATCTCTAGAATCCTGGTGGGAAGATACGAACGTCATCACAATTACAAGGCAAACGGGGCGCGGAAAGAGGGGAAGGGGGGAAACATCAAATCACGTGGCCCAAAGTGAAGCTTCCTCGTGACAAAGGTCAAAATATGTGAGTAGAGTGTTGGTTGGGGGGCAATGTCGTTGGGCTTTCTGATATATCTGCCTGGACCACGTGGCTTGATATTACCCCCCTTTCCCCTCTTTCCGCGTCCCGTTTGTCTTGTAATTGCTATCATCGGCGAACGCGACAAAATGCCTCCCCAAGAGTTGTACGAGTGCCAGACGTGCTCAAAGCATTTTGATGTTGATGGCTTACGAGACCACCTCGGGTATTTCCAGGTTGGCAATAGCTGGCTGATCCGCCGTATGTGGCCTGTGTCTGACGTTTCAAGTCCCGAACACGCGAGCTGGTCGAAGAGCTTCAACGATGCTTGTCCCACTCCTTGTATTCGACAACGCGCAATCATGAGCGCCCAAATCACAGTGTAAGCGACCGCAGACCAGACGAATCAGCATCCACGTCCGAAGATGCGGAAACTCTCCGTCGGAACCCATTGGAATGTCCGCACCCAGATTGCTTTGACCAAGTTAGGACCCGCTACACCAAGCGAAACAACCTTGTGCGACATTACACACGACGTACGAGCACGTTTCCCCCGTTTCGGCTCTAACTAACTCCTCTACAGATGTCCGATGCAACGAACCGTGTCCTTTCTGCAGCTCTGCAATAACGGACGTGCGGTCGTACGTGCTACATTACCATACTTGCGCTGTCAAGAAACGACAGGAAGCAAGCGGGAATATTTGCCAGAAGGCCAAGGACAGGATGATTCGACGCCGACAGAGCCTAGTCAAGGTGTCTGCCGACTTCCTGGCAGAACGGTTGACTGTTACTGACGGTGGTATTGCCTTGCCAACGGACAGAGGTGGTGGCTTCTCAAACCGGGGTTCGAAGAGGCGCCGGACCTTGCGCTCAACAAGACCAGACGACGTCCATGATAAGGGAAGAGACAACAGACCACTCTGTTCTGGAAAGTCCAATAACTGAACAAGGTTCGCGGCACTCCGCGCAAGATTGGCGGTAGTGGAGCACCATACGAGTATTTTCTGACGTTATTAGACAGACACCACCGGCTTTTCAGGCGCTCCTGGCATTGGCTGGAATCGAGAAGATATTGGAGACGCACTAGCGGGCGGTAGTGTGAGGTCTGCTCGGGTGGCGCACCGCCGGTCCCTTGTGTTCGACTACCGATACTCCTGAACGCCAATATCCCGCAATTGCCATTCAAGGACCTATCCTGAGCGAGTTCCTTTAGCGACTAGATACACCATCGATGAGCTTTCCTAAACTACCGTCTCCCCTCACCACGTGCCGCCGAAAGATAATTCAACGCAGGTCTTTCCGAGCAAGTCCCTTCGCCTCGCCATACACAATAGACGAGCTTTACCATTGACTTCCCCGACAGGCTTCTTTAGCTCTTTCCACTAGCAGTCGGGCAGTTCAATGATTCAGTTCTTGGGCAAGCTCCATTCGCGATGCCGTACGCAATGTATGGTTCGCCTGATCAAGCCTGCCTTCTCAACCATGGTAACCAGGTTTGCATGCGTGCGAAGCTTTGTTAGATGCCGGGCCACACGGTCAGACTTGCGGAAGACTTTGTCGTTTTACGATCAGTGAGCTTTCATTGGATATGACGCTTGTATGTCAACGTGTTTAATAGTCTTATCTCATTGTTGGGCTCAGGATGCTACCATTGTGACCTTTATCCTCATTCTCAAATTCAAAGTTCAGTCCAATACATGTGCCTTCCCCTTCCATCTCCGCCACTTTTAGGGATAGCGTTTTTCGCAGGGGCATCTTGGCCTAGTACCATACTTCATCTGTATCATCACCCCCAGCATGGCGATCGTTCCTTTCAAGATCTTGTACAAGATAGAACCACATATATGTCATTAAAATCCTCTGTTCTCGGTTGTTGGAGCACTTACAAGCCGCCACGCTTCAATTCACAGGGAACTTGCTTAAGATCCAAATGCTCCAGCCGTTAAACCGTTCGGAGCCGCCACAGCGTTCAAGAGGGAAAGATGAGATCCGCTGTAGAAAAACATTTCCGATTCGCTGGACCATAGCTGGACCACTAGTATTCTCCGCTCAGATGGAATTCTGGCCTCGCGTGGAGCCTCACACGAGGAGCTGGCCAAGTTCGATGGCAAGACCCCCTCGGGCTGGACGGGTGCAACTCGTGGTAGCCTCGACATCTGCCTCAGCCCCGTCAACCAGGCGTTCTCTTCCTAGTTTTCTCTTGTTCCTCTCAGTATCGTGGCAGCCAGATGCTGATATTCTTGCCCCTTCTTTGCATAAACAAATGTCCAATGGGCAGCTTACATGGGTGAGGACACGAAGAAGCACGGCAGACAAGTGGAGGGACTTGGGCTTCTTGAGCACCCGACTGGGCTGTCTACCTCCAGGGACTTGCCCTCGGAGACTATGGGTGCGCCAACCTCCTCCGCCGCCTGGCTGCGCATCAATCCGTTGATACCGATTGTCGAATCATTCCGCCAAAATCTCCTACTCCAGTCGATATCAGTACACGTCCTAAATATCGTCATCAGTCAGGTTCCGAAAGTGGCAGCTGCCCTGGGAAATGAATTCGTCCCAGCGCAGCTTCTCTCCCCACCCAGAGCCTGGAACGGCTTCAGCGCCACGCGCCGTATCCAAAGTCCACGCCCACAGAGCCAATTGCATCGCATTAGCAAATATACCGACTTGAATTCGAGTTTGTACCAAAAACCACGTCAAAACGCCACTATGCAAACGCCGCTACCTACGCGCCAACCATGCCACCTCGCCCCTTGATCTGACACCACGCACACATGCTCCCCAGGCCTGCATCAAGCATCTCAGTCCAAAAACATGCGCAGGTTGCCGCCCATGTGCTTCAGGTCCAGCAGAAACGTGTCGTGGCCAAAGAGGCTCAGCTCCTCGCTCAGCTCCACGTGGGCGACGTTGCGGTTGCCCGCCAGGCGCAGCGACTCGGCTACCTCGCGCTGCTGCCAGGCGGGGAACAGGATGTCGCTCGCCACGCCCATGACGAGCGTGGGCGTGTCGCGCAGCGCCGCCAGTCCGAGGACCAGGTCGGCGGGCGGGCGCGACGAGCCCGGCTTGAGGGGCTCCAGGGCAGCGTCGGCGTCGGCCTGGGATTCGGGCTGCTCCTCGTAGGGCGTCGCGGGCAGGGTGAGGCTGCACTGGACGTCGGCCGGGGTGCAGGTGCCGGGCTGGAGGTCCCGCGGGCGCGCGGCGCGGCGGGCCTGGGCGGCGGCTTGGTTGTCGCGGCCGAGGTCGAAGAGGTCCATGGCCTTGCTGACGTAGAGGAGGCTGTTGGGGTCGTAGTTGAGGCACCACTTCTCGCCCGCGTGGTCCAGGTACGTCTCGATGAGGAAGTCGGGGCACAGGGCCGGCGGCTTGCTGGGGTCTGCCCGGCGGCGGCCGAAACGCTGCTCCCACTCGGGCCCGGAGCGGTAGGTGACGGTGGCAATCTCGCGCGCGAGCTTCATGCCCGCGTGGGGCGGCACCCCGTCGTAGTAGAAGCCGCGGTTCCAGTTGGGGTCCATCATCAGCACCTGGCGCTGCGTGTGCCGCATGGCGATGCTGTAGGGGTGGCTCCGCGCGCAGCCGCTGATGGACGCGATGCGGCCCACGCGCGAGGGGAACAGCACGCCGGCCGCCAGGGACTGCATGCCGCCCATGCTGGAGCCGACGCTGGCGTACAGCTTGTCGATGCCGAGGCCGTCGAGCAGGCGGAACTGCGCGCGCACCATGTCCTGCATGGTCAGGATGGGGAACCGCGTCGCGTAGCGCTCGCCGTTGCCCGGGTCGATGCTGCTCGGGCCCGTGGAGCCGTAGCAGCCGCCGACGACGTTGGTGCAGATGACGTGGTACTTGTCCGTGTCCAGCGGCGCGCCGGGCCCGATGAACTTCTCCCACCAGCCCGGCTGGGGATTGGCCGCCGTAGAGTGCGCGTGAGACGAGGCAGAGAGGCCCGTGTGAAGCAGGATGGCGTTGGACTTGTCCCTGTCCAGCGCCCCCCACGTCTCGTAGGCAACGTTGAACTCGGGCAGGACGCCGCCCCAGTCCAGCTGCAGCGGCTGCTGGCAGCGGTAGTTGAGCGTGGCGCCAGACGTGTACGACGGCTCCGGCCCGCTCGCCGACCTGCCGGCCTTGAGGTTCTCCGACCGCGACTCCATGGCGTCGAGGCAGGGGAACGCCATGGCCGGGTTTGACGCCGCCCCGGACCGTGGGGCCGTCGCCGCGTGAAGCGGCCGAGATCCATGGCGTGCGATGCCGCCGTGAGGTCGAGCCGCAGCGGCGGCTGGTGAGGGTTTCAGCGAGAGGGAGCGTCGGAGCTGGCGACCCGCGGCCACCAGCAATCTTGGGGACCCCATGATGGGCTACGAGGTTGACTGACTGGAGACGGCACCAGCATCTGGTCCATCCGAGGTTATTTATGAGACGACGGTCCGTTGCGACGCCAACGGCGATGTCGGGCGTTGCGCTGCTTACTCATCCTCGCACACCATTTCACGTGCACCAGCACGAACCTCATCTCCCTTCACGCCACATTCGAGGTCGCAGACACCAGGTATTTGGACAACTAGGCGCTGAGGCTGTTCACTTCACCGAGGCGTCTGCTATCAGTCGCCATTCGAGAAGCGAGAATGCCTGGGAAAGCACGCGCTCCCGACTGTGTTGCTCGGGTGGACCACGTCGCCACATTCTCACAAGGCTTGGGTTGGCAATTTACAACGCGTTCAATTCGAATCAATCTACACCCGGTTTATGTTCAATCCATGGCTGCTGTTGAAGCCGCCATTCTAAATCCCCGCAACTGTTGAACCTCCGACCCCAGCCATCCGCCGTTTCCGACAACGCTGCGGTCAACCCCCAAAGACACGACGCGACCAAACTTTTGCACACCGGGCTCAGCATACCGGACCTCGCCGCCGCTTACAGCCACACCTTGAAGATGCGGACGTAAATCATCTTGACCACCTGCACCTCGATGCAGTACAGCAGCAGCTCCGCCGCCAGGAACCCGACGTACGACGGCGCCGGCTGCGCGAAGCTCAGCGCGTCCTGGAACGGCGGGATCCACGGGACCGCGAAGCCAATCGCCATGATGGCCATGGTCGAGAGCGCGAGCGGAACCGTGCAGCGGCTCTGGAAGAAGGGGATCTTGGCCGTTCGCAGCAGGTGCACGATGAGCGTCTGCGTGAGGAGTCTGTTCGCGCTGTTAGCCTGAGCTCGCTTTCCCGGCAACCGACTAGGCAGGAACGCACCCTTGGAGGAACCAGTGCGCCTGGAACATCTTGACGGCCGGCGTCGGGGCCCCGTCGTCGCCGGCCGTCTGCACCCCGTAGAAGAACCAGCCGAGGCTAAAGGTCATCATGTCGATGACGGAGCTCGTGGGGCCGAGGACAAGGACGAAGCGCAGCAGATCAAGCGTGTTCCAACACTTGGGCGTCTGCAGATACTCCGGATCGACTCGGTCCCACGGGATGGCGATCTGGCTGACGTCATAGAGCAGGTTCTGCGCGAGAATCTGCAGGCTCAACATCTGTTGMAGCGTTAGCCGTCTGCCTACGAACCAGACTGCGTCGAGGGTATCGACTTACCGGTGTGAAGGGGAGCCATGCGCTCGCCGCCAAGACACTGAAGACGTTGCCAAAGTTGGACGAAGCGACCATCTACCGCCACGTTAGCACAGTCTCTCCGAGGACGCACGGGCTTGGGGCGTCCCTACCTTGATGTACTTGATGGTGTTGCCGTGGGTGATGCGGCCAGTTCTCACGCTGGACACGATGATGCCCAGGCCCTTCTCCGTCAGGATCAGGTCCGCGCAGTCCTTGGCAACGCTCGCGCCCGAGTCGACCGAGATGCCCACGTCGGCCTTTCGGAGGGCCATGCAGTCGTTGATGCCGTCGCCCAGCATCCCTACGCAGTGGCCCGCCTTGCGGAGGCTGGCGACGACGAGCGCCTTTTGGTTGGGCGTCAGCTTGGCAAACACGGTGCAGGTCTTGACGACGGCGTCAAAGCCGCCCTCGTCGTCCTCGAGCAGCGCCAGGTCGGGCCCCGTGATGGCCTGCAGGTCGTCGTCGGTGTCGTCGTTTGGCCCGAGCACGCCCAGCGCCTGGCACACGTTGAGCGCCACGGGCAGGCTGTCGCCCGTCAGGACCTTGACGTCGACGCCCAGCGCCTTGAGCTGCGCAATCGACTCAGCAGCGTCGTCCTTGGGCGGGTCGATGAAGCTAAGCAGCCCCTCGAGCGTCATGCGGGTCTCCATCTCGTGCAGGCCGTCCTCGTCATCGAGGTCGACCTTGGCGAGCTGCTTCTCGGCGACCAGGAGCACGCGGTACCCTTCCCTGCTCAGCGTGTCGGCCCGGTCCATCAGCATCTTCTCCTTTTCCGGGTCGAGCGGGACGGCGACGCCGGCCTGGCGCACGGAGGAGCAGAGGCCGAGGACCTCGTCGAAGGCGCCCTTGGTAATGAGCAGGTTCTGGCCCGTCGCGCCGCGGACGACGCAGGCGGATCGGCGGCGCTCAAATGTAAACGGGATGGCCATGACCTTTTCGTACTGTGCGACGCTCACGGGCTCGCCGTCCTGGAGGCGGTGGTTGAGGATGGCCAAGTCGATGTTGTTGCCGTTGGAGCCCTGGATGCTGGCGTCGACGGTGGCCAGCTTCAACACGGACGTGTTTTCGGCGCCAGTGTAGTCGAGATATTGGCACAGCGTGATCTCGTCCTTGGTCAGCGTTCCGGTCTGCCCACGGTTAGTAACGTCTCCCTGGACAGACACGCGTGATGCAAGGTCCTCACCTTGTCGCTGCAGAGCACAGACATGGCGCCGAGGTTCTGGACCGAGTCGAGGCGCTTSACGATGGCCTTCATCTTGGAGAGCACGTAGGCGCCGCGGGCGAGATTAGCGTTGACGATGGCGGGCAGCATCTCGGGGACGAGACCGACGGCGACGCTGATGCTGAAGAGCGCGGCGTCATTCCAGCGTCCAGTCGTCCTGCCAGAGATGCCCAAGACCTGGAGCAGACGTTGTCAGCATCGATTTCCGACCTAATATCAAGGGACCTTCCGAAGACTTACGATGGGGACCATGACGCACATGAACCCAATCAACATCCAGCTTACGTTGCGGATACCCCGTTGGAACGAATTCATCTCGCGCTTCTTCTTCAGTTCCTTGGCCATGCCCGCGATGAGAACGTCTATCGAGGGTGTCAGCCGTGCCGCGAACCATGCGCCAACGCGTCAACTCACCTGCTCCAGTGCGAAGCACCAGCGCCAGTCCGTTGCCGGAGATGACGCTCGTGCCCATAAAGGCAATGTTGGCAAGGTCTAAGAGCGTGGCCTCCTTGTCGCCGGTGGAGGTGGCCACCTTGGCCACGGGCTCGTTCTCGCCAGTCCACGTCGACTGGCTGATTCGGAGGAACGAGGCCTCCAGAATCAGGCAGTCGGCGGGCACGACGCTGCCAGGTGAGAGCACGACAATGTCTCCGGGGACGAGTTCCTTCTCCATGATGGGCTTGTCGACCGAGTCGTGCACCTTGCCAATGAGCGCCTCAACGCTCGGGGGTTGGCGGCGGACCTTTTGGTTGTTGGTGACGGACGACTGGAGCCGGAAGACGGCGACGCTGCTTCGGTACTCTTGCCAGAAGCGAACGAAGACGGAGATTACAACCATGATGAGCAAGACTGTCACGCCGGCCTGTGCAAAGTTAGCCTTGGATGTCCCGATGGCGTGCTGGCAGGAGTGCAAGACTCACCCAGTCCCGGTCGGGGACGGAGGCGTTGATGATGGCCAGGAAGATGAGCAGGATGTTGAACGGGTTGGGAATGGCGACCAGCAGAGTCAAGATCCACGAGGGCGGCTTCTGCGTCGGCAGCAAGTTGGAACCCTTGATGGCCCGGCGCGTGTCGGCCTCGAAGTCGGTCAGCCCGCCCTTGTGCGTCTGCAAGTGCTCGAGCGCCAGGTCCGTAGGCATCATGGCAAACGCAGTGAGGACGGCCTCGGGCGAGGCGTCGGGGGCCGAGGGGGGCAGCTCGTTCGAGGACATGGTCGTGGGCCACGACGAGGCGCGCTTCCCTGCGAGGCGGGCGGGCAGCCTGGCCATCACGGCGCTGGCGAGAGAGGACATGACGATGACGGCCCTGCTGCGAGCGGATGCGTCTTCATGCCAGTATAGCGGTTGTTTGGAGATGCCGATGAGGACGATGCTAGGCTTCAATGACTCTGTTGCCTGCGAGGACGCGGAGGCTCCCGACGAAGGCGACGGGCTTTGCGGCGTCTTGCACAGGGCTCCTATGGCGGCCGGAAGTCACTTGGCGCGAGTATCGATGCAATCGCCGCCAGGACTGCGTTTGCGTGGTTGGCAGTAGACTCCAGCTTTGCGGGATACAGCTCAGACGTGAGCCGTTGAGGTGATGTGTGTTCTGAAAAGGCCCGGGGGCGTGGCACGGTATTTGTGCTCTGCAGCAGGCAAGCAAGCAWTGGCAATAAAGATTCGGCGCACTGAACGATTCAGCTTGCGAACAGGTTACCGAGGGAAAGGAGGCACGGTGAATACGGGAGCTGTCTGGTGATCGGAGTGAGCCGCGAGGTGAAGTACTTTTCCAGCGCCACCGCCAAGAGAGAGATATACGACAGTGGATGGATGGCCCGCGAAAAAGGTTAAAATTCTGGCCCGTGAGTCGAGGCACAGCCCCTGGTCTGCCGCGGCCAACGGGCAGGGGCCAGAAATCCCCTCAGGCGCACAACCACAACACTGCTGCCGCGGGCCTGTAAGTCGACAACCTGGCGTTGGGCTTAGGCCTGTTTGAGGCGGCGAGTGGCACGGCATGTAGGCATGCCCATCCGCGCCCTCGGCTGCGGCGAGACTCAGCTGCGAGTGCACTGCACGCGTTGCCGGGCTGCGTCCTCGTTGGTGGCCCAGACGACGTCTCCTGATGCCGAGAGGCTGCTGGCTGTCATGGCAGCAACTCGGCTGTCGCGCCTCGACAACTTCGACGCCGCGGCTTCGCGCCCACCCAACGCCCAACAGGCTCAACGGTGGCAGTGCCCTCTCGACGGCCCAGCTAGGGCCTTGGCTGGTTAACTCGCCGGGTGGCCAGCCCGTCGTCGGGCCCGCCAGCCCGCGCCAACGCCGACGGCATGGGCAACGCCATGGGCCTCGGCCCCCAGAGACCATTGGCAGCCCGACTCACCAGGCATCGTTAGCTCCCTCCACGTCGCGTTGGTTGCGAGCACACGCATCTCGCCCCGCGGCCTTGTATCCTGTACCGCGACGGGAGGCGCCCGGCCCGCCGGACCGGTTGTCTCACTGACATGGCTGCCACGGCTGACTCGTCGTTTGGCAGCTGTTCCCCCGCCCGCGCTGCAAAGGTTCCCGGGGTGATGGACTCGGTGGGGCCCCTGTGAATTGTTTCACCGCAAGTAATATTATGGGCTTGCTCCGCGGCGCTGCGCGCTGCTTGTCGAATGTGCAGCCGATTTCAGCCTTGCTTTATTGATACTGTCACAGAAGATGCTTTATTGATGTCGAGGTATTATTCTTTCCGCCTGCTGTGGAACACCGCGGTGCACGAGATCTGTTCCGCTGACGGTGCAAGGCCGGGAGCGGCGTCCAGACGGGCCGATGCCGGTCGAGTTGCCTCTCGTCAACCAGGCCTGCTCCGAGACAAGGTCAGCCGTTGAAAAAGAAAAACGCCGCGCCGCTCGCTCGGCGGGTAACACAAGGGAGAGGCTTGCATCGGCTGTCGATTAATTTAGAGACGGACGATAAGGTTCCGCCACGCCTGGACACCCACCTCAAGTGGGTCCATGCGGCTGGTTCGTGAGGGAGGCAAGGGAGGGCCGATACCGCACAGAGATTCCCCGGTTGGGTCACCGAGGCAGCCTTTGCATCGGCACACCAACACAACTCAGTCAAGCCATGGGGTTATGTTCGAGCTCCATTACCTTCCCTTCAGCTGCCCCAGGGCAGGGCTGCGCCTGTAGCACCCGCACACAAGAGGGACTGGCTCAGATGCGTTATTGCTGTTTGCTTGCTCGAAGCTGCGTCGGTGAAGCTGCCGACGATAGTTGGCGCCGCCGCAAGACGAAGACCCAGGCGACGGGCTGCCTGTACTTCGTACTGTACCGCCTCTTGCTCAACCGGGATGTGGGGTATCTGGACTGTCAGCTGCCGGGCGAGGCGCATGTTTGCATGGCCCCGGACTGCTCGATGTCCAAGGCTCGGCTCCACACGATACAACAAACGGTAGCCTGGTTGCAGTACGTATCCCATCATCTCCGACCCCTGTGCTCTTGGGTACTACCACCGTGACCATGGCCCATGTGCACAGATGTCGCACGGCGCTACGGCTAGGGACAGGAACCTGCGTTTGTATATATTGCATGTTGTGTGACGAGGTTCTATGAGCGCATTGTCTGTTCCGATGGCCCTGCCTTGTCATTCTCTAGCCGCTCCAGTCATGGCATTTGGCGATGGTATGTGCCTCTCTACAGCCAACAGCGAACCCGGTTTCCGCCGCTACAGTGCGAAAATCAGAAGCTTGCACGCGGTGCAACTGCAGAACTTGTTGTCGACATCTGGATCTTAGTTTCGCCGAAGCCAGATGACATCCGCCCAGATGCTATCATGTAGCAATATGCCGCGTTCGCCATGGGGTTCGATTGACGCTAGGCAGGCTGCTTGAAGGTAAGAGAAGAGCTGCACCATACAAGACCCGCCGTGGAGATCCATCCGAAGACCTATGTACTCCGTAGTACATACTTCGTACTCCGTACCGCATGGCTAGTTTCAGTTCCCAACCGGTTTCACCTCCTTTTGCAGAGATCTAGATCGTCGCTCAGCGAACTACCTCAAACGCGCTCCCTGATCGGGGCTGCCGAGGCGAGCATAGGACGAGGTGTCTCAGGCCGCCAACAAAGGGGAACAGACCTCGCATGGGGTTGTCACTGCAGGCCATGAACACCAAGTTGGTTTTCAAGTGTGAACAAAGTCAAGAGTCGAGTTTCTTCGTTGAGGCAGCACTGTCAGTCAAAATGCTGTTTCTTTGTGAGCCTAGTGCAAGGCAGGCCACATATCTCCCAGTGCTTATAACGGCCAGAACATAAAGCCGATTTGTTGCTAGGCAAGGCGTTTCGCGCTGAGTCGGCCTAGTCCCTCGGCCAGTATCGCCGGCACGACTGGCATACGGTGCACTGGGTCGGCGGTGAATCGGCAGTCACGCAAGTTGCGACGCAGCGATGGGGCAATAGGAGCAGGGCGCTGCATCAATCAATGGAGAGCGCGCGGAATTACGGGAAAGAATAATGACAAGAAACGCTAACAAATGCCACCAGTGGCATTCGTTATTCTCAAGTTCCGCATCAAAGCTCGACTACTGGATCACGCCGGGCGCGTCGAAGGAATCCGTCACCCTGGGCGCCGCCGCCTTGGCGCTCCCCGAGGCCTTGGCGTCCTTGGCGTTGTTCGCCTTGGCGTCCTTGGCGTTCTTCCCCTTGGCGTCCTTGGCGTCCTTCTTTCCCTTGGCGGCCTTGCCCTTGGCGTCCTTGCCCTTGCCCTTTCCCTTTCCCTTGCCCTTGCCCTTGCCCTTTCCCTTGCCCTTTCCTTTTCCCTTGCCCTTGCCCTTGCCCTTGCCCTTGCCCTTGGCCTGTCGCGCCTCTAGCCCGTCCTCTTCGTCGAAGTCATCGCCAGTGACCTCACGTTCGTTGAGTGTGACCGCAGCGTCGACGTGTCGAACGTCGACCGCGAGCGCGCCGGAGTCCTGGGCGTCCCTGGCCGCGATGTCGCGCTTCTCTGAGTCGGAGACAACGCCAACCTGCGGCGCGGCCAGCGCGCCGGTGAGGAGAGTGAGGACGAATGCGGCGGAGAACTTCATTTTGTTTGTGGTTTCGAAGACGAAGTAGTAGTTGGTAAATGAGTGTGGATGGGGGGCTATTAGAGGCTGAGGAGGGGGTTGAGGCTGAAGGCGGTTGTGGTTGATTGGCGGCTTGTCTTGCTAAGATTCTCATTCCAAAGTCGGAGGAGAGCGGCCTTGTTATACTTCATGCTCGGCGGTTGCGACTGCGGCAACACTCGAGGTTGCGCCTCTTACATGAGTATGGGATGACCCGCCAACACGAGACGGCATCCATCTGTAACATAGAAAACGTCAGCCACGTTTGAATATTGGAGTCGCCGCGTGGGGGGGGCTTCTCACGGCAAGATCTATCCGGCCGGAGCAGCTAAATCTCGGATTAGCTAAGCCTCCACCACGAGAAGCAGGCGGCATTCAGTGACGAACCGTGCGCCTTGTCAGCACGCCTCAAGCCCGTCGAGGGCGGTTGATGTCCGCCAAAAGCACGAATTGGCAGCTCTTTCTGCTCGAGTTCCGGCAGCGAAGAACACGATCGCAGTGCAGCACTCATGAAACCCCATGGCTGGGTAGTGTCAACCAGCCTGAGGACTCTCGACAGTCGGCGTCCCAGCCGGCTACGACGGCACGCAGCACGCCGCCCGAGAACTGTCGTTGACAAGCCGGCACTCGGCACCGGCGCCTTCCCCGTGCCAACGTGCTCCAGACGGAGGATGTGGTCGGTTGAGACCGCATCCGAGCCCTAGCACGTAACGGAGAGATCCCAAACATGAGCAAGGCGGGTTTGCTGTCGCAGCTTCCAGCCCCGTCTTGTTTGGGGCTGCCCGCTAGGGTGGCTGAAACGCCCGCCATGTGCTCCGCTGACGCCGTGCCAAGTCTCGCCTCTTCCCGCGTCTCACTATATAGTTATCCCTGCGCCATGCTCCTGCTAATATCAAGCATAAACTCGGTGCTAACGGTAGCATATTTCCTCTTGGTGTGGCCACTCACTTGATGCGACGCACATCTGTCCCTCCTCTTTACAAACCGGCATAGTCAGGATACCGCTCCTGTAACGCCCTCCAATCTGTGCGAGCTGACGGGGACACAGTCCAGTTACCGAAACTGGTCCTCGAGGACCTCGAAGGAATCGGCCATGACCCAGGCAGCGCCTTTGTTGCGCCAATCGGCCTCGTCTTCGCCGCATACTCATACGGATCGTCCAGGACCTGCTCCTTTGCGCAGTTGGACCTCGCCCGTGCACTCGAACCAATACACGACGCCGAGCCGTGTCAAGCAGGAACACGGGATTGTCTCGCCTGCCCATCGTGAGGCTGACAACGAGGCACCCTCTGAAATCATCTTGAAGCCATCATCGTCGCACGTCAGACCCTCTTGGCTGGCCCACTACCAGTCAGCAAAGTAACAATAGGGCGCGCCGTGGGCATCTTCGAAGCGTACGGCGGGCCGGTGGCGGGGCAGATCGCGTCCGTCTTGCCCAAGCCTTGCATGCGTGAGGCCGGMCGGCCTCCTTCAGGCGGCTGGATGACGGCCGACTCGTCTGCGTACATTGCTGAGAAAATCAGAGTAGTCGCGGATCGCGGAGATGCACTCGCGAGTACCTTATGCTCCGGAGCCGCATTGTTGGGTCGAGGGGCAACCAGAAAATGAGGGTATTCAGGCGTGGTTAGTAGCTTCTTCGTATTTGCTGATCTTATTTCCAGCAGGAGAACATGTAGTGCTTGTTCGTCAACCTTGCATTGTCCTTTCTGTTTACTTAAAGCTACCTTAAAGTACTTAGCTGGAGCGATGGGGTGTGCTCTGCAGGACACCATCCGCGCTTATTATCCGCCAGTTCTGGCTCTTGAGGTCTGCAATGCAGCGATAAGTACCAATCCAACAGCCAAGAGTTTGCAGGTAGAAACCAATTTCGCTTAGCCGCAATACTTCTGACAGACTTAGGTAGCGACGGTATTGACCATCATAGAAGTACCTTTGATTCCAACGTGCATGCACGTTGGAAGGAGTCCACCCTGTCCTGCATGTTGGCATGGCATTATCGGCCAAGACCGATGAATCTTGGCAAGGGGCAATATTGCCTTTTACATGTGACCTTTAGACTGTTATTCGTACAAAGTAGTTATGATTACTCTTTGATACAGACGCACCATTAACCCCTTCGACTAGCCCCACCAGCTTCCACAGCTTGTCAAGATGACCAAAGTCTGGAGACTAAATGGCCTAGTAGCGGCCGCTAGATGAACTCGCCAATTACATACCAATCCTCCACCGAAGACTTGCTCCCCAGATACTTTATGGGCGTACGGCCATTGAGGATAAACTTGGTCGATCCAAAGTCCTCCAAGAGCAGATTAACCCCGCCAACCCTAAACTTCCCGGAACCGCCTCGGGACACGATGATAGACAACCACATTCGTTCCATCCTTCAAGGGCTCATTATGCGGCTCCAAGGTATAGCCTCCAATCTTGGGGGCCGCCACCCACCAAATGAACCAGTAAACGACAGACGCAACCAGAATACCAATACCCACGACGCAGTATAACCAATATGGGAGAGGCGGCGTGTCCCCCACGCCCCCCGGAGGACGCAAGAACGGCGCCACGAGCTGGAACGCCTGGCCCACCATGTAAAAGATGGCAACGGGCCACCAGACCTTGAACGGGCGTGCGGCCTTGGGCTCGCTCCGGCGCAGATAGAACAGGCCCGCGACAACGAGAAAGTTGATGACGGCACTCGGATAGCCTTCCAAGTCGAGGATAAAGTTGTACGCGTTTCCGAAGGGGATGGCCACAATGACAATGAACGACGGGATGAAATGCAGGATCAGGCCTGTGGATGGAGAGCCAAAGGGCCAACTCGATGCCCAGAATCGAGGGAATGGGATGACGCCCTCTTTTGCGAGCTCTTGGTTGACTCGGGCCTGGGCGAAGGTGACGGTCAAGACGTTGCCGAATGCCGAGAGGGCTACGAGAACACTCAACGCTTTCCGAGCAGCAGTGCCGAAGACCTTGCCCATAAAGTACGAGGCGACGGTCGTCCCGCTGGCTGCGATTTCCTTGGGAGTAGCAGCCGCAAAGTAGGCCACGTTGGCCAGGAGATACAGAACTCCGCAGGTAGACAGGCCGAGCGGGCCCGCGATCTTGATGGTGCGCACGGGGTCTTTCACCTCGTTGAGCACGTACATGGCATTCGACCATCTAGCCGTTCGTTAGACGCTTTCTCATGCGGCATTGCGAGGTCCCCTGCTTACCCGGCGTAGGAATTCAGCACCTTGAAGAGCGCCGTCGCGTACTGGTTCCCCGACGTGGCAGAATGCGCAAACGCGTCCCGGAAACTCGCATGCGGATCTTTGACGCTGGACACGCCGCCGCCCAGCACAACCCATCCCGTGACCACGACGAACAGCAGCAGCACAACCTTGAGGACCGTGAAGAAGTTCATGCCGTGGACGCCGAGTTTCGGGACAAAGGTGTGGACGAGGGTGACGAAAACGATGACGCCGATGGCAATGCCGCGCTCCTGCCATTCGGTTGCGACATGCCCGGATGCGACGACGACGTTCGAGGCGAACACGATGCATCCAGAAGCTAGAGTAGTGGCCCGGCGTCAGCTTGGTGGTGTTTTATGAGGCACGCCGGCCGCGCTCACCTGTGAACCCGAGGGCAATGGCCTGGACGGCAAAGACAATGGTGATCAGCATCTTCGGGCGCCGGTACGCCGCCTCGAGATAGACCTTCTCGCCACCGCTCCGCGGGATCATGCAGGCGAATTCGAGCCATACGCAGAGCCCCGAGAGCGCGAGCAAGAGACCCAGCACCCCGAGCAGCATCGACGCGCCCACGCTCCCGACGCTGCTCACGATAGACGACGGGGTAGAGAAGATGCCGGTGCCGATGATGCGTCCGATGCTGCAATGCAACCCGTCAGTCCGGGCCCCGCGCTTCGCTCGCGCACGGGAGAAACCCACATCAGAGAAGTCGTGCTGAAGACGCCCAAGTGGCGGCCCAGCCCCCCGGCCGTGTACTGCTCGAACGTCAGGCCGCCGACATCCTCTTTGAGCTCCTCGCTGGAGGCAACCCTGGGGTCATCTCCGCGGTCGAACAGAGCCTCGCTCTTGGAGTGGTCTGGAGACTCGCTGGCCATGGTCGCGAGTCAATGCGTCGCGCGAGCAATTGCAACTTGGAAATTCCCAAGACGGCACGCGGGCTCGCGGCAACACAAGTACCGTGCCTACCGTATCTTTGCGAGCTCCCTGCGGTTGTCTTCACGGACACGCCGGCATTAGCGAGGTGGCATGCGGACAGCGGTCTGATTGCGTGATCGCATCAACCCGCTGCCTGGAGGATTTTATCCCACTTCTCGGTCCGTGCCGTTTCAACGGGTAACACGGCATAAATTACGGAGCGGCTATTGCTACGAGGACTCGTACGTACATGGTGCAAAATATTGGCTTGGTCACGCAAAGAATTGTCTCCATGTTGAGCATTCTAGATCCCCTCTGGCTCTTTATGGTTCCCGGAGCCTCAATCACGCACGTTAAGATCTGCCTCATTCGTTCTCGCTCACCTTAATTAATCCACATTCCCTAGTACTTACGTACTCGTATATCTTCGGAGTACTCCGAAGATTGCCCTGTCGCGCTTGGTCCGAGCTTTGCCAGGTTGGCTTCCTTATGCTTCGCTGCCTGATCGACAGCCAAATCCAGACTCCATAGCACTGAGATTCTTGGCGTCTATCCTTGGCAACTCCCGAGCATATACTTTCTTCAACTCTTATCCTGCAAATCCAATTACAAAGCGAGCGTATAAAGTTTCCATCCACCTACGACGTGACGTCTTTGCCCTTCTCCATGAGTTCAGCCGGAATGCACCCAGGTTGTCATACCAGGTTCACGACAACTGCAAGCTTACGTCATCTGTTCGTTGACGGCATGCGGACAGGGTTCTTCGCGTGCTTAATTACCTGGCACATATTAAAGGTAGATCATTTGCATGCTCCCAATATAGTAGAGGGTGGTCCGACTACTCATAGCTCCATAGCTCTCCTACGCCAGTCCCTCAATGCTATGGCCCGGCTCGGTTCCGCCGTGCTTCCAGAAGCGGACTTCGGACGCAGGGAGTTCTCATCAATCATACGGCGACGAGATCTGGCCTCCGCGTGCTGATCTATAAGCTTTCTGGCATGTCCCTCGCCAGCGATACCTTTAGGTTGGCCCCTCAAAAAGGCCGCCCCCAAAACGGCCGGCCGTTCAGTGCCGTCATCGCTGGTTCGCCTGCTCCTTGGTCTCGAAATCGACGAGGCAGTAGTCCGTGTGGCGTTATCCGTTTGCCAATGGCGGTCCTAGCATTACACCTAGTTAGCAAGGGGGTGTTGCCGCATAGGAAGGGACATGGATTCACGCACGGTTTGAAACCAGCGAAAGCTCCGCCATCTCCCTGTTGTTTTGGGCTTGGTCAATCATCTTGCGCAACCCACCAACACAGAGCCTCCTCCCCTTGGAGCTCCGCACCGTGTCATCGAAGTGATCGAGTGTCCCGTGGGACCGTGTTCGACGCCCTGCTGTCGAGTCGACTGATGGGGATCCCGCCGTCGCCAGACTTGGCGCTCCAGTCGCCCCATCGCTAGAAGGCGAAGCGGTCCTCGCCATCGTCGCGGTTCCAGCGACGGTCGCGCTGCTTCTTCGGCTCGCAAGGGCGGATCTTGACGGGCCGTCCGCGGATGGGGCGCTCAAGGAGGCAATGGCACGGTCAGCGGTCGCGCGGTCGGGGAAGTCGACGAAGCAGTAGCCCGGGTTTCGCGCGCTGACGGGGTCGATAGAGACGTGCATCTGTTCGAAGTCGCCGAAGCCATTGTCGGCGAGCACCTCCTCGACGTCATGGGGCTTGATCGCGCTGAGGTTGCCTATCCTCGATCATGAGCCTCGTCGGAAGCAGAGCCATCCAGGCTGCGATTGTCGCACCTTGGCAGACGCGTCGGCCTGGGACGAGGCATCTAGCTGGCCACCATGACGCTGCCATGGAATGTTGTTGCAAGCGTGACGGTTGACAAAGGAAGAGAGACAGGGTATTCCGTGCCCTACTCCGTAGCCCATTATTAATATTTAGACCGAACACGCTAAACCTACACAGCAAGGTCTGTCACATCACATTGATGACTCGGGGTTATTGCATTGATGGAACAGGGTTACATTGCGGACTGGGCATCACCCCATTGATGACTTGGGCTTCCATTGAAGTCCCACCCTCGTTGGGCCAGCACTCAATGGCCGGCTGGTTGCGCATCACAGCCCCTACGGCACAGGTATGAAGCATTGACATGTAACTAAGGACTCTTGATTTTATTCCTTTCTCGCGGAAATCCCCTCACGATGTTTCCGCCAGTTGTGGTCTTCTTCCAGGAATTGTCTTTCCTCGGGGGATAATTCACAGCCCATTTTCCCCTTCGCTTTGATCAGGCTCGCGATAAGCGTTCTAAACTTCTCCTCACCGAACGTAGTCTCGCACTCTTCGTCGGAACAAACTTCATGTCCGCTGGGTCAGGGTCAAACGGGTAGGTGTTCGTCAGATGCCAGATAAGCGGCGGAGTTGCTCGTTGGTCGCAGCTACACCGCTCAGCTCGAATTCATCAATCGAACTGTCGACTCAGTGCTTCCCCGTTCCACCTATAGTAACAGACTTCAGTCCTGCGACCCACGTGGACTAATATCGATCAAAAGTAGCATCGGCAGTGATCAATTATGAAGTGGCCGGCCGAGTGCAAACCATCATTGCTCTCATCGAAATCTTGGGCAAAACGATGCTGGCACGCTATGTTGGCTATTGTGGTCCTTCGATCGAAATTCTTTCCGCATCTTACAAGGATTCGGTCTGCCATAGTGAAACAAAGGTCACTGCAGTGAAATGTGGGTGTCAGAGCAAGAATGCAGCACGGGGAGGGAACTTTAGAGGCTGACTGCGCTCGTGACTCTTCCACCAACCACCCCTCCCCCAGTAATCTTGTCTCGTTCAGGTTTACAAGAGGCCCTTTCGACAACCATTTGTGGGAGAAAGATCAAACGAAAGACGAAATCAACTGCAAGATCGCGAGACGGAGTTTCACGTACCACCGTTATTGGCTCTACTACCCGGCTCTCAGGGTCGGTCTGGAGTCTAGACCGCTCGAGGCAAATGGGAGTAGCTACGCTGTCTACTTTATACATACCGGACCCGGAGGATACTCAACTTTAAAATATAGAGATAAACCTGCTAGATCGGTACATGTAGATCCGAAATGCAAGTTGAATTTCGGCTACTCGGCAATAGAAGGCTACCTCACCCACTCCCGCCCGACGTCCCACCCAGCAAGCCGTGGCACGAGACGTACTTGAAGTCTGACAGGTCCATTGCGTCTTAGTCTGTGTTTCGCCAAGTCTTCAACGGCCTGTCAGAGAATTGGCATGTCTTGCCGAGGTTTCTTCGAAATTTTTTAGTCATAGGATATCAACCAAGAACCGCTTGAGCGTGGGCGCTGGGAACGCAGATCACCCACTCCCCAACTAATGTTCGGGTACGGGCTACTTGCAGTCAAGTTGCTTATTGGGGGGTCGACTTCTTCGAGCCACATGCTAGAATAAGGACAACTAGGTTTATGATGGTGATGTTGATCAGCCAAAGACAGAGTATAGTGCTGCGATACACTTCCACTGCACATCGATAACGTCAAAACTAAAGAGTCCATTCAACTGCCACAATCTCCCACTGCTGCAGTCTCCGATCCCTCTGTCCCTGTACGAGGCCACCTACCAGAGCCCCGGGATGTCTGATAGCTTAATGCAGACCTCTTACGTGGCTTAAATGATTTTGAAGAAACTTAATTTACTTTACTGCACAGATTTAGGAGCATCACCGCGCCAGAAAACCTTGACCTGCGCCCATTGCTGGACAGAGTCGACAACACATAAATACCCGCCCCCGTAATCTCCCTTTTCTTTTCTCCCTTTCACTCCCTCGGTCCAGGGCGAAGTCGTAATTCCTATCCATCAGGGTCCTCGCAACGATAGGTTTCTGTCACGAGGCTGGCATTACGAGCAAGCTCCCTTACATCTGCCCATTCCTCATCATCAGGGGTTCGGAAGGCGATGAGAGCCGACTCTTGAAGAGCTACCGCAAACTTGGACCGACGGTCAGCTGTCAACAGGCTACCACCTGACGTGAACCGTCGGCCTGTTGCGTTTGTAGGCCCTGAGGCAGCCGGATCATGATGTGTCATTTGCCACCCAAGAGTACAGGTGTATTTCTCTCCGCAAAGTATTATATCCCTCATGTAAGATTTCCATGTTGCACGTAATGTCGAAGAGGTTCAAGGCTCTGGGGGCTTGGACGTCCAGCCATGATTCAGTCGTAAATGAAAGTCCAATTGACACGGCCGTGATATACTGTCTAGGTGCGCAGCCCAGAATCCACCCATGCAAGTCGCCTCAACGCTCATACAGCCCAGTACACGTCAATCTTGACTGACTCGATATTGTTCACCCAATTGGGAAACCTTGCCTTCCCCCAGACCGTAATCACGTCCCCAAGCCGCAGGCTATTCACAAAGGAGCCGTCACCTGTTGCCCGTCCCCGGCCCTCGGCGTCCAGCGCCTCGCTGGCCTCCGAGTCGGGCTCGGTGTCGTCGAGATACGACCACACGACGACGTGGTCCTGCCATTCCCTCGTGGCGAGCTTGTTTCGATGGATGTCGAACTGGTCTTGCTGGAGCAGAGGATGGACGTACTTGTAGTCCTGGTCGGGGCTGTCCCGCTGAATCGAAGGGTGCACTGGCCGGAGACCGCACACGGGGAGAGACGGTGCCGTTGAGCTCAGCGACTCGTGGCGGACGTCGTAGGTGCATTTTGCGTCGCCTGCAAACATTAGTTTCTTTCACGCACCCATGTATCCAGGCGACGCTTACAGTCCTGGTCGGCGTCGAACCGCTCCAAGCCGGCTTCGAACCAGGTGAAAGACCCATCGTACGACCCCCGCGTGCTGTTGCCGCTAGTCCATCCCTGGTCTTTGCTTCTGATGGAGAAGACGACCCTTCGAGTAGGGCGGGCCAGTCTCGGCGTTGGGTAGTCGGCCAGCCTAGAGGAGAACTTGGGCTCGTGCTCTTTGCTTAGCGGTAGAGGCTTCGCCTCGTTTGTGTCGTAGGCGAGCTCCTCCGCGAGGTTCTTGTCCCCGTCGATGCCAGTCAAGCCGAGGGGATACGAGCGAATCTAGTCGCCCAAGTCAGCCATCCGCAGCCATGGTCACTGAAACGCGCCGCAACTCACCAAGAACTGGTTCTCCGCCTCGCTCGAGCCAACGACTCTCAGGTGGTCCCGGTGCTCGGCGTGGTAGTTGATGGCGTTGGTCGAGTGCGCCCAGTACTCGGCGAGGTCAAAGATGGAGTCGACCAGGTCGGGGGGCAGCGGCTTGCTGCGGATGAGCATGATGCGCGTCACCACCACGTCCATGGGTGTTGGGTTGTAGCGGTCGTCGCCGCCGGGCGTCGGCTCGAGGTTGGGCGTCGGCTCCGGGTCGGGGTCGGCGAGGTCCATGGACCGCAGGCGACGGATGAGCATGGCTGGGACGATGTGCGCCATGACGACGCTGAGGAGGAGCAGCGAGGCGAACTCGACGAGCATATATGGACGAGCTATCAAGAAAAGAAGAGAGAGGCGCGATACGTTGCAGGTTGATGAATGAAGGAAGTGGGGAGATAGGTATGAAGTCTAGGGTTTGCTCCAGGCAGAAGCCGGTGGCCCTGACGCCTCGACGTCAGCGGGGTGGCGGCACACCGGTCTAGGGTGGCTGGGAGAGGCGGCAGTTGGATGGTGATGTCCACAACGACGCAACTCATCGGGCACATTTGCCGTCACCGAGATGATGATTATCATGGTGGTCTGGGTATATTTAGCTTTATTCGCAGAGGTTTCACACTGGTGCATTGTTGACGTGATACACAAACGACTTTGACGTCATCGTGCAATGGGACTTCACACACGTGGCAAACCAGCAAGCCAATGCTGGAATCACCTCCCGCATCTACAATGAGAATCTCGTGTGCCCCAAGCATTCATCTGAACCAACAACTCTTTCAATACTCTGCAGCTTCCATTGTACAGCCGCTCCTAACACCTCACCGACGGGTACGCCTTTGCACCAGCCAGCGCACCATGAGCAACTCAGCCGCGTCGCTGGAACACGTCCCCATCAGCCTGCCCGATGGAATAACCAAGGACCAGCTGCAATCCTTCCGGCCCTTCAAGGTGAGGTTGCAGGCGCAAACGCCGCGATGAGCACCTGACTGACACCCTGGCAGGACTGGATCGCAACGCTCAACAAGTCGCTCGGGCTGCAGACCCAATCCTCGCACCCCTTCCACTCTGACCCCTACGCCCTGCGCTCCATCACGATCCAGTCCGTGGACCGATTCGGCGGCGGCCGCCTCGGCTTCGTCAAGCTCACGGCAGCAATCTCCAACGCGGCCGGCGAGAGCCTGCCCGCCGCAGCCCTCCTCCGCGGCCCCAGCGTTGCTATGCTCGTGATGCTCATCCCAGACGACGCGCCGCTCGAGTCGGACGAGCGCTACGTCGTGCTCACGGTGCAGCCGCGCGTGCCGGCCGGGAGCCTGGAGTTCGTCGAGCTGCCGGCCGGCATGGTCGACGACGCGGGGAGCTTCAAGGGCGCGGCGGCGAAGGAGATGGAGGAGGAGCTGGGCGTCACGATTCACGAGGACGAGCTGACGTGCCTGAGTGAGCTGGCGAGCCCGACGGTGGACGGCGTGGATGAGGGGCTGGCCGCGGCCATGTTCCCGAGCGCCGGCGGGTGCGACGAGCACA
The DNA here is from genome assembly GCA_001189435.1 of Tolypocladium ophioglossoides CBS 100239. Taxonomy (NCBI): domain Eukaryota; kingdom Fungi; phylum Ascomycota; class Sordariomycetes; order Hypocreales; family Ophiocordycipitaceae; genus Tolypocladium; species Tolypocladium ophioglossoides. Next base: position 235,497 of record LFRF01000020.1, on the reverse strand, counting down.
TCACGATATACAGCCACGAGCGGCGGATCCCGAGGGACCAGCTGCGCGACAGGAGCGGACGCCTGACGGGCCTGCGGTCCGACGGCGAGAAGATTACGCTCAAGGTTGTCCCGATGAAGGAGCTCTGGCGGGCGGGCGCCCGGGACGCCAAGGCACTGGGTGCGCTCGCGCTCTGGGAGGGGCTGCGGAGGGAGAAGAGGCTGTAGTGCGACACGAGGGATGTGCATCTTCCAAGTCTATGTCTAGTCTAGAGATTGAGCCGCTGCGCCATCAGAATGCCCTCTGCAAACGTGCCGACGCGGGCGTCGATGGCGTAGCCCTGCGCCTCGAGCCTCCTGCACTCGCCCCACAGGTCCGCCAGCGGCACGGTAAAGACGTCGATGAACTCGTTCTCCTCGAGCTCGGGCTTGGGGTCTTGGTTCTCGGGCAGGCTCATGTCGATGGCGACGTGGACCATGCGCAGGTTGGTGTTGCAGAAGCCCGGGTCGTTGAACATGATGGGCGACGTCTCGGTGGGCACTCCGACGTAGCCCGTCTCCTCGCGCAGCTCGCGCACGGCGGCCTGCTCAGGCGTCTCGCCGGCGTCGATGAGCCCCGCGGGGACCTCGATGGCGATGCGGTCGATGGGCGGGCGGTACTGCTTCTGCAGCAGCATCTCCTTGCCGCGGGGCCCGTCGAGGATGGCGACGATGCCGACACGGTCGATGTCGGCGTCCTTGGGGCGCGTGCGGCGCTCAGCCGACTCCCAGGTGCGCGCCGTGCCCTTGGGGTCTCGGTACGTGATTCTTGGGGGGGCGCCGTGTCAGTACACGCCCGGCCGGGTGCGGCGAATGCCATGGAGACGACGGCGGTGCATCCTCACTTGGTCAGCCTGACCCATCGCGCTTCGTCGTCGGGCTGCGCGCAGGGTAAGCTCGGGGGCCTCGGGAGAGGGTTGGGGCATTGCGGCGCACCAAGGGCCCTTGGGAGAGGACTTTTGCGTCCGCGTTGGGGTTGGACAGGCTGGACATGGCTGCTGGGCAGGCGCGGGCAAATGTCACACGGCACGACGCGTTGGTGTTGAGGAGGCACCGTGGACGCTGGGTGGGGAGATGGGGAGGACCCTCTGGATGTGTGGAGCCCCCGAGGGAGCGAAAACCGAAAACGATCAGCTGGAAAATGCCAGTAAGAAGCTGATGTTTCAAGCTTCGGTTTGTTTTTATTTCCAAGTGCCTGCTCTGGAAGCGAGGTGCCGGTCCTTTCAGCCGCACTGGCCGGCAGAAAGGCAGAGCGTCGCAAAGAGACGATTTGACTCGGCGCTGCCGGACCCTTTCCCGTCGAGCATCGTCTGGGACGTCATTGTCTCCGGGCACTTCCAGGCGCCGTCGTGCCGGGTGTGGCTCCCGCCGGCGACGCCGCTCAGCGTCTGGCCGGGGGCGCCGCGGGCGTCGTCTTCAACAGCGGATCCGGCAGCGGTGCGACGGCTGGCGGAAGACGCACAGCCACGCGGCAGCGGCGGCGCGGGACGTCGGGCTGATCCTGGAGCGCGATTGTCATCTTCTCGCCATTGCGTTCCAGGGGGTCAGCGTGCCTGTGGCGGGGAATGTGACGGTGTTTGCGACGCTGGATGCGACGTACGCGGTGGTTCAGAGGACGGTGCCCGAGAATGGGATGTTTGGGCCGGCGACGTGGTAGCGCTTCTTTCTGCCTGTCGGGAGTTGATTGCGTGTGTGGTGCGTTGATGCTTGGTACGATTTAAGAATTCATGCCCATCAACTACGAGGCACATGTATCTTCGACAGCCTCAGTCATGCCTGATATACCGCTCTATTGTGCGAGCCAGCTGCTCCTCTCTATCGTGCGAGCCAGCTGCTCCTCTCGCCGCCTGCCACGTCAGGAAAAGACGCTCTGCGACCACACATCATCAACATGCAACTCGGAGCCTGAAACATCAACCACGAGGCGGCAGGCCCATAGCTGCTTATGCGCCTCCTCGTCGGGTTGACAGACAGCGACGTTGTCGTCCAAATTCTCCAACCAGCAACTGGCTGCTTGGGAGTCGGGAAGCGCCATCGGCTGGCGCAGCGTCATCACGGATACAACAGCCGGTGGCGGCATGGGCTGTGCTGCTTATTATGAGTGAGCGTGTTGTGGAAGACAGCTGATTCGACGCGGGAGATGCGGGAGAGCAACGCTGCTTGCGTGGCAATCTGCAAGGCTGAATCCTGCCACTCAAGGTCGATCGATAAACTGACTGTCATCTTGTATTCCGTCCCTCTGTGATATGGATTATTGAAGGAGAGAGTGAGACGCAGCGCCTGCAAGGGCAATGTACCCGGTGAGGATCGGGCATGCCTCACCGTGGCGTCTCATCCACGTCCCGTCTCCCTGATTCGGCTACGGTAGCCCCAGCCAGSTCAACTCAACTCAATTCGCTGCCGTCCGGATTCCTCGAGGAATTCATCATCCCTTTCGTCACGCCTCGCCCTTGCTGGGGGCCCTGCCAGTGCCAAGGCCGCGTTGTCGTCCGCCGGCCTTCCCCTTTGGGCGCAAACCTCGTCCGTAGACCCTCTTCTCGATCGACCTTATACTTTGCCATGCCTTCCGGTGCCGTGTGAGCTGGCGCATTCCTTCACTTCCCCTCGCTCCTTAACCATCCTCAACGCTATCTCTCTGCCCCGTAGTCCAGCGTGTAGTCGACCATCCATCGCCGAGTATCCCCGAGCGCCCAACTTCCTTCCCGCTGCGCGTAAACGACTCCCCTCGAGACGGACTCGAGACGCCCTCGCCATGGCCCGCCGCGAGCCGGAGCGGCCGGACTCGGCCATCGACGTCGAGGGCATCGCGCCTGAGCCCATCATGGACGACGAAGACGAGTACGACACGCGCGCCGGCGGCGAGGCGGCGTCGCTGCTGCTGCACAACACGGACCTGCCGCTCGACGTGGCGCCCGACAAGGCCTTCCGGCGCATGGTCGTGGCCATGTGCGTCCTCTTCCTCTTCATCGTCGAGGTGAGCGGCTTCATCATGGAGCCGCCCATGCAGCAGATCATGGAGGACGTCATCTGCCGTGACCGCTACCCGGACCACATGCTGCGGATGCCGAGTGTCGAGGACGGCCGCTGCAAGAGCACGGATGTGCAGCAGAAGCTGGCCATGGTGCGTTCGTGGAGCACGTCGGCCGAGATGGTTGTCCGTGAGTGAGGCCGAGATCTGCATCTCTTGTGATTCGTACCCCCGAGTGGTTGACTGACTCTGCGTAGCGCTCGTCGTCCAAGTCCCGTACGGGATTGTTGCCGACAAATATGGACGCCGGACCGTCCTGTTTCTGTCCCTCTTTGGCTGTCTTCTCCAGATGGCGTGGATCATGATTGTCTGTAAGTGACGGCCCGAGAGGAGCCCGCGTCTCTGCTGTTCTGTTCCTGACAAGACCCTCTCTCACCAGTACTCTTCCCCGACGTCTTCTCCATCTGGGCCCTGCTCTACGGCAGCATCGCGTACCTCATCGGTGGCGGCGGGCAGATGGCCGGCGCCATGGTCTGGACCATTCTCGCCGACGCCGTGCCCGTCGCCGAGCGCACCGCCATCTTCTACCAGCTGCACGCCATGACGCTCATCCTCGCCGTGCTCGTCAACCCGCTCGCCGCGCTGCTGCTCAGCATCGACCCCTGGATCGCCATGTGGCTCGGCTTCGGCATCCTCATCGTCGGCACCTTTTCGTCGCTGCTGGTCCCGGAGACGCTGCGGCTGCGCCAGATGGCCGACACCAGGCAAAGGCGCGGGCGCAGCGTTGGCCGGGATGCGTATGATGACGACGACTTTGTGGCGCCGGCGAAGCGCAGCAAGGTCCAGCAGGCGTGGTTTGCCGTCAAGAACGACATGGGGCATATCTGGCGCTTCATCTTTGCTTCCAGGAGCATCATGATGCTCATTGCCGCCTACGGCTTGTTCTTCCCCATCAAGCTCAACTTTAGCCTCAACATCCTGCAGTACATGACCAAGCGCTTCAACTGGACGTGGTCCACGGTGAGCAGCACATGTCCTCGAGTACGAGTGTTGATTGAGCCCGCTGACCTGTCAGGCAACGTACATATCCACCGTCAGCAACATCACCTCCGTCGTCGCGCTGCTGGTGATGCTGCCCATCGCCTCCTCCTTCCTCGTCAAGCGCCTCGGCTGCGACGTCCTGAAGCGAGACCTGCTGCTGAGCCGCGCGTCCGTCGCGCTCGTCGTCCTGGGCAGCTTCATGCTGGCATTCGCCGCGGCGCCATGGCTGTTCGTGGCGTCGCTCATCATCACCAGCCTGGGCGCTGGCTTCACCACGCTGTGCCGCGCGCTGCTCAACGCCGTCGTCGAGCCGCACACGGTGGCCACGCTCAACACCACCATCTCGACCATGGAGACGTTCATGGGCCTTGTTGGCGCGCCCGCGCTGGGCTGGCTGCTGAGCCGCGGGCTGGAGCTCGGCGGGCCGTGGCTCGGGCTGCCGTACCTGGTCACGGCCGCGTGCTCTGTCCTGGTGCTGTTGGCCGTCGTTTCCTTTAGGATTCCAAAGGGCTTTGCGCAGGCGTAGAAGTCGTTTTCGGTGTAGTTTGAGGCCAATATGCGGCACACCGGGTGTAGGAACTTGATTCACGAGAGGATGCGGACGGCGAAAGGCGTTGGTCACGGTGCCCCAAGAGGGCGATGATGGCGATATCCAAGACACGAGTTCATTTTAAAAACAAATACCTGTTCAGGTGGAGCAAGAAATAGATGAAAGAAGGTGAGACGAGTCGCTAAATGGGATGATGAAGACCGCGGGCTATCTCAGACACGGCGCTTTGAGCCGGGTGAGGATCATGAAACCACCGACTTTGTATGTCTCAGATATTTTCTGGCTCGACTTGATGGTGTTTGAGAGACGCCGAGGAGTGGTCAAGGCCTTATCGATAAGATATTACAGCGTCGTCACCCCGCGTCACCTCCACCAAAGCTCCATCACGAACCTCCAACCTCCACCCTACCTCGGGCAATTGCATCACGACACCCCTGCGCCGCATCCTCAGCCTCTACCGCAGCTTCACTGCCTCGAATACGCAGCTTGTGCTGCGCGACAGAGGCATCATGTCCGACGGCGAGGATTTCATGCAAGAGTCGGACGAGGAGCAGTGGGTGGCTCGCCTGTGTGCTGGCGACGAAAACAATGCTAAACCATGGCCAGGTACGACTTCGAGTACGAGGAAGACGACGAMGACAACAACGGAGACGTGGATATCGAGAACAAATACTACAATGCGAAGCAGCTCAAGCTGACGGACCCCAACGATGCCATCGCCGAGTTCCTGGGCATCCCACCACTCGAGCAGGACAAGGGGGAATGGGGATTCAAGGGCTTGAAGCAGGCCATCAAGCTCGAGTTCAAGCAGGGGCATTTTGACAAGGTCGATACGCCCGCCCTACCCCCTTGATGCCATTACCTGCCGCTGACCATGCATGCACAGGCCGCCGACCACTTTGCCGAGCTCCTGACGTACGTCAAGTCGGCCGTCACGCGCAACTACTCGGAAAAGTCCATCAACAACATGCTTGACTTTATCGAAAAAGGCGCCGACCGCCCCGAGGCCGTGCACAGCATGGAGAAATTCTACTCGCTCACCCTCCAAAGCTTCCAGAGCACCAACAACGAGCGGCTTTGGCTCAAGACCAACATCAAGCTGGCCAAGCTGCTGCTCGACCGGAAAGAGTACGGCGCCGTAACTAAAAAACTACGGGAGCTGCACAGGGCGTGCCAGCGGCCAGATGGCTCCGACGACTCCAGCAAGGGCACCTACTCTCTGGAGATTTACGCCCTCGAGATCCAGATGCTCGCCGAGACGAAGAACAACAAGCAGCTCAAGGCACTGTACCAGCGGGCGCTCAAGGTCAAGTCGGCCGTGCCGCATCCCCGCATCATGGGTATCATCCGAGAGTGCGGCGGCAAGATGCACATGAGCGAGGAGAACTGGAACGAGGCGCAGAGCGACTTTTTCGAGTCGTTCCGCAACTACGACGAGGCGGGCTCGCTGCAGCGCATCCAGGTGCTCAAGTACCTGCTCCTCAGCACCATGCTGATGAAGTCCAACATCAACCCGTTTGACTCGCAGGAGACGAAGCCGTACAAGACGGACCCCCGCATCTCCGCCATGACGGAGCTCGTCGACGCGTATCAACGCGACGACGTGCACACGTACGAAAAGGTTTTGCAGGGGAACCAGGATATACTCGCCGATCCATTCATCGCCGAAAACATTGACGAGGTGACGCGCAACATGCGGACAAAGGGCGCCGTCAAGCTGATTGCGCCATACACGCGCATGAAGCTCTCGTGGATAGCGAAGCAGCTTAGGATTTCCTCGCCCGAGGTGCAGGACATTATTGGCTTCCTGATTGTCGACGGCAAGATTAACGGGACGGTGAACCAGCAGGAAGGCGTCCTGGAGATTGCGTCGGATGCCGACGCGGAGCGCATAGTCGCCATGCGCAGCCTGACCAAGTCGATATCGGAGCTGTTTGGCGCCGTCTTCAAGGATGGCGAGGGCTTCCGCAACGTCGAGCAGGCGGCGGTAGACGACGCACCCATGGACGGCGTGCAAGGCGTGTCCCACAGGAAAGCCGCGCGGATGCAGATGCAGGCCCATCAGCAAAGGGTGAGGAAAGGCAAGGGCACAGGCCTGCCATCATGGGCCTAGTAGGCTCAGGTTTCCTCGGCGAACGAGGCAACAAACCGCCTCGTTGCCCCGTTGCCCCGTTGACCGTCGTCGCGGTTGCAACCAACCGTTTGCATGTACATATCTGCCGGTTCCACAGGGGTGAAACCACGAGGTGGCGACCATGAATCTGCGTCATCCAGCCGTGGCGCCTGGGTTGCATGCGCGTCCGTGTTGGTGACTGGTGGCACGGGGCTGGAGACGTCGAGGACGGCGGCGGGGACCATTGTCGGATAGCGGTGTGATGCGCTGACACGAATGGCACGGATAATAGCGATGGTGAAGAGGAGCTGGACGCACCAAGACTCCCTATGTAGCTAGCTGGTCGATAGGTCGGGACTGCTGAGACCTGACAAGGGGTGGCAGTCGTCTACCGAGAGCACAGCGTAGGCTCCTAAATATTACATGATGCAGACATGGATCGATTACCGACAGCAAACGCTTCTCGTTTGTCGAGCGGCGGCCGTCGAGCTTTGACGTCGAATGTTGCCTGCAGCAGCGTTATACTGCAGGTAATATCTGTAGAGATGCGGGGAGGCGCTGCAAGCAAGACTGGGCACAGGGCAAGGTTGCCGTCACACAGCAACCGGCGGAGGAAGCGAGTGAAACGGTGGACGAGAACAAGACGGGCGAGCGATCGAGGGCGACTCGGGCCTGCACGCTGCATTTGCGGGCAGCTGTCGAGGCCACAGGAGAGTTGTCAAGACGGCAGTGCGTAGCCGACTCGATATGGATACGGGGTTCATGGCAGCAGGACGCGCCTTGCCGAGTCAGTGGCCGTTATTGCCATGACGCAACATGGCCACGGGCGATACGACTGGGTGTGCATCGACGTGCCAAGCGCACCAGTTGCGTCGAAGCTGTGTGGCCGAGGTAGTTGGTGCAACAGGCAGATATACACGGGAACATGAGGACCTGCGCGTAGCCGGGCATCGTGTGCGACTGGCACGGACAGATGGGGCAAGGGCGTCGAAGCCTGGGAGGAAGATGCCTGTCTCGGCGAGGCGAGGCGAGGCGGCTGCCCCGAGGGGGGGGGAAGAGATAAGACGCGGCTGGGTCTCGGTCTCGGTTCGTGATATCACGATCACGGCGCGGTGGGACAAGGAGGCGACCGACGGGTGGACCTGGCGATGGTTC
>LFRF01000020.1:203630-216256 GCA_001189435.1 Tolypocladium ophioglossoides CBS 100239 | reverse complement strand
GGGGGGGGGGGGGGGGGGGTGGTGACGAGCGTAGCAATGACATCCAACTATCCAATTCCACCGTCGGACCGATGCCGTGGTGGCCCGAGTCGGCCCATGTGAGCCTTTGGCACGACGTAAGCCTGCGTGAACCGCGTAGGTGCCCGCTCGTATTCAGTATTCACTCGATTCCGCTACATACACCACGCCTCCATGCCCAGCTCTGCAAATGCCAGCTGCTCCGCCCCCTCAGTGGAACTGCCCCTCGGTGCCGCCCTCGCCCATGCTGCGGCTGCTGCTGCTGCCGCTCTGGATGGCGCCCAGCATGCCGTCCATGTAGGCCGCGCCGCTCCACTTCTGGTGCGTCAGCACCTCGCAGCCCAGCTCCTTCTCGCGGCGCTGCACCAGCTCGACGTACGCCTTCATGCCGTCCGTCTTGAAGCCGCGCGCCAGCTCCGTCGAGATGGCGGCCGTCGAGTGCAGCCCCGCCAGCGAGACGAGCTGCAGCACGAAGCCCTCGCGCGCAATGTCCCACACGAAGCTGCGCAGCGTCTCGGGCGTGAAGCCGTGCGCCATCCAGTTGAAGGACGGCGACAGGTTGTACACCAGCCCCTTGCCCGGGAAGGCGTCGCGCACGGCGCGGCCGAGGCGCGCCGCCACGGCCACGCTGGGGTCGCCCGTCTCGACCCAGAGCAGGTCGGCGTAGGGCGCAAAGGCCAGCGCGCGCTTGGTGGCCGCCGGCATGCCGGCCTTGAAGTGGTAGTAGCCCTCGCGCGTGCGCGGCACGTCCCAGCTGAAGTAGACGGGCGTGCCGGCGTAGTGCGCGGCGAGCGCGCGCCGCCGCGTGATGCCCATGTCGCGGTCCGCCGCCGTGGCCGCCGTGTACTCGGCGATGCGGCTCGGCGCGACGCCCTCGCTGCGCATGTGCGCCACGGCCGCCTCGTCGAAGGTGACGAGCCGCGCGCCCGCGACCCAGCGCGCCTCGAAGGCGTCCACGTCGGCGCCCGTCGCGCCCCGGGCTTCCATGGCCTGCAGCGTCTCCGCCAGCGGCTCGACGGCCGCGTCGGCCACGCCCAGGATGAACTCGTGGTCGCGCACGTCGATGGCCGACGACAGCAGCCGCCCCGACTCGGAGTCGGTGCGCGCGATGAAGAGGTTCTCGCAGCCCATGACGTCCCACTGGAAGCGCGCGGCGTTGAGGCGGTTGACGTGCTCGCCCGTCGGCACCAGCACCTTGCCCGCGAGGTGGCCGCACTTCTTGCCGCCGTGCAGCTGGTCCTCGAAGTGCACCGCCGCCGCGCCGTGCTCGGCGAAGAGCTTGGCGAGCTTGAGCACGGCCGAGAGCCCGCCGTGGCCCGTGTCGCCGTCGGCGATGATGGGCCGCAGGTAGTCGACGTAGGGCGTGCGCGCGCGCTCCTCGGCGCCCATGGCGCGCCGCGCGTCCCACTGCTTGCGGTCGTGCATGGACTGCGCCTTGGCCAGGCGCTGCACCTGGTTGGGCACCGTGTTGTACGGGTAGTCGCCGAAGTCGGGCGAGACCTCGTTGGTCGACGTGAGCAGCGAGGAGCAGGCCCAGCCGGAGACGTAGAGCACCTCTTGGTGCGGCGCCTGCTGGGTCATCTGGACGGGGTCGATGGCGCCCACTGCAGCACCGGTTAGATCTGTTCTGCGTCTCTGCTGCTGGGGWCGGGACGGGACGGGACGACCCGCGACTCACTCGTGTGGATGGGCTCGCCCTTGGCCTCGCGCTCGCGGATCAGGTCAAACAACTTGGTGGCCATGACGCTGCTCGGGTACGCGATCCTCTGCGTGCCGCGCTTGGAGACGACGTCGGCCGCGCTGTAGGGCCGCCGGATGCCGGCGTAGCGCGGCGACGCCCACCAGGCCTCGACCTCCTTAAGCTGCGCCTCGTAGAGCGCGTCCTCGGCCTCGCCCGCCTTCTGCGACTCGGGCAGCAGCTGGAAGGCGTCGGCGGGCGCGACGGCGTGCGAGAAGGGGTTGCGGGGGGGCGCCATGCCGGCGGTGGTGGCGAGCGTCGCGCGAGGGAGCCGGGAGACGGACACGGACACGGACACGGACACGGACGCGGACACGGACACGGACGCGGCGGTTCGCGAGGGCAGGGCGCGCGGCGACGCTCGGCGTGCGATGCGTTGCATCATCGCGGCGGTGCGGTGCAGATCCCGGGGGCCTCTGCTGGAGATGAAAAACGGCGGTGCAGCAGCATCAGCGAGAGAGGCGCCCGCCGCTGGACGAGGCGGAGGACGGTGCCTGCAGAGCCGAGCCCCCGCCGGTGCGGGCACGACGTCACCGGAGGCATACCCGCTGCAGGGCGCCCGGGCCACATTGGCCAATCACGGCGCGGGGCGGCGCCCGCTGGCCCGGCCCAGCGCGGCTTTCCTCGGCTGTTGGCGCTGCGTATCCCGCGGCTGTCCGGGGCAGCATTTCACCTGCGCGCGGCCGTGTCGCGGCCCTCCGCCTCTGTTTTCCTCCTCCCTCTCTCCTCTGGCGGCCCTGTTGCGCACAAAGAGCTGGCCCGACGCGCTCAACCCAGGTAGGGCCCCGACGCCGCCGTCACATGCTGCCACACGGGCCACGCGACTGAGACTTGACTGACAGCGCATCTCGCAGCTTCATTTCCCCACGAGCCCCTCAACGCCCAACCATCACGACCGCAGCCATGGCCCTCCGTCTGAGGACCTCTTCGCGAGCCCTGGGCTCCTTCAAGGTGCGCGGCCCCGTGCCCCCGGGCGAGCAAGCCGTGTCCGTGTCCGTGTCCGTCTAACAGCTGTCCCAGCGCGTTGCCCTCGTCGGCGCCCGCGGCTATGCCACCGCCGAGCCGGACCTCAAGGCCACGCTCCGGGCGGCCATCCCCGCCAAGCGCGAGCTGCTCAAGCGGCTCAAGGCCCACGGCGGCACGACCATCGGCGAGGTCAAGGTCGAGAACACGCTCGGCGGCATGCGCGGCCTCAAGGCCATGGTCTGGGAGGGCTCCGTCCTCGACGCCGACGAGGGCATCCCCTTCCACGGCCGCACCATCAAGGACTGCCAGAAGGTCCTGCCCAAGGGCACCACGGGCACCGAGATGCTGCCCGAGGCCATGTTCTGGCTGCTGCTCACGGGCCAGGTGCCGTCCGTCGGCCAGGTCCGCGCCTTGTCGCGCGAGCTCGCCGAGAAGGCCCAGATCCCGCCCTTTGTCGCCAAGATGCTCGACGACTTCCCGCGCGACCTGCACCCCATGACGCAGTTCGCCATGGCCGTGTCGGCCCTCAGCTACGAGTCCAAGTTCGCCAGGGCCTACGAGCAGGGCCTCGCCAAGGCCGACTACTGGGAGCCGACGTTCGACGACTGCATCGCCCTGCTGGCCAAGCTGCCCACCATTGCCGCCAAGATCTACCACAACGCCTACCGCGGCGGCGGCACCCTGCCCGCCGAGGCCGACCTCGCCCAGGACTGGTCCTACATCTTCGCCGCCATGCTGGGCAAGGGCGGCAGGGAGAACGAGGACTTCCAGGACCTGCTGCGCCTGTACCTGGCGCTGCACGGCGACCACGAGGGCGGCAACGTGTCGGCCCACGCCACGCACCTGGTCGGCAGCGCCCTGAGCGACCCCTTCCTGTCGTACTCTGCCGGCCTGCAGGGCCTGGCCGGCCCCCTTCACGGGTGAGTCTACTTGCGCGCGCAGAAACGCCACCGAAACACCCGGACTGACAGCCCCAGCCTCGCCGCCCAGGAGGTCCTCCGCTGGATCCTCCAGATGAAGGACAGCATCCCCGCCGCCTACACCGAGCAGGACATCCACGACTACCTCTGGTCGACGCTCAACTCGGGCCGCGTCGTCCCCGGCTACGGCCACGCCGTGCTGCGCAAGCCCGACCCGCGCTTCGAGGCCCTCATGGCCTACGCCGCCGCGCGCCCCGACATCGCCCGGGACCCCGTCTTCCGGCTCGTCGAGAAGAACAGCCGCATCGCGCCCGACGTTCTCAAGAAGCACGGCAAGACCAAGAACCCGTACCCCAACGTCGACTCCTCGTCGGGCGTGCTCTTCCACCACTACGGCTTCCACGAGACGCTCTACTACACCGCCACGTTCGGCGTCTCGCGCGGCCTGGGCCCGCTGGCGCAGCTCATCTGGGACCGCGCGCTGGGGCTGCCCATTGAGCGGCCCAAGAGCATCAACCTCGAGGGCCTGCTGAAGCAGGTCGAGGGGCAGTAGTGATGGAGGCCTCGCGTGAACATGCACCGTGCTTGGTGTGGGGGGATGTTGTGTTCGGGCTCGGTGTCGGTGTACTTGTAATACTTGGCGCTTCAATAGACCTGCTCTCGTTGACTCGGTGAGAGCCAAGCCCCGTGCTGAGGGTGGCGTCTGAGTGAGATGTTTGTTGGGTACATTGGCCGAGCGTGTTGCTCAGTAAATATACGGGTATGAATAGTCGGGCTGACGCGTCGGGCATATAGGCCTTTGTCTGACGCCCCTTGCAGCGACAGAGCTGCCACTGGCACTCGGATTCCGCTCTGCCTCTCATTTCAACTTTCTCCATGGACATCAAAAGGCTTGTCCCGCGACGGCCTCCTCTTTCAATCTCGCTAAATGATCACGCCCAGGAGTCGCACGTCGCGAGGGGTTGTCGTCTTGAGGGTCAGGGATGTCGTTCCACACAATAGGAGAGCAGGTGGCAGACTGATCTGCTCACCGCACTGACCATCTACAACGAACGACACTCCCCGCCCTCTGGCTCGCCTTGCCATACGTCCTCACCCCGATTAACGTCCCCATAGACGCGTCGGAAAAGACGTCGTCGTCATCAACACTAGCCTCGTATCCATGAGGCACAGCGTGCCCAAGGCTCTCTATCACGTGTCTGAGATCCCGCAACAGAGGCTCATCGAGTGCTCTCGCAAGGTCGCCAGCAGTAAAGTCCCCATGCTCGAATTGTCGCAACGGCTAAGCTGGGTGCTGTGTCACATCCACCGCACAACAGCCACATCACAATGACAACTCGGTGTGAGCAGTCAGAAATCARGCCCTGTTGTATTCTTCTATTGATGAATGAAGCATCGTGGCATTGATAACTCGAGACTCAATGGAAGCTGCAAAATGCCGCATCGCGAGGTCCAACGCCACCAACACAACTAACACGCAGCCAACGCTGAATCACGACCAACATAGGCCTCAACGGCACAGATAAAAGGAAGCTCTTTTCCAMWMATTWAGYTAGAAATCAAGAGTCTTTACCAGTCAATCTTCTCTTCCCATCTTACGTGATATGCTGGCGGGCCCTGAGGGTGAGATCCGCACCTCTCTTCATCAGCAGCTGGACCTTACCCAAGCGGTCCGGGCAATATCTGTAAAATTCGGAGATTATGCCATAGTGCAAAGGTGCCCAACCCCATTTGTCTTGACGGTTGATTTCCTGCGGACTTGAGCGGTCGCATAGAAATTTCAGGACCTCGACTTCAGTTGCTAGCTCTGCGGAAAGATCTAGTGGAGACCTCCCGTTGTCAAAGATCTGACACATATTGACGCCAGACTGCTTCAGAAACCCCAGCGCCTTGGTGCCCTGAGTCTGGCAGCGTATGGCGGTTTGAAGTGCTGAGCATCCCGACGAGTCCGCATGGTCGAAGGCAACATATTGTGCCGACTTTAGACACCGGAAGAACTCAATTGCCAGGTCCTGCCGGTCGTCTCGATCAACATGTAACATGCTGATGGTTTTGTCATGCACCACTTCATGAATCGAGGCGCCATGTTCGATGAGCAGCTCTAGAGCTAGCATCCAAGCAGACCACGTGGGCGGCAACTGAACAACACGACTCCCCATGTTCTGAAAGGACAAGCAACGCATTCCCAGGAGTGCGAAAGGGGGCAATCTATCTCCAGGTATTAGGGCGTACCATTGATTAAGCCGATTTGGGAACCGTGTACTCCGTACAACAAGACGGAAGACTCACATTTGGTCATCGTCGCCATTGACGGGTCCGCACCGTTCTCAAGAAGATAGCGGACGGCCTCCAGGTTACAGCTTTCAATGGCTAGCTGGACAGAATTTTGGCTAGAAATCGAGGCTGCCCGGTATTGGTATCAGCAGGCTTACCAGAAGCGGTGTTCTTCCTCGGCATATCGACCTGTCCGAAACAGACCCTCGGCGATTCTCCAGCTGCGCCCTGATAGCCGCCACGTCTCCTCGACGACATGCAACCATCAGGGGAGAGTCGATTTGGGACTTGGTTCTGGAGGGAAATAAAACCCGAAAGAATTCGAATCCCCGCGGCACTTTGACCCAAGCTGGCATATCAGAATTGGAGCGTTCATGGATTTAAGGCAAATCCAGGCAGGCAGATGGTAGCCAACGGTGACGCTGGAGGACCATTGCCCGTCTAGATGGCATCTCGATGCGCAGGAACCAAATACCCCCCACCTCCTAAGCCAGGAACCGACTCCCAGAGCAGCAAAGCGGATTTCGGTAACGCGTGAGGCGGGGGGTTTTGGATGATTCGAGTCTTTTCGTGGTTCCTCAACTGTTCGCAGAGCATGTGTGGGAGGAGAGACCGGCTCGCTCGACACCACGGCAGTGCGGGCGGTTACGACAACTTACAGGGTTGACCTGAACGGCAAACGAGATCATGCTTTCAAATTCTTTCAAGCGGCCAAGAATCTGCTCAGCCACGGGCCGCTCGTGAGCGGCCCACTTGAGCCGCTTGTGGAAGGGAATATGCGCGTTTGGTAGTTATTCGCAGAGCGTTTGCAGTTGCTTGACATCTCCATCGATCAAACCCAGAGCAGCGTCGATGTGGCGCCTGAGCTCTGTTGGCAGGATAACATTCTCCAATGGAGGACTGAATAGGAATGGATTTCCTCCAGGCTCGTGCGGAGGATATTGAGCTTGGACTTTAGTCGCGAAATCTCGACAGGAGCGTCGTTGACTGTGGCAAAAGCTTGAAATGACACTGATGGTATTAACCACGTCACCGATGACCTGGAACACCGAGGCCGGGCCGCCTATTGATGTGAGCGGATCTGTCATGGTTTTCCAGTTTCAGCAGCCAGTGTCGGTAGTGTCTGGTTGGAGAGTGACTGTGGAATGATGCAGCGTTTTAGGCATCAACGATCCAGGTGCGAAGATGACTGTCTGGTGGAAAGCTCAGCCTCGTCCCTGCGGCGTGCGATGCCCGGGCAGCCGTCACGTGAATAGCTGCATATATATATTGGCTATATGTATCAGCCGCTGCAGCACTTGGTACCTATTTAACTGCTGTACTTGTTACTGATCTTCTCCGCAAATTCCAGAAACACAATGCAAATTTCTCCGCATCCGAGCCCAAGATGAAGGTTGCGACTCTATGGATCTGCGTAAGTCACCGATCGCACAGGAGTTCCGCTATGAAGATGAAGGCTGATGTCAGGCGGCTGTAGCACCAGTGTGGTGACGGACCCTTCTTGGTGGAAACGACACCGGCGTGCGTTTGCTGCAGCCACCCACGATGCTCGTACTGCATGTTCTTCGATGGTTGAGATTCACGAGAAGCACTGGTGAGCGTGTCGACGTGGACGTGCCGTCAGAGTTCTAAATGGGCTGTTTAGTCCATTGCAATGAGCTTGTTCCGGCATTGAGACTCGGCGGGGAGTCACACACAAGATTCTATGAATGACGAGCTGGTTGACTCTTGTTCTGGTTCTAACTCTTCGTTGCACTATCGCCTGATGGCCGCAAAGTTAAGTAATATTAGGCCACATGTTTATCGGCGCCCATTCGTGCAAGTCCCGGTTGAACGACTACAAACCCAGTTCCAGACCTAGTTAAGGGGTGGCATGGCTTATGCCTCGAGACGGATACATGGTGAAATGTTGATATACGCGCCGCACAACCTCATCCACTGCCGAGTTTCAGAGCAATCCCACTTCAGCAACACAGCCAAGCCCTTGTCCTGAAAAACAAGCAAGGCACTTCAATGGGTCTCAACATGTTCTTGAGCCGAAAATCGGCGGGGCACAATGTCAGGCTGTGGCGTGCTGGATTACCTAAATCTTGATTCGTTTGATCCGTGGTCTTCTTGTTCGGCAGTCGTCGGCTGTGCCAGCTTTACGGCGCAACTCCATCGAGACAGAAGCAGACAAATCAGTGGCTCATGGCGCGCTGCTCTTCAAATCTGATGCAGAACCTGGCTATTCCTTGCAACTAAAACACATCTTGACTCCAGACGGGCTCGAGATCAAATGCCAACAAATTAAAAAGACCTATCGAAGCCGAGGTCGTTGCGGCTTTCTCTCAAACACCCAACGCCAACCGAATGCCAGGCTCGCCACGATGCAGAACGCTTCCGACACGTTACCCGTGGCCGCATCACCGATATCCGCCCTGGTTCCCGCGGTACCCTGGCTGGTTATCGGTGAAGCTCCTCTGGGGACCCATGGGGCCGGGGCTCTGCATCCTCACGGGGCCATATCCTCCTTGCGGTCCCGGCGAGCCCATCCGCGAGTACGCATTCGGGGCGGAATCGCTGCGCATCTGGGCGCGCGGCGAGGGCAGAGGGCCCGGCGGCGGCAAGCCGGGGCTTTGCGAGCGCAGCAGAGGGCTCTGCGACCGGGGCAGGCCGGGGCTCGGGGGCACGCCAAAGTCGAATCCGTGAGGGCTCCCCGGTCCGCGGCCGTCGTGGTGCGAGGACGGGGCCGGGCTGCGCGGGCTCTGAGGCGACCGCATCGCAGCGGCGGCACCGACAGCGCCTCCAGCAGCGGCGCCAGCACCCCAGGACGCCTGGCCTAGAGGGCTCGCGACGGTGGTCTCGGGGACGTGGTACGAGTCGGCGTCGCTCATGCCGCCGTTGCGCATCTCGCGGGCGTCGTACTCCTGGCCGTACTCGGCGAAGCCGTCGGGGTTGATGCCCTGCTTCTTGAACTGCTCCATCTCGAGGCGCTCGGCCTCGGCGCGCGCCTCGGCGGCCTTGGCCTCCTTGGCCCCCATGCGGCGCTGGCGGATGAAGTAGAAGAGCAGCGAGCCGATGGCAACGGCGGCGACGGCAGCGCCGCCGGCGTAGACGCCAATCTTGGCGCCGGCCGGGAGGTCGTTCCACTTGTCGTTGATGGACTTCTCAGGCACCTGGTTGAGGGCTGCAAAGGCCGTCGAGTTGCCGCTGGGACAGTAACGGGTTAGCAATCGCGCTTCCTCCCTCGTGCATGTGTATATATTGCACGTGTATATATACGGCAGCAGCGCAACTCACCTGGCAATCTTGATGCTCTGCCAGCTGCCCGACCGGTCGCCAAACGAGTACTCCTTGCCCGAGCTGAAGTCGGTGATCTGGGCCTTTTGCAGGTGCATCGTGTAGGGCCCAGCGGCGTAGTCGGTGTCGCCGCCGGCCCACTTGCGGGTGCCGGCGGGCAGGGACGGGTCGCCGCCGGCCCAGATGCCGACGCTCATGCGCATGGGCGTCTGCGGGTAGTTGTTGGTGTTGTTGGCGTCCTTGGCCAGCAGGGTGCGGACGCGGTTGCCGTCGATGAACCAGTCGATCTGCTCCTTGGTCCACACGGTGGTGTAGTTGTGGAAGTCGTCCTGCATGCCGGCCATGGGGTGCATGCCGCCGTTGAGGTAGTCCTGGTGGCCCTTGCCAAAGTAGTTTGTCGAGGCAAAGGTCTTGTTGGAGCCGAGGAACTCCCAATCCACCTCGTCGAGGTCGTCGCTCAGCCACATCATGGAGCTGACGATGCCGCGGCCGGGGGCCACCTTGAGCCAGATCTCGGTGCGGCCGAAGAAGAAGTAGAACTTGGTGCGGATGGTGGGCGAGTCGCCCTGCTTGTTGATGGTGAAGGCGGCGCCGTCCTTGGCGTCGTACAGGACGGTGCCGGCCGTCGTCTCCCAGAGGTCATACGAGGGCGTGGTGTTGAAGAGGAAGAGGTGGTCGGTGCCAAAGCCCGGGTCTGCCGGGCAGTCCTTTTCCGTGGGGTTGCAGTCGGTATGCACCTGGCCGGCGGCGAGCCCGAGCAGGGACGCGGCGGCGAGGAGGCGTCGGCACAGCATCGTGGTGGTAGTGGTGGTAGTGGTGGTGGTGGTGGTGTTCGTCCTGCCGAGGCTGTCGGTTGGCGTCGGTTCGATCGACGTCGCAATGCGTAAGGCGGCGCAAGGAGAGCTTCTCTGGCCCAGCAGAGGCGAGTCGCGGTGCGTCGAGCACGCGGCGAAAAGGTTCAAGGAGCGGACGGCTCAGGTGGTGTGGTGAGAGCGGCACAAACCAATCGGTCGACGTCAGTCGCCAGAGTTACAGATGAAGGAGTGTCGGCGGCTCGCGGTCGGCTGCAGAGATTCAAGGACTGACAACCTCTGGCAGGCGTCGACGGCGTCGCGTGCAAAGGAGTGACTGTGGGTGAGAGGACCAAGGCAATGAGGCAGAAAGGAGAGCAAGATGGGCCTGTGGAGGTGAGGGCTCATTGTCTCCATTGTCTCCCGTGGCAGACTCGGAGGCGGTCGCACCACCACAACCACACCCGCAACCACCACCACCACCACCACCACCGCCACCGCGCTCACCACCGCTGGCGAGCTGCCCATGAGCATGTTCCGTGGCAATCTCCAAGGCCCAGGGGCGATTCACCCATGCTCAGGGGAGGCGAGGCACATCCACAGCTGCAGCCCGGCCAGCCAGTCATCGTCGACCCGCCGCCTCCATATGCCCCGTGGCGCGCCTCAGCCAGCGCGGGTTCCTGGAGCTAAAGACTGCGGGTGCAGGGGGTCGCAGGGGCCTGCATGGGCTGTTGGAAATGCCGCGGCTGCCGTTGCTTTGGTGCTCCCGTCGATGCGACGCGCCCGAGGTTGTGATGCTTCATTCTGCTTCGTGGCGGGCTCAACCAGAGAGCGGCGCCATCAACTGTCAGTCGCTTGCGAACAATGCCCTCAGGAGTCTGATTGCGCGTAGATCGGCATCTCGTCTCTGTCACCTATATTAGCGGTGGGCGCCCCCATCCAGAACCAAGGGTACCTTGGGTGCCTGTCGCAGTCGAATCAACGGAGCAAGGGAATACTACGGGTACAAATCCACCGAGACGCTGCTGGTGGCACAAGTGCGCCCGCAAAGTCTCGGCCGGGAACTGACTGGCCAGCATTCAACAAATCCTGTCAAGGAGACATACTCGTACAATCAACCGGCCTATTCTATGCGCACCGCCGTCCAAGGGCCACACAAAAGATTCCGACCAATCCCCCAGCAAGCCAGCATTTATCCACATGTCCAGTGTCTTCTCCTTGTGCCAATCATGTCATATCACCCTGGCGTGTCGCACGGTCAGGCGGGTGTAATTCCCCATGCACTAATGGTGCGGCGCTGGTTACGACCGCACTCCTGGTCGTACGGATGAGGTTCCATGAGTCATGTCCGCGACAGCCTCAACTACGATTCTTGACCTCTGACCCTGTCGCATCGGAAATCTTACGCCATGAGTCTCTCTCAACGATACCCACTGCTTCACTCGACCATTCAAGTACGTCTTATCTCAGAAGGAAGAGAGATTCTGACCCACTTCCTCTTGAAGGCACAGATCGGAACATCACCATGGCTTGGCTTATTGTAGTCGAAGACAATGTGCACATATTTATCTGTTATTGAGGTGCCGATGTGCACGATTTTTTCAACTTCGAGCTTTTCGAGGAGGCCGAGTACGTGGGTAAGCTGCGTGTCTGTCTGATTCTTCTCATCGAAGCGTCTCTTACAGTACCGAATCAAGTACCATCTGGAGCCTGCTCCGGTCGTAACGGGCTAGGCTCCTGCGCGGCTGTCTGAGGCCATGATGTGATGGGTGTTTTGTGCAATCGGTGTCAGGTGTCATCGTGGGTCGCGCAGGAAGCGAGCCTCACCTTCGTGATGTCATCCGCCTTTTGTACCCTCTTGACAGAATAATGCTGCCATCTAAGAATACGGAGTATACAATGCTAATATCGGGTCTCTTCCTGGGATAAATCCGTAAAATTCTAGTAAGCATAAGTACTTATGCTTACACATATTTTCCTGGATAAATGAAGTAGATCTTTTGCCTAATTAACGGTCCTTGTCCTATCCTCGTAAATGAGCAACCTCCACCCCTACTCGTAGTATTGCACCCCTGACTGTCCGATGACAAGGATTCTTCTAATGAGGTCTCTGACGCGCTCTCGTCTCAAAGGCGGAGTGATATACGAATGCTCATCGCATCTGCGCTCCGATATGATTCCTAGCCTCATCGTATGGCGCCTCATCACAGTTCTCAGCACACCCGTTGGTTGGGCCCCTTCTACCGGCAGCGCATCCACAGGAAAGAAACTCCGTATACGATGCACACAGTAGATGCTGCTCAGTATCTCGTTCAGTATGGAGTACAGTTGGCTTTCGTTAATAAGACTTACTAGTTGTTTAAGTTATTAGGGCTTTCTTAGACCATGGGTTTTAAAGCTGGGTTGAGCCTTTGTTAGACCGGCAGTAGAGCTATTATTAGGGGGTCCGTATTATTGAGTACTAGCGCAATACCTCACCGCCTGAGCCATCGATGCCCGATCSTAGGCCCAAGCGTCGGATAGAGGCGGCTTCTTATTTCACTCAGCTCAGCGATATTCTAAGTGTACGAAGTATACCGGTTAACTTAAACCGTTTTGACAAGAGGCTAGTTTGGCGGGGAAGACAGGAAGGCCCCG
>LFRF01000020.1:181588-202165 GCA_001189435.1 Tolypocladium ophioglossoides CBS 100239 | reverse complement strand
GACCGCCATGGGGAACCACATGCCGGGCCATCATGGCCATTGCAACACAACCTAAAATTCATCGTGAAAAGGGCATGAAAATGCATATCGCCCGTTCTTAAGTCTGCCTCCAGTTGCCGTTCACAGAGCACGTCTCGGTGAAATCTCTTGGTCCGTTCCTGCGGTGGCAGCATGGGTAGTAGACAGCTTCTCCCGAGAATGATTGCCCCTGGGCATCGACGCCTTTCACATGGATGCCACTCTCCTACTACCTAACCTTATCGATCGTGTTAAGGTTTCTCAGCGAACCTTCCACCTCAATGACATCATGCTCTTCACCGACTACAAATACTCTAGACTCGCTCATCCACACGCCATCTTGTACATGCACTGAAGCGCCCAGCCAAGGATACCGCATCCCTCGCAATGTCAGCCACGGACGAGCCTGACAAGGCGACGTCGCATTCTCGTGCCGCGGATATGCGCATCAGTCTCCATATCGGCGAACGGTGCTTCACCCCGACAAGACAAACGCTTGTTACGGAGAGCGCATTCTTTGCATCCCTTCTTTCTGGGCGTTGGGATAGCACGCTTGACGACGGTTCGTACTTCGTCGACGCCGACCCCACTCTCTTCGAGCATATACTTCGCTACCTTCGACACTCCATGTATCCGATTGTTTACGACGACGCTAGAGGCCATAACTATGGTTTATATCTTGCTCTCTTGGGGGAGGCGCGGTATTTTGGGATACCTCGACTACAGAAGTGGCTTGAGGAGAAGCGATATGTTGAGGTTGTTTAATCGAAACGCACGTTTGAGACGCACGAGGACGCCGAATCTGTCCTCGAGTACCAGAAACCTCATCTACAGACACGACGGTGGAATTTTATCCGTCCTGGGGAACGAAGAAGGTATATGTTTGTCCCCGAGGCATAAGTGTGCACAGAGGCCATCCGGGGGCGTGTGGAAGGAAGTGTCGGAATGCGCAGGGTGATGAACCGAAGTCTTATGACGACGAACCTACTCTGCGAATGCTTGTTTTAAGAAAGCAAGTCATTTTTCGGCCAAAACTTTGCATGGCATTTGACGACAAAGACTAATCAACAAAGTAAGATTTTCCTGCACAGGCTTTACTTCAGCCGCGACCAGTCGAGGCCAGTCGAGGGCTTGGCAGGCCAGTTGCCAGTGCATGAATAGTCCGTAATTGCAACATCCGCTGCAAGCGATGGTTGCAGCGAGGTGCCATTTCTTCCCCTTTGCTCTGCAGTTCGAGTTGATGTCGATTCTTGATCCGCTGGCATTCTGTTCTCGACCCCGCCTCGACCTGGGAGCAGGCTTGCTAGGGAAAGCAGACCGTCACATTGGTTGGTGCTGCTGTCCCCAACAACAATATCGTCCACGATGCATTCGTGCAAACGGAGAAGGTGCTGGCGACGTGATTGCAGAGACTCAAAGGGCACAGCGACTGGCCAAGGTTAAGTAAGCAAGCACCACAATGTACATATAGCGAAGAAGTGATTAAAAAATCATACAGACTTATGCTACAACGGCTTGGTCGTTTATTGCGAGGCTGCTTGTGGGAACGGCGCCACGTTGGTTCTCATCAACACAATCCATTGGCCGGCATCAGAGTTGTCTTTTCCACCAAGAACCCGATAACAACCAGGTGACCCATACTTCCGCCAGCCGTCAGTATGCATGTAGGAATAAAATCTCGTCTTGCCTTGACCACATGTTCGACACATCATCCCCACTCCTTGTCTGAACCCCTCTGTCTCCCTTACTGTCGTCGTAAGAGGCGTTTGTCGACTAGGTTCCTTGAGCAAAAATGTTTCATCAGGACCTAATATCCTTTCTTCGATGGAATTGCGACCGTTCGTAGCCCGGGCGATGACTTCTCCAGCTAGAATGGCCAGGACCGGGGCGCTGCGCAATAAAGGAGGGAGGCCGATCTGAATGATGGATAGTTTGGCAAGCCGAGAGAGTTCAGTCTTCAGGCTCGTGGGCGTCTTGTTTTGAGGCATATTGCTATAAACTGTGTCATGAATGGGGAGAGACTGATGGCGGTGTGGCTGTCAGGCTCGCTGAACGTAAACATGTGGTAAAAGAAAGTAGCAGTTATGCAGCTTGCAGCGGGGTCAACGGAGCGAAAGCTGCTCGTTAAGGCAATGCTGCCTGGCTTTCATCGTTGCGGCCTCAGGCTAAGTGAAAGTTGCGGCTTGAAAGCCATGGCAACTCATGTACTCCGTACGTGTGAGGGGTAACAACACTCTACAATCACTACAGAACATTAACTCAGGGGGGTCCGCCCCTTAGGTGTTGCTCGCTAACTCCTCCAGAAAGGCCTCAGCTTCAACATCGGGTAGCATCTCAAGCGACGATGGTCCCGGTGTAACTTTTAACCTCAGAGAGGTCGGTTGCGCCGATGTCTAGCAAGAATCGGAAACAGCCCGTTCCAATCGCCTCACGAACACATAGCAAGATCTTCTCCATTTCCGCCGCCTTGCTAACTGTGTCTGTAACCATAATGATCTCCACCCACGGTGACTTCGGGCATATTAACGAGCGCTCGTCGGGGCCGTGGTCCCTCCTCTGCTGTCGCTCCTTGGAGCGGCGGAAGGTCGTCTGTTTGCTACTGTACCCCCTGCCCGTACCGTTCGCAGCCTCCTAGAAATTCTGGTGTTGATTTCCTTCCACGTGGTTCTTAGGTGCGAGGCCATGTTGGGTTGGTGAGGCGAGCTCAATGACTGAGCGATTGCTTGCCATTGGCACGGGGGTGTTGTGTATCAGAGTCTCTAATCAGATATCTCCCAGGTATTCAGCCACGGATCCTGAAGCAACTCTTTCGCCGTCTTGCAGTCCTCAGGCCGCCACGTCAGCATCCCTCCCACGAAGTTGAGGAACATCTCCTTGTTCCTCCCGGCGAGGACGCGCTCCGCCTTCTCCAGGCCGCCATCCTGTGGAATGGGGACATCCGCAATCCATTTGCCTGTTTTGGGCCATGCCGTCAGCTCCAGTCCCCCACCGCCTCCCGCGTCCGGAAGCAACTCAAGGGCACAAACTTACCGTCTTCTGAAAAGAACTCCTTGCTCCGGACCCCGCGCTGGAGCAGGTCCAGGGGCGGCGGTCCCAGCAGCCCGATGACTTCTGCGAGATGCGCGCGCGTTGTGTAGCCCTTCCCAGTGGGATCCTCGCCATAGAATAAGTGGCCGCCCTCGAATACATCCCAGATCTAGCGCGCCAAGCGGTTAGCAGGTGGCCCAACTGGCAACGTTGTCCCGAGGGTTGAGAGACGAACCATGGCGCCGACGTTCCATATGTCGGCCGGGTAGCTCCACCCAGCCTTGACCATGACTTCGGGCGACCTATACACGTTCGGCTGCGCCTCGTGATTTCGCTTCGCGTATCCCCTCACAGCGGACCCGAGGTCGCCTAGCACGATCCTGCCGAAATCCTTGGGCAGGTTGAAGCGCCGGGACATGTACACGGGGGCGCTGTCGACGTACTTGCGCGGCGAAGGCGTCTCCATCTCCTCCTTGACAAAGTCCTTGAGGATCCCTGGGTCGACGATAGCGTGCAGGATGTTGTCTGCCTTGATATCTGTCTCTCCCGGGTCAGATCTAATACCCGATGCCGATGATGCCTGTAGCACGTACCTGTGTGGACGAGCTTGCACTCGGTGTGTAGGTAGTCCAGGGCCTGGAGGAGGTGCAGCAGACCGCCCTTCAGGACCCCATCGGAGAACCGCCCGCTTGGGTTTCGCCGGAGCAGGTCCTTCCAGCTGTCCCACATGGGCCGTTGGACAAGGCATTGGTGATGGCCTCCGGGGGAGTCCACGGCGAACATGTCCAGGGCAGTTCTGA
Source organism: Tolypocladium ophioglossoides CBS 100239 (assembly GCA_001189435.1). Taxonomy (NCBI): domain Eukaryota; kingdom Fungi; phylum Ascomycota; class Sordariomycetes; order Hypocreales; family Ophiocordycipitaceae; genus Tolypocladium; species Tolypocladium ophioglossoides. The sequence goes on along the minus strand of LFRF01000020.1, from coordinate 198,320 downwards.
CATGCCGGTGTCCCGGATGGGAAGGATTCGCCTTGTCGATGGTCTCGTAGGTCCGAAACTCATCCTTGCACGTCTCCCCATGATCCCGGGTGAAGACCTTCAAGGCGACATAGTCGCGGTCCCTTCGTTTTCGAGTTATTGAGCATGGCGTGAACATCGCTTGTAGGGGGGTGCACATACTGGAGGTTCCGGGCGAGCCAAACCGTCGAGGTTGACCCAAACCCCAACTTCCCGAGGACTTGGTACTTGTTGGAGGCAACGACGTCCCCAATGTTGACCGGATAGTAGGTGCCTGTCTGGAACTCGTCGAATCGTTCTTCCTCGAGCAGTTCCGTCGCGGGAATGACGTCGAAACCAGCTGTCGGAAATTTCAACGGGGCTAATGGAGCTCGGCGGAGGAGTCCTCTTGCCCATTTCAATAAAGGAGCCATGGCAATGTTCTGGGTGCCCTCAGCTAGATTTTGTTGTGGTGTTGGCTATGACCATGCATGCAGCAAAAATGCGAACCCCAATTTCCCAGTGCGTGCGTCCCTTGCCAGCGCCCCGCCATTGGCCCATGAGGCCGTTAGCAATCTAACCTCAGTCCAACGGTCGGCGCCACGAGTGCATGGGAAGCCGCTGTAGGTCGCCGATGTGCCCAGTCACAGGGGCTCAGCAAACTTGCCAAGAGAATCGCAACAGTTCTGTTATTATTTTGCATTCGCCCAGTAGACCGGCGTCGATCCTATTTACCATTAGGACTGAAGCCCATTAGGACCGAAGCCGGTGAGTGAGGAGCGCTGTAAGATGCATGGCGGACAACTCCTCGCACGATCCGAACCCTTCCATCCCGATTAATGTCCAACTTGTGTGGTCTTTGTTCTCATCGCCACGAAATATATCCTGTGACCCAAGTACATGTCAGCACGAGATTCATCCAGGCGAAACTGAAAGACAGAGAGACAGAAAACGCACGTCCAAGCCCCTTGCCACACTTCGCCACCTCCCGCGCATGAGCGCATGCTGCTGCTTGTAAACGCGCCCGCCTCGCCTCCTTCTCCGGTCCGCCTCAACTCGCTTCGCATGCTCCCTCGCCTCACGCACCCGCAGCCTCGCCCCATCGGCCTCGGTACTGCTGCGCGAGGAGAGGGAGTGGCTGGTGCGGTGCGGTAGACGGGCGTCGGGAAGCGGCGGGAGCGGCGGTGGAAGAGCCCGGTGCCGGTCCTTCGGTGGGTCGCGGGTCGGTCCGTCTTAGGGCCTGGGGCGTGCGGGTCGCGGGCGGTGGAAGCGGCCGTGCTTCTGGGGAATGGGCTCGAGCTCAGAGGGCTCGCGGTGGGACGAGAAGAGAGTCATGTTGGCTGTGTTGGGTAATCTCAAGTGGTTGAAAGCCGTTTCACGAGTGCAGCGGCTGTGGTGTAAGTCAGTTTCTCACAATATCCTTGAGAGCCAAGAACAATAAAATGCGCCAAGACGGGCCACGGCCCCATTCTCCATCCGTCACACAGCACATCTAGTTCCCTCCCCATCACCATCTTCGCAATCTCCTGCTGCTCGACAACGGAAACGCTGTGTCGTGGGCTGCGGTGCGCCATCGCCACATGACGTCAAGCAACTGCAGGTCTCAGCCCAGCCAATCATCCGGCGACGATCTGGAGTTCCTGAACAAGGCGCTGGGAAGCGAAAGTCAATCCGCGCAGTGGGGGCTTCAGGCGCCGTTACACCAACGCCGGGCTGCGCTGATGGCATCGCATTCCGGGCGCGGTGCAGCGAGCGGTGTTTGTCGAAGCCCAGGTTCGGAAGCGGTGGTCTCGGTGGCTATCGTGTGGCCAAGATACGTGCGTCAGTCTCAAATGCAGCAGTACTCCGTATGCGAGGTGTCTACTGCGACGCGCTGGGTTGGGGAGAATGCGGCGTGGAGTGGGATTGGCGTTCCCTTCGTCACTACGGCCTAAGATGCGACTCTGCGGTGCGCCGAGAGGAGATGGCATGTGCTCTCTTCTTCATGATGTTGGCTCTGGCATTTCCCTCTAAAGCCCGGTTCTTCTCGATCGATGCGTACCAAGTAGCCCATCATTGCGAAATTTGTGAATCGCGACATAAACATGGCATTCCAGTTGGGCATCGCAGGACATCACTCGGCACAACCCACAAACAATAACGCGGCCAGCGGCATTGAAGCGTTCAAACACAAATTAATCTGATATCTACTTCGTAAGCCGTCTCGGAGCGATCCACCCCTATTGCGGCCCGACCATGAGCGACTCCTCGCCTAATGAAAAGCACGGACAAAAAAGGTCCAACAAGATTACAAGGCATACAAGCCCCCCAGCCAGGTCCCTATGTGCAGAAAATCCCGCCGCCGGTTATGTACAGTAGGTTGAAGCGAAGAAGAGCGACAAGACAAAAGAAGACGCAAACGAGGACAAAGGGGAAGGAAGAGAAGCCCACGCGTATCATCGTCAACGGACAAGCTGTGCAATCGTCGTCAAGCCGTCGTCGGGCCCTCACATTACCGTGCACTTATTCTCCTCCCGCTCCTTCTTGACGCTCAGGGCCACGCGCGCCGCCTCGGTAAACGCTTCGTTAACGCCCCGGTTCTTCATGGCCGAGCACTCGAGGTACCGCGAGGCCCCTATCCGCCGCGCCACCTCGAGGCCCTGGTCGTAGTTGATGGTCGGCCCCTTTTCGCGCTGCTGCTCGCCCGCCTCGCCCAGCGCCGTGGGCGCTGCGGCGTTGTCGTCCGTCTCGTCGTCGTCGCCTTGCGAGCGGAGGTCGCACTTGAGCGCAACGAGCACCAGCTTGACGCCGGGGCAGTTGTCGGCAATCTCGCCGACCCACTTGGACTCGACGTTTTCGAGCGAGTCTTTGCTGTCGACCGAGTAGCACAGCATGATGAGGTCGGTGTCGTCTGTGGGAGAGGGCACCGATTAGCAGTCTGGTCTGTGAGGCCCGCCACCGTCTCTCGTCGCATACCGTAGGACAGGGACCGCAGGCGGTCAAACTCCTCCTGGCCGGCGGTATCCCAGAGCGAGAGCTCAATGTGCACATTGTCCACGAAGATGTCTGTTCCTCGCGATTAGCGACTCGGCACCGCATGCCGCAGTGGTCGGCGCTGCGTACCGTGGACATAGTTTTCAAAGACGGTCGGCTCGTACACGGTCGGAAAGTACCCTCTGGTGAAGACGTTGAGCAGCGACGTCTTGCCGCTGGCACCATCGCCCCTGTTACCAGCAAAGCGTCAGCCTCCTCGTGTCCCCCGAGCCGTCCCAATCCATCCATCCCTGGTTGCACCTCCAGCAGCACCAGCTTGCGCTGGACCGTCTTAGATCCACCGCAGAGAGCAGGCATGATGTCGGCACCCGCCAATCGTCAGTGCGAGCGTGGGCGAGTCGATCGGCCGCGTTCGTGGACCGAGAGAGCAGCGAGTCGGCTCCTCGGCCGGTCAGCGTGCGTACAAGAGAGAGGACCGTTGGCAAGGACTCGACGTCCGAGGAGGCGGTACCTCGCGCGCACTGCTGCAGCCGGGGCGCGACGCGGAACGCTGGTGGGCTGCGGAGGCGGGATCGCAGGGCTAATGGCGGCGTGTGGGCAACGATCAGGCGAGGAGCAGGCGGTTGGTGTTGATGTAGACGCGAGAATGGAAGCCAAGGGGATCAACCGAATGAGCCAGGAGGAGCAGATAAACGAGAGGGGCGGCGGTAAGGTAGGCGGCAGGCATTGCATTAGGGGCGCCGTGGCGCCTGAACCAACGCTGTAAGCTGTTCTAATAGTGGGCGAACCCCACAAACGCACATGAGCGCCACTTCCAGGAGCCATGTCCGAGCTAGAAGACGTTGGTCATTTCTTGTGGCGGGCAACACATCAACCAAAAGGCGGGAGGACGAACTATCATGACTGGCAATCTTGTGCAATCATCATTTAGACCCCATAGCCAGAAAACATGACGTGCCTCCGCTGGGTACACTATATGCCCCCAAGCGTCCATCTTCTCAGCCTCCAAGTCCCCGGCCTCAGTCCTCCTCCCGCCGGTTCGCCTGCCGCCCTCGTCCCATCCTCTCGGCCAGATCGAGCTTCTCTGCCTTTTTATGCAGCCCGTTGACGAAGCCCCGGTCTCCTGCGCGCTCTCGTGCCTTGCTGTCGGCCTCCCGTGCGGCGCGCTCCCGCTCCTCCAGCGCTGCCAGCCGCGACTCGCGGTCTTGGTCCAGCTCCGACGCCGCCGACTGCATGGCCGCCAGCTTCCGCGCTCGCTCAGCCTCTCTATCCTGGCCGTCCGCCTCTGCTGCCCTTGAACCACCGTTACTGTATCGTGGGTGCTCTCTTCGGTTCCCATTCCGCTCGTCGTCTCGCCGCCTGTGTCGCACCTGACCATTGTCTCTGTCTTCGTTGCTCCGTCGCCTGTGGTGTCCATCAGGGGACGGGGTGCGCCTACGGGGGCGGTCTTGGTCGGATTCTGACTGGTATCGTCGCCCGTCGTCGTCATGTCGACGATGCGAGTTTCGGCCGTGGCCGTTGCGACGCTCACGATCCTCGGAATCACCCCTCGTTCGTCTTGGACTGCGCTCGTCCGAGTCTCTTCGCCGCCTGTGTCGTCGCCGGGACTCGCCCTCTTCAGAGTCATCACGGTGGCGTCGCGGACTGCGAGACCGCGAGTACGATCGGTGGCGACGCCGGTGCCGCCTGTCGTCGTCGTCTGCATCATGACTCCGGTGTCGGTGTCTCCGCTTGTGCCTGCGCTCCTTGTCCCTCGATCTTTCCTTCTTTTCTTCTTCGATCCCCATCGAGGAGAGGAGTTGTCGTCGCTTAATCGGGTCGTTCATCATGGCATCGTACGCCGCCTGTTCCTGCCGCTTGATGGCGAGCAACGGGTCGTCTCGAATCTTCGCAGCCGTGTCTCTAGCGCTGTTTGCATTCTGTAGTGCCATGAAGCTCTCCTCGCCCGCATCCTTCTCCCGCTTCTTGTGCTCGGTGCCCTTGATCAGGTTGTCGATGCGCCGCTTCCCCAAGAGGTACGCCTCGGTCTCTTCGCTCGTGCCGGCCTGGCCATCGGTAGGGCCCTGGTACATCCAGTCGACGCGATCGACTCGCTTCCTGCCGCCTGCATCTTCAAGCTTCCGCTGCAGCTCCTCCTTGGCCCGCTCCTCCTTGATTTCATTGATGCGCTGCTGCGTACGCTTCCGCTCGGCGAGCGCCTTTTGCTCTTCGTCGTAGACAGCCTGCTGGTTGCGTCGCAGCGTCGGGTGGAACGACTTTTTGAGGTTGAGATCGCCGCCGCCCATGATGACGGTCTATTTGTGTCGGAAGGGCTCTGTCGATGTTGTGATGCGAGTTGTTGGAGGAGGAACAAAGTGGCGAGGCGGGCAGCCTTGAGAGAGCCTTGTAGGCGCCCCACTTTTCACTTACCCTAGACCAGTTAAACAAGCTCATCCGCCAGTCTTGCCAGATGACCTGCAGAATCCCCTTGAATAATTAAGCCCATTTGCTGTGCTGGCTTTTCGTGTATTGCTCTTCCTGGGTTTATGTTGAGAGTATATTGCGCTGCCTTCAGGATCCCAATAAGGGAAGAGTAAGTGCAGGGCTACACTGCGATATTGACAGACGTCAGGTAGGTTCCTTGATCATGGTTCTCTATTCATTGCATGATACAACGCCGTCGTAAATCTACAAGCCTGAGTTTCTGTTTCAACCCCTTAGGTCGCCAATCGTACAATTGCAATATACCCGTTGGTCTACCAGCTGGCCCTCTTGACGCCCGGAAGGTTCCCGGCCATTGCCTGCATTCGAAAGTTGAACTATCCACGATTAGCGACCGAACGCCGCAGACTAACTTGCATGTCCTTACTCTTGACATTTTGAAGTCGCTTAGGACACCGCGGCCCTGGCCGCCCATGATGCAGCGGTTCCGGATCTGTGTCGGGCGGGTGTAGCAGTGCATCTGCGTCAGCTGCAGCTGGGCCTCGGCGCGCACTCGGGGCGTGAGAGTCGTGTTGCGGATGTTGTACCGCAGCGCTTGTCTATTGCTTCCAAGTCAGCATTGCCATGCTCAGGGACATTTGCGATCGTGGTCATGCGGTCGAGGCAGGATGGGGGTCTGGGGTGATGGATAAGCGCGCACCTTTCCGTCTCAAACTCCTCAAAGACCTTGCGCTTCGTGTGATCGCGGATCGTCCGCGCCTTGACGAAGCAGCCCAGGTCGAGCTTTTTGGCGCGGAACATGGACATCTTGGGCGGTCGATGTCTTGCTGGGTTGACAACGACAGCGAAGCTGCATGCAGAGCTGCAGAGAATATCGGTCGCTGACCTGCCGATGTTTATCCGACGGCATATACACCATCCTCAGCCCTGACTTGCCAACTTGCCTCCATGCCTCAACCGCATGCCGACCATTCTCCCGAGGAAAGCCGCGGCCAACGCCATCCTACAACATGCCTCTGATGCGTCAAGCGGGAGAAGCGAGAGCTCAGGCGCCAGCTCGCAGCAGCAGCCAAGCTGACATGTTCCCGCGTCGCGTTACGGCGACATACTGGATGCACTCATGCAGTCATCACTTTCGACTGCCTTACCTGCAGTCGAGGGCATGGACGGACATGGCCGTGGTATTGGATGCAAACCTGCAGCTTGTCGAGTATCTAGCCGCTTCGAGCCCTCTTCGTCCTCACCACCGCCCGGTACTGCGGCCATGACAGCTCCTGGCAGCGATGGATCTGCTCTGGCAGGCATATAGCATCAGTCTTGTGCTTTTTTTAACAACTCGACTGATACACAACGAGGATAGGGCTGAGATAAGACGCCCAGAATAGCGAAGCAGCGCCTCGCTTAAGGCCGCAACGGAGTTGTCGATCCATCCTTCGTCTCCCTGCCCCAGGTGGTGCGGAACCTGGAACCCTGCTAACGTCCCCTCTCGTCAGCACCGCTACAAGCGCGAGCGGAAGCCGTGGCGTAAGCGCAACCGCGGGCGTTGATCCATCTTCCGACAGACGCACATAGCGCTACGTGACAGCTCGCCCTGAAGCCGCAGGTTATATGCGTCTTGGCACCTGATTATTGCAGCCGATGCGCCAAATCCCTGCAGACAGCGTTCCGCAAACGGCGCAGGAGGGAAGGCTGATGGTCCGCCGACAGACTGCAGCGCGCCCCAGCGCTTATCGGCGGAAGCTGACAGGGCCTTCGATCCTGTTACGCGTCAAGACAGTCAATGGGATGTCAGACCAACCACTCCCGACCTGCGCCTATGCCTAATCGAGGAACGCTAGGCCTGGAGCTGAGAGGCAATTAACCGTTCTACCGGCACTCATGGCAATGCACTTGCTCCATCCTAGAAGTTCCCCTTGTCACCGCGGACCTGGATCGTGGACACAGACACAAAGTGTGTCGGTGTGCCGTGGGCGCAAGGATGGACGTTGCTTCGGCGGTCAGAATATTGGACGAAGGGGGGGGTTCCCCTGGCCCCATGCCTCGCCTAGAACATGGCCTCACCCGCTTTCACCATATCCTTGCAAAGCTTCTTGCTGCCGCCTATCGAGCCGGCCCCGAACTGGACCAAATCCCGAGCAAGACWCATGTCAATTCTCCTACTCTGCTCCATGCTGCAACCATAACGGGTTAGAAGCCCGAGGTGGCTTTCCACGCCTATGCACAGTGATGAATGACCTCGCTGATTGCTCGGGACTGGCCGACCCTACCACACAAGACGGGTCATGTAAATACAAATACCACAAGCCGAGCTGCTGGACTGGCACGGCTTGCCTTGACTGGCACTTATACAATCGTCCCTTCCATCCCCTCCATGCCTGCCGTCCCTTGTGGCACAGTCCCCCGCGCTGAGGCCATACCGTCCCTGTGAACGGGCATTGCTCGGCCATTGCTCCTGGTCGACAGAGTGAGCAAGGGAGTCTCTCCTCATCCTGGCGAATGTTTCGATAACCCCGATTGGGCTTCCTATTCGCCTGTTGATGCAGCCCGGCCTCGAGACTTTTTCATCCTCCTGGCGACAAGTGAGAATGGGGGCGAGACAAGGCCGGAAAGGGGAGCATACGCCTGAGAACCCGTCCTATATAAGAAAGCAGAGGCCAAGAAGCCACAACGCTCGTGTTCTTCTCAAGCAGCAGATAGTGAAACCAACTTCACATTGCGCCTGTCTTTGCCTGTTCAGAACTCCGCCCATCACAATGTCGTCGAACCGTAGCGGCAGCATCAGCTCGAGCAGCTCCAAGTCCGACCGGCCGCGAGTGAGTATCTCGGCTGCCCCTTTCGTGCTTCGGGCTCGAGGTCTCTCGGTGCTGACAGTATACGCAGAAATCCGTCCTGGAGCTCATCGAGTGCCTCACGACGCACCGCGTCAACACCCTCACCGAGCTCTGCCGCATCGAGCGCGTGGCCGCCTCTTGCGAGGACGAGGCCGACGCGCGGGCCTTCCAGAAGCCCATGACGGCGGCCTGGGTACACTACGTCACCAGCCACCAGCTGCTCACCGAGCTGCGCGGCCTCACCCAGAGCTACCCCTTCAGCGGCGACGTGGTGCAGGAGGCGTACCGCCGGGTGCGCAGCGACCCCAACAGCAACCGCAGCTGGAACCTGGCGTGGCTCTGTCTCCAGACGATGCGCGACGACAGGCTGGTGGCGGCGTACGCGGCGGCAGAGGCGGCGAAGCCCGAGATGTGGGCGCAGACGCAGCCAAGCGGCGAAGATGTCGCGAAGCTGGCGGCGTGCTTTGAGCATGAGTGGAACACGGCGGTGGACACGATGCTGCGGCACTGGCAGCATCCGCCGACGTGGTATTGATGGCATTGTCTTTGGCGTAGGGCTTACACTTGGTTGCGAACGGCGCGGAGGAGCGACACACGGACGGGCTCGGCGTTGGATAGGTTGCGCTCCTTGTCATCTGGCCTTCATGGGTCATTAGCATGGGACTTCATCTTCTGTTCTTTCATCAGACTGTTCAAACTTCAGGCACCTGCAGACGTTTAGGGCTAAAGAAAGGCATCTTGTGTTTTATCAACGCTGGCTCCTGGCATGTCACATCCAACTCCCGTGTTCATGTTATCTACATTCATTCGTCATACAGCATCGTCTTGTTGCCGTCTTTGCTCCTCGTGGCTGTCGCTCTCCTCCCAGTCCTCGCTCTCCAGGCCGGTGCCGCAGATGAACAGCGACCCGACCCAACCCACGAGGGCCAGGCCGCCAAAGACGCTCCAGGCGAGGGCCTCGCCCTTGGGCCGCACGTTGATGGACAGCGTGAAGAGGCCGCCGGAGACAAAGGGACCGATGCTGCGGCCCAGGGCGGAGAGGGTCTGGGCGGCGCCGTTGAGGGTGCCGAGGCTGGCGTGCGAGGGGGCAGAGTTTGTGATCTGAAGGCCGTTAGCAGACTCATCCGGGGAGGTCATAACATGGAGGTGGGGGCGGGGGTTTACCAGAAGCATCACGCTCGAAAGGCCGCCGACTGCGCATATGTTCTTGAAAATCAGCACCACTCCCAACTCAACGTACAGCCACAGCCGCCCGCTGCCGATGCCAAAGAGCGGCCGGTCGTCGAGGTAGCCCACCCACGGCATGAGCACCATGCTGACGGCGATGCCGAACAGTGCCAAGCGGTACGCGCCTAGGCTGCCCACCCGGGCCTTGAGGGGCCGGTACAGGAAGGCCTGGAAGATGATGGTCGCGAGCCCGGCGGCGCTGAGGCTGACGCCGATCTTGCCAGGGCCGAGGCCGCGGCCCGTGGGGGGCGGCGCGGCGGCGAAGATGGGGTACAGGCTGTTGAAGCTGATGTTGGAGAGCTGGAACATGAGGTATGTGGCGAGGAGGACGAGGGTGGTGGTGTTGAGGAGGTCCTTCCAGACGGGGCGCTCGCCGTCGGGCGCTGGCTTGGACGCGGAGGGACTACCTGGGCCATCGATGCCATTGCTGTTGTCGACACCGTCGTCGTCAGACGAAGAAGACGACTCGGACGAGAGTAGCGGCCGTTGCTGCCCGCGCGGCCACCGCGAGCTCCACGTGTTCCTGTTCAGCGGTGGCCGGCCCGGGCCGCGGATCCAAGAGGACAGGCGGCTGATCCACGCGGGCTGCCACGGCCCAGCACCGCTCTCATCCAGCGTCTCCTCGAACCAGGCGCTCACGACGATGACGCTCAGCGCCAGCATCGCCGCGCCGAGGACGTTGGGCCCGAGGTACGGGTACTCGCGGCCCATGCGGCCGACGAGGATGCCCCCCAGCGCGGGGCCGGTGATGCTGCCGAGCGAGTAGATAACGGGCAGGTAGGCAAACGCCCTACTCTGGTTGGAGCGGTCCGTCACCTCGCCCAGCACCGTCGGCACGCAGGCGGCGTTGCCGTTGAGTAGGCCCATGGCGACGTGCACGAGAAGGATTTGCCAGTACTTCCGGCAGAGACCAAATATGCAGAAGCAGCACATGAGGGAGGAGGTGCCCGCGAGCAGCACGGGCTTGCGGCCGACGACGTCGGAGGCGTAGCCCCAGAGGAAGTTGGTCGACAGCTGGGCGAGGGCGAAGGCGCTGGCGAGGATGCCGACGTACAGGCCGCCCTTGTCAGCGGGGATGCCGGGCATGGAGGTGACCATCTCGGGCAGGTAGGGCGAGATGGAGTTGAGGGCCGTCTGCTCCGAGAGGGAGAGGAAGGCGAGGAGCAGGAGCTGGCGCACGGGGAGGGGCGTCTCGGCGCCGGAGTCTGCGGAGTCTGCGGAGGAGGCGGAGGAGGCGGAGGAGGACGAGGGCCGCGAGGAGTCGGAGCTGGCGTCGGAGGGGCCGGGACCGCGGGAGGGCCGGGACTGCTGGAGGGGCGTCTTGGGCGACGGCGGCGGGAACGTCTGGTAGCGGTGGTGGTGCGGCGTCGTCGACGACAGGCGCCGGAGGCCGGCGAGCGTCGGGATCGGGGCGCCGGCGTGGAAGGAGCCGGAGGACGCCGTGCGGTTGGCGGCGCCGGCGCCGGGGCGGCCGGAACCGGAACCGGACCCGGACCTGGGGCGCGGCATTCTCCGGCGCTCGGTTCGCAGGGCAGTGCGTCGCGTGTCGTGCGTCGCGTGTCGTCACGCAATGCCCTCACGGCGTGCGGCCCGCGGCTGAGGCGGCACGGCGAGAGGAGGCGCGGCGGGTGTGCGGAGCGTGGGCAGCAGCCAGACGCGACGGATGCATGCTGCAGTGACGCGCCACCAAACAATTGGCGTCGTCGGGCGCGGATCCGTTGCAGGGCGAGGCTCGGTGATGTTGGCAGACGCAGGTCGGTCCTCGGCGGCTCGGCCAAGCGCGAGCGGGATGGAATTGGCTTTGGACGACGTCATCGCCGCCATTCGCGCGATACGCGCTATACGCGCTGGTGCCTGGACTCTCTACCTCGTCCTTTCTTTCTCTTCCACAATCACCCTTTATAGGTATTGTTGCCTCCGGTCATCTGAAGCAAGGGTTGATTCGCATTTATTCGCGGCATGTTCGCTCATTGGCCGGTCGCTGCCCAAGCGTCCCTGCAGCTGCAATGCAACGCCTGTTTGCTTGACAGGTCACGGCCATGAAATGATGATTAGTGAGTTGAATATGTCTGCCGATGCGGTTGGTTACAGAAGACCCCCAGCTAGAAGCATCGCTTTCCCAACCGTACATGTATCTCTATGTCTACGGCTATACCTCTCTATGTCTACGGTTACACGTCGCCGGTTCTAAACAACTCCAGATGCACCCGTCCCAGGGCAACCCCGTTATCCACCAACCACTGCCGCGTCTGAATCATCCACTCCTCCGGGCCGCAGATAAAGTACTCGGCAGAGCTGTCCGCCAGGTGCAGCGTCTCGTTGCTGTCGAGCTTGTCCAGGCTCAGCCGGCCCTCGACATACTCGCCCTGCTTATCGCCGTCTCGAACCGTGCTGACGAACAAGACGGGCTTGAGGTTGGCGTGCTGCGCCGCGGCCTCGCGGATGTGTTTCCAGAAACACACGGTCCCCGAGTGGTGCGCGGCGTGCACCCAGCTGAGGGGCCGAGACGGGTCTGGGGACTGGAGGATGGAGTCGACGATCGAGACGAGGGGAGTGGCGCCCACGCCGGCGGAGAGGAGCACGATGGGGGTGCTGGGAGATGCAGTGGCGGCGTTGAAGAAGAACTCGCCCCGCGGCGGGCTCAGCTCGACCTCGTCGCCGACGTTGTACTTTCTGTGCAGCATGTTGGATATCAGGCCCGGGACCTTGCCCGCCGCGAGGTCCTCGGTGCTCGCGTTGTCCACCGTCTCCTCCCTCTTGACCGAGATGCGACACTACTGCATGCCGTCCGCCGGCGCCGTGCTGAGGCTGAACTGCCTGCTCTGGAGCAAGCAGTCCAGCTCGGGCAGGGGGACTTGAAGCGTGACGTACTGACCCGGCATGAACTTGGGGAGCGGCCGCTTGTCCACGGGCTCGAGGTAGTAGCTCATCACGTCCTCGGCCTCGAGCTCCTTCTTGACAATGGTGAAGCGCCGCCAGCTCTGCCAATCGGGACCCGCCGCATCGTAGAGCTGCTTCTCCCGCTGGATGAAGACGTCGGCGAGCTGCCCGTACGCCGCGACCCAGGCGTCCTTGATCTCGGGCGTGAGCGCGCCGCCGAGCACCTTGGCGAAGGCGCCAATGAGGAACTTGCCCACGATGGGGTACTGCTCGGGCTTGATGAACAGCGAGGCGTGCTTCTGCGCGATGCGCTCGACGGCGGCGCCCAGCCTGGGCAGGTCGTCGATGTGCGTCGCGTAGGCGAAGACGGCGTCGGCGAGGGCGGCCTGCTGCGCGCCGATCTGCTGGTTGCGCAGGGAAAAGTAGTTTTTCAGCTCGGGGTGTGCGGCAAGCATGTCCTTGTAGAAGAGCCTGGTGATGGTCTGGCCGTGCTCCTTGACGACGGGGGCCGTGGACTTGACGATGGCGATTTGCTTGGCCGTGAGAGCCATCTTGACGAACGGGCGCATGCGGATGCCGTGTGAGGTTGTTTCTGTTATCTCGCGTCAAGGGGAGTGTTATCGATGTGAATAAATGGTGTATTGGCGAGCGAGCCTGCTGTACACGGGAACACCCATACTGTCCGGCCCTCACCCATACTATATAGATATATACGTTTCAGCAAACCCCAATTGTACAATGTCGCACCAAGAAGTGGCCAAAGAGGTCCGGAGAACCGGAGATGCTCGACTCAAATATCACTGCGAGGCAATTACAAAGAATTCAAGGTAAAAGTCGAAAAGCGGCCCTGGTGACGACGAGTGGGCTGATGTCATGCTGCCGCAGGGAAGAACCGGAACCCCGGCCCAGGGGCCCATGAGTCGCGTGGCAGCCCAGGGGTCATGGCAGCGCCCTGGCTCGGGTGATGCCAGATAGCTCGGGCCGTGCTTGCTGAAGCAGTAGCCGATGCCGAGAGCCAATTGCAGGCCTTTCAGGGCGCATGAAGTCGTGCCACGGTGGCTGCCCGTGGGCATGGCGTGTGTCGCCGTGGTGCGGAATCGCCGGGCGGAAGTGAGGCACTACTCCTGGCCCGAGAGATCGGAAGACGGGCGGGTCGCGCACGATATCGGCTGATTCATGGCCATCCGCGCGCTTCTCATTGGGCCTGACCGGTTATGAAGAGGCTCTGAAACGGAGCCTCCGGTGGTGCCCCGGCCTGCCCCGGCCGTACCGTCGGCGCCTGGACTCCGAGTCTCGGTTCTCGGTCTTTTGGCTCTATGACGTCTGAGCTGGTGTCCAGGGCTGGCAATTATTAATCGGCTATGTGTCCATGGCACCATGGGTGCGTTTAGTGCTCAATTAACCTCTTGACCGGGAGACGGGCGGGTCGCGCACGATATTACGGAGTGTAGGGGTGTATCGGATGGTTGGGACAAAAAGTGCAGTGGCGGGCACAGGCACATTACCGCATTGGAACATCGGCCACTGGCCACCGTGCTTCGTGGTCGACCGGGTCCCTTTATAGCTGCCACTGCGGCCTTGGTAGCGTGAGGGCTTCGTTTGAGGTACGGAGCAGCGTTTTTGGCGGTGTTATTTGGGAATGTGAGGTTGACGTTGCGACAAGTTTGGATAGTCGCCATTGCACGTGCCCCGAGCTGGCGTGTGCCCAGGGAGCGTGTGAGTAGCGTTAAGCATACACCCTTCCTTCAACCTCCTCGCAAGAGAATTCGCGATATGATACCATGGATGATATCTGTTATACTAGGAAATTGCGTTACTTTCTATGCTTTTAGCTACGAAGCGGCGCTCATCCCTCTCCAACGCTGCAAACTGTAAGCGCCGTTGTGATGGACGGTTTGGCCAAAGCCGACGGCCCCCTCGGCGGATTTGAAACCATCTGAGATAAAATAATACCGAAGAGACTGTCAATTCTTATTTACTGGAACCCTTCTAAGTAGTGCGGCTATATTAAAGCCATTGAGGCGACGTCAATTGGCGTGACAGCCACGCCCCCACGCGTCAACCACCTGCCATTTCGCTATGCAGCGGCTCCTTATCGAAAGGTTTACGAGCCACTAGTCAGAGCCAATGGTTTTAAATCCGTTGTGATCTATCCAGGCTGTCCTCCGTATGGGTGGTTTACCTCTTGGCAGTCACATTCGGCTAGGTGCACCCGAGAGCATAGACTTGATTGTCGCAGGTCGGAGTAGAACCTCCATATGCAAGACTATTGGTGCCCCTTGGTTCTATTGTAATACCGTAGGATAGCTGTCGTTCAGCCACCGCCGTCAATCCATCGGGTCCCTTCATTCAACGAAGAAATTTAGCGCCATAGGGAGATGTGGAAGGCATGATGTGACCACCCAGTTCCTTGCGTACCTCTCTGTCGAGCTGTTCGGGACGCACCGTAGTATTAGGATTTTCCGGCACGAGTATAGCATCTGTCAAGTGATCGAGGTTCCTGAACGGGATCTCGCTTATATTTTTACAGTCCCGGATGTCTCCTTAATTATCGGGATCATAGTCGGCGTCCATGCTGCTTTCGCTGATCATCCCCACAACCTGCGGACTCAAAAGCCCCTCATTCACCCAAGTATCCTCTCACGAATCGTGACCGTGCTTCTCGTTCAAATTCAATGGCGTGATTCTAGCCATCCATGGGTCCTCGAGGAGCTCAGAGGCTCGCTTTCTCTTTTCAGGCAACCAATCGAGCATTGATCTTATAAAAGCGAGAAACTCCTCTTTCGCTTCGCCATCTAGGGCCGCTACAGATTCTTGAAGCGAGACCTGCGGGATAGCGACGCCTCCAGCACCTTTCCATCGTCCTGGGATATCCGGTTAGTTGCTTGGGTATTAACATATAAGCCTTTGTGCATACCTTGGTCAAAAACGTTCTTGGTTATCTCGCTTCTTTGTAAATACTTGCGAGGAGGCAACCCGAGGTATCCAACCATTTCGGCCACGTGGTGGGTGGCCGAGGACTGCGAATTCTCATCCAGGGCGTTGAACAGGTGTCGGTTCTCAAACAGGTCCCAGATCTATTATTTATGTTGGATGGTGAGCAGCAGCGATTGAGAGGCGGGTATACTGACCAAGACGGCAACGTTCCAGATATCTGCGCTGGAGTTCCATTCCATGTCGAACAAGACCTCTGGGGCACGGTATAGTTCCGGCTGAATCAGACCTCTGTGAGATTCTCCTATTCGAGCCTGTCCAAAGTCACAAAGGACTGGCTGGCCCCAGAGTGAGCCCTTCGGAAGACCGAGTTTACGCGAGCCATAGATGGTGCGGGTATTATCAATGACCTTTGTCGGGGATGGCTCGTCCGCTTCCGCCGTTTCAAAGTCATGGAGAAGAGATTCATCTTCTAGTGTTAACATGATGTTGGACGCATTAAGGTCTGATTTTCTTCTTTAGCTGAGGAGCGCGGCAGAGGAGCGCGGCAGAGGAGCGTGGCAGAGGAACGCGACCTTACCAGTATGTACCACTCTGGCTTCATCATGCAGAAATGACAGAGCGCTTAGCAAGTTTGACAACGTCCACTTCAAAAGCTGTTCGTTCAGTCGGTGCGAGGGATTGCTGTACTGGAGCTCTTGGATAGTCATATGCATGGGCGGGTGAACCAGACATAGGTGTTGACCAGCAGGACCGGCGATTTCAAAGGTTCCAAACAGCCCACGAATGAAGGATTGGCCAGGGTGCTGCGACTTGAGTGAAGCGACGTGCTCATAGAACTGCAGTTCCCGACGAAGACGCGTAGACGGGCCGCCGTCTCGGGTGCAGACCTTTATCGAGACAAAGCCGGTATCCCTTTGGTCACATTAGTGCGGTTGCGACAGCAAATATCATGACCAAGTCGCGCACCTGATGCTTCGGCAAAGCCAGGCCGTAGAATATGCGCCGTACCCGAGCTTACCGACTACCTTGTACTTTGAGTCGAGAACCTCCCCGATGCGCACTGGATAGAATTGATCGGGGGTGTACCAGGGCAGTCGCTCCTCTTCGAAGGGCTGGCCTGGGCGCATGCTGGCAGAGGCCAGACTCCTGCGTTGGTGTCTGCTTACTGCCCGCGATATGTTTCGGAGACGCGGAAGGACAGCAATGAACATTTTCAACTCGCCGCAGCGACTAGCTGCGTTGCCAAAGTTCAAATAAACTTACTTCGCACGAGGTTAAATGTTGCGATTTGATGGGTGGGGGAATGGGGGTGCCCGGAGAAAATTAGCCCCGTAGCCTGGCAGTATCCCTTTGACTGCGGAGGAGGAGCAAAGGGGTTACTTGCTGGGTTTGTGGCCAATGAAAACGCCGCACAATTAGCGGTACCTTGATTTAGTAAGAGGATTACTATTTGCACAGCCGAAAAT
>LFRF01000020.1:68385-178848 GCA_001189435.1 Tolypocladium ophioglossoides CBS 100239 | reverse complement strand
TGCTATGATGAAAGCTCTAGCAATTCRGGCATGTGTAAATCGCTACAAAGTTCTATTAGCACTGTACGTCACGCGACAGGTACTTCTTTGTCAACAAGAAAAGTGGGTATCGTGACCTGCTTGCTCCTCCTCCGCAGCCAAAGGGACAATAGTGCCAGTAATAAAATGGCGCAGGGTCCGGCAGATTACAGGCATAGCCCGCCTTCAGTGAGAATTCGTAGGAGCAGTTACTCATATGAACGGGGCAAACCGAGCCGTACGACTATTTTATTATACACAAATACTAGCCGCTTCCTTCCAGAAAGCAGTCGTCGCCCCCAAGATGGCAGAACTAGGTAGCCTCGGCATTGCAATCAGTGACGCCCAAACCCCATGTGCAATTCCACAGGAGGCCGAGAGACTACTCGTACAGCCAACATCCCTTCGACTGTGGAGCAGGAGCAAGCAGGTCACGATACCCACTTTCGTGGTTGACAAAGCAGTACCTGTCGCCTAACGTGCAGTGTTCATAGAACCCGGCAGTGATTTATACATGCCTGAATTTCTGGGACTTCTGCGAAGTATCATATTTACTGCTCGTAATAAATCAAGGTGCCACTAATTGCGAGGCGTTCTCATTGGTCATAATCCTAGCAAGTGACCCCTTTGCTTCCCTTCTGCAGTCCAAGGGATGGACCGTCACCAACGTGCATTGCAAAAGAGCATCCGATTGGCTGGAAACGCGGAAAGTCCTGGAATACCTAGAGCGCATGGTGTTGGTTGTGCATTCTACCTTCCTTTTCACGTTGGGCCGGGCGGGCCGTGTGTATGAGGGTTGGAGGTCGTCGGGCGAGGGTTGGTTGCGGCGCTAGAAGGTGCCAATTTCAACATTTCCTACTCCAGGAAGCCCTTCATTGCTGGACAAGTTAGAGACGGTGATGATGAAACATGAACGACAGCTGCCAACCGGCTCAATAGGCACCTATTATTCCAGTCACATGATGCTATAACATTTAAGCATTTTCTTCGTAGTCGTGGGGTTTGGGTTTCTTAATAGCTGCCTTCTCTACTCTGCAAGAGTGACTGTGACGGCCGTGATCATATAAAATCCTCCAACTACCATGTCCCGATATTCACTTCCAGTCGACCTGCCCAGTACCATCCTCGTGAACATGGCCCGTGCCGACTCTTTTGTCATTGTCGTCCTTGAACCGAATTGAAATGACTGGATTAGGATCGTTTGGATCATCATGCGACTTGTGGAGATGGGTGCCTTTGATCTCGGCCTTTTTCGCCGCTGGGTTCTTGTTGGCGTGAGCCGGTTTCCCAAGACAACGCATACATTGATCACACACCTCTCTCTCCTGCTTTTCGCAGAAATCTTTAACAACCTAACGGAATACAGGGTTTGTGAAGTGATCCAAGCTGACCGAGCCAACATAATGAATCAGTCTTCGAGAAGTTGGGATCATATTGACGCCTCGTAGCGATGGTGCACGATGTTTTCTGTGATTCACAGATCAGCTGGATAAATATGAGTCGTACGTAGACTTGAGATTTCGAACAACTGAGTAAGAGACAGCTCTTGACCACAATGAAGAGAAGGGGTCGGTTCTATTTATACAAACCATCTAGAGCAGTCACGCGCCCCGCGTTAGGAGCGTTGCCTGATGGCGAACCTGAGCGGGAGGGGTAAATGGGCGTTGTCATTTTTCATTTCGTAACATTGAACCAACATGTTATCTGCCACTAAAAATAGATAACGGTGCTGGAACCGGAGCTCTATTCCTCCGCCTTGACAGGTATATGATACTGCCTTTTAGGCAGGTGCATAGGGAATCAAAAGGCCATAGTCACATCATCACATGCGTGCCTGGCGACTTTGCAACACTATATCGAGGGGTGCGACGATGGGCTCTAGCTTCCAGCTGCGTATACACAAAAGACACTCCCAAATGCTATTATCCATCACTCGATATCCAATGGTATTGTCTATGTGGCCTGTGAAATAGTAAGCAAGCGATGTTCGTTTAAACCTGTGATCCGTAACACCAACCTATCCCCTCAACTTCCTCAACTCCGGTCTCGACAATATTCCTCCATACGCAAAGAATATCGACGACAAAGTAGAAAGAGTGGAAAGGAAATCTTGAGTCCACTATTCAGACAAAATGTAGGAGTACAAGAGCCCTTGATTCGCGGCAAATATGGAGCGAAATTGGTGACGCGTATTCTTGAAGTAGTTCGTCGAGGGTTATTACCCTATGGCCAAAATCGAGTTCCATCCACGACCAAAAGGAAATGATAATTTGGAGCTCTAAATAGAAGGAACCCTCGTCGTTTGGCTCTTGGTCGCTGTCTTCAGATTGGCCTATGGAGCCATGTCTGGCTGGCTCAGACTCATCCATTATTCTCGGTGGCTTTTGTGGTACACCCTGCACCCAGTGCTGGTAATAGGCCCAAAGTTCTCGCACTTCAACGATTCGAGGCTCTTCCCATGTTTCTGCCCAGATTTTGGTGCGGATTTCTGGCGGCAAGAGAGGAAACCAAGGGAACGACATTCGGCTTACCAGTGCTATCAACAGGCATGCCAGCTTCACATATCACCCTGTTGTTGCTCAGCCATCACACTAGAAAGATAAATCAACAATTATTCTTCCAGATGCACAAATAATCGGGCAGCAGGTTTATCCAACAGTACTCCAACGTAGCGTTCAGGACGACGATTGTGTCCAAAGTTCAAGGAAAGGAAAGTGACTGCCAGTCCAAAGGTGAGCATCCATCTACTTCCACGGAGGCCTGACGGCTCACCAGGTCAGACGCTCCGCCCCCTGACTCCGCGTCGACAAGGACCGCAAAAAGAGGAACAACACGGGTATCAAAACCATCATCGACGTTATCAGGTATACGGAAGAAGCGAGCCAGGGCCACAGCTAGCGGATTATAGAAGGTACCCCAATCAGAACTTCGTTATTTACGAGAGTTTTCAGACTCTCTCTATTCTTTTTACATAACTACCCATGTTGCATGTTTTGCTGAAGCAACGGATCCTCCCTGGGCAGCGATGCTTTCGACCACTATCTCGACGCATGACCGGAGCACCTAACGCGCCTCTGGCCGGTAAAACTAGACTTCGGAGCTGAATAGCCCGGACATGTGGGCTCTAGCTGCCAAACGCTTAGTGTGTTCGATAACGCCCCCACGCACTCCCAGTAATCCACAGCCCCGCCGACTGTATATATTCCCGCCAACGGTATCTATCTATTTATCGATAATTCTTGCTAGTACTCGTAGTGACGTGGATCTGGTCGGCAGTCGATACACCGAGAGTTGAGGTCGCCAACCACCAACACTTGTGACGCCAACGCGCACGCTACGTGGCTTCTGGGGTTGCGTTTCTTACTCCTGGGACGCGCTGATTCATAAGTGACAGCTGCGCCTAACACGGATATAAATAACCACAGTTCCCCTGCTGAGATTTCGCAAGTCCACCGATCCGCTGTATTAACGCCCTAGTTACCACACACGATGAATCCACAAGCATACGTGAGACTTTGCTCGCCGGCCGAGACCAAACATCATTGTTATCTAGTGCCTGAGTGGCCGTGTTGGTCGATATTGATACAGGCATCTCAGAGGATATTTAGGATGCTACCGATGCATCCAACGAGCGTTGCGTCCTTGCACACAGCTTGAAAACCGGTTCTGTAGAGTCTGGATGAGAGGATGCTGAGAGATATGTCAGCTACCCTCCCTTACAATTCACCACACCCCCATACTTGTATAAAGAGGGCGAGATCACCATCTCGGCTACCTTTTCCGGATTCAGGGGGGCTGTGGGTATATCGTCTCCCTTTACGGAGTGCCCTTTTATGACTCGTCGTATCGTGTGTGACCCCTTGTGGGGCCCTCACACCGACGATGTGTCAAGGAACTGGGGTTACGTTGCGGCTCGTTCACCAAGAAACGAAATTATTGGCCAAGCCCAGGAGAAGCTGTCCGCCCCCGCAATGCAGAACACTCGCTAGCATCAGCCTTTTATTCAATAGCGGACGAGGACTTTTGCCTAATGTGCGACGGCAACTACATGGCCGTTGTCCAAGATCAGGGTCACCACGCCCGCGTATCTGGTACAAATGCGGGGGATGCGGGGGATGACTGAAGGAGATATAAAGTGGATGGTCTCGTCCCTTTTCTGGTTGCCTCTTGGACTTTGCTGCATCACTGCTGGGCTCCGGCGTTTATAGTTTACACGATCCATGGGTCTTAGCCCTCGGAGCAACTTACACACAATGGGAGGAGTCGAGGCAACGGCTCCGGACGTCGAGTCCCAGAGGCAAGAAGATGAGATAAGGGAAGCACCTAGATACCAGGCTGGCGAGTCGGAGCGCTTTGACGAGACGAAGCCAGATTTTGAGCAGCGCCACATTGGCACCCTGGACCGCAAGCTCAAGTCTCGCCATGTCCAGTTCCTCGCACTCTCTGGCGCCATCGGGACGGGCCTCTTCGTCGGCAGCGGCCAGGTCCTGTCCCTCGCCGGGCCGCTCTCTGCATTCATATCGTACGCGGTGACGGGATTCAACCTGTACTGCGTCATCAACTGCCTCGGCGAGATGGCCGCGTGGCTGCCCATCCCCGGCGCCGCGCCCATCTTCGCCTCGCGCTACGTCGACCCGGCGCTGGGCTTCACCCTCGGCTGGAACTACTGGTACCAATTCGCCATCGGCGTGCCCATCGAGGTGACGGTGTGCGGCGTGATTATTGACTACTGGGACAACTCGGTGCCCAAGGCGGCGCTCATCACCCTCTTCCTCGCCACCATGATCATCGTCAACTGCCTCCCCGTGCGAATCTACGGCGAGGCCGAGTTCTTCTTTGGCGCCATCAACCTGACGACCATTGTCGGGCTCATCCTGCTCATGTTCATCATCACGGTGGGCGGGTCCCCGAGCGGCGAGGTCATCGGCTTCCGGTACTGGAAGGACCCGGGGCCGATGAATGAGTATCTCGTGGAAGGCTCCCTGGGCCGCTTCCTCGCGTTCTGGAAGGTCTTTATCCAGGCTACGTTCTCCTACGGCGGCAGCGAAATGGTCGTCGTGGCATCTGGAGAGACTGAGAACCCGCGCCGCAACATTCCCAAGGCTATCCGTCGAGTCTTTTGGCGAATTGCCATCTTCTACGTCCTGTCAATCTTTCTCGTTGGACTCTGCGTCTCCTCCAAGGACCCGAAGCTCCTGAACGCCATCAGCAGCTCGGCCCCCGGCGCCGCCCAGAGCCCGTTTGTGATTGCCATCAACAACGCGGGCATCAAGACGCTCCCTTCCATCATCAACGGCGTCGTCCTCTCGTCGGCATGGTCTGCCGGCAACTCCTTCTTCTACGCGTCCACACGAGTGCTGTATGCTTCCGCGCTCGACGGCAAGGCACCGGCCTTCTTGAAGTTCGAACGTTATGGGGTTCCTTACGCCTGTGTTGCCGCCACGGCTGCGATCAGCTGCCTCGTGTATCTCAACGTCAACAACCAGTCAGCAGAAGTCTTCTTCTGGATCAGCAACCTCAGCGCCGTCAGCACGCTCATTGTATGGGCGAGCGTGTCGTACACGTACCTGCGATTCTACCACGGGCTACGCCATAACGGCGTCTCTCGCGACACGCTTCCCTACAAATCGCCGCTGCAGCCATTCCTCTCCTACTTTTGCATCGTCTTCTGCATCGTCATTGCCTTTTTCAACGGTTTCGACGCCTTCTTCCCTGGGAAGTTCAGTGCCAAGTCATTTCTGCCGCCGTACATTGACATACCCATCTTCTTGTCGCTGTTCCTCGGATACAAGTTTTTCAAGAAGACCAAGTTTGTGCGCCTGGAGGAGATGGATATATGGTCGGGCAAGGCCGAGATTGATCGCCTGGAGCCGACGTGGAAGGTGGACAAGCCGAGGAACTGGCTGGAGAGGATTTGGTTCTGGATCGCATGAGCGTTGCCAGCCACATATTTTGACGGAGAGGAAACCACACACCGGAAGGAACCTGCAAGCACGTCCCGTTGGGACCGACACTTCAGTCTGTCGGGGTCAGCAATTACTCAATGGGGCTCGCACTTACTCAAACCATTTAGTCAGGACTCTGGGCAGCCTGTGCAAGCGGTCCTCCCTAGGGGTCATTCACTTCATCTTCACTCATTTGGCTAAGTGGCCTTACTTACTCTTACGTATTTGTGACAACTTGGGAAAAGAAAGGGCGCCTGTAGGCATATCAATTCTTGTGCGGCGTGCCTTCCCAAGTCCGAAGACTGGGGATCAAATGGTCCTTAGGTACATGCCCGTATCGGCCCCTGGCACTGCCCTTGTCGTGGGGTGTGTCTGTCTTCCCCGTCAAAACGAAGCTAGCTGGCGGTCTTTGATGTTTTGCGGAAGTATATTGACATATAGCGAAGCAACTTGGGGGTGAAGGCACAGATCAACAGTTGAGGCAGAAGGACAGTTTTTGAACTCGCTATGAACGCATACTTGACCTACGCGTCCTGGTTAAAGTCGTAGCTGTTGCCGAAGCCGCGGTTGAGATATCTCTCCAGAGCCTCTTCTCGCTTCACCCAGTCCACGGGCACATTGAGTCCCAGATCACCCTCTTCATCAAGGCGTCGAAGCACAGGCTCGATGTCCTCACCAAGCTCGAGCCTCATGCGGCTGCGGTACCAAGGGGCAAAGTGAATCATGGCGAGCATGATCCGCACCTGATCCGACATGTTGGGCATGCCGGCGTGCCACAGCCGCAGATCGCGTATGGTAATAGCGCCTTTCTTTATAGTAGGCTGTACTGGGTGGTAGCCGTTTTCGCTGCCGCCCAGCAGATGCTTCTTGATGCGTCCGCTTGCTCGCTCTCCGTGCGCCCCTTCCTGGGCGGAAATATCGGCCGCATGAGTCCCGAGCCACACTTCTGTCGACCCGTTCTGTTCATCCATGGCGATCAACGGCACGTTGACGACGAGTGCAAAGGGATGAGATGGGAACGGAAAGTCGGCGTCCGCATGGACGGGCTGTCGCTGAGGGGATGAGCCCGGGCATGGAGGCGTGGCTGCGTTGGCAGAACAAAAGGCCCATCGCGGACGAGGCCCCAAGACCGCCGAGGTGATTTGCGTAGCGATGCGATCTGACGGTCCAACTCGGTCAGCACCGACAAGCGAAAGCACCAAGTCAAGCAGAGCAGTGGGGTTTCTTACTTGTGAATGTGGACGGGTAGAAGTACTCAGCAACTGGAGGCGCCTGGAGCTGCAAGTTCTTCAGGTTATAGTTGAACGGGCCGTCGCCGCCGCGCCTCTGCAGCGTGCGGGCATCCTCGACCATTTTGGCGTTGAGGTGGTCTAGCTCCGCGTGAGGGGCGACGTCGTTGATGACAACCAGGCCGTCTTGGTGGACATGCCGTACGGCTTTCTCGAGGTTGCGAGGGCCTAGAGATTGATTTGCGAGCTCCGCAGCAGATGGGGTTATCACTGCTGGAAAACGTGGGTTCTTGTAAGTGGTTGTTGCCGGCGACCCAGCCAGAGTGGCCAGGGTGCGGCACAGGGAGCACGGTGCTCTGGAGAACATCTGCGCGGCTTGTCGCGTATAAATGAATGTAACGCTGCAAAATTAAAATAGATGCTGGAGGAGGGGGGAGACTGTTGTGAATGCCTCTCTTCTTATACCTCGCTTGACTCCATCACGATATGCTTGGAAACTCGACGTCGGGTTTCGATACCGCATGTGGACTAGGCCCAGCCTAGCCAGACAGTACCAACTGAAGCCAGCCCTCGCCAACTGCGTAAATACAATGTAAGGAGATAGCATGGAAAACAGGATTGCTATTGGCAGAGATAAAGGCTACTATTTGAGAGGAACCTATTTTTAGTAGATCTCCTTGTATCGAGCTGCCTCTCAGTCGCCGGGTCACTGATCGTCTCCGACACCACCCCTTCAACGCCTCGTCCCGCCTAGGGTATACTGACGATAAGTTCAAAGGGAAATACGGCGAAGACGCATACGAACAGCTTGTTATAGGGAGAATCGTGCAGAGAAGGCGGTGGGGTCAAAAATTCCAACAGCAAGGCAGAATTCCCTACGACATACCCTGAATAACTTCATACAGAGGCTTGAAGAACGTCGGCTGCGTGTATGGAATTAGAAGAGGTACGAGAGGAGGCGTGAAGGAGCGGTCTTCAATCTCCCTGCGAGTGCGTTAATATAGAGCTTTCCTCGAGTGGTGAGGGCAGATGCTCTCGAAAAAGACGCTCGCCTTCGTAATTTCGATGAACTTGCCGAAATCTTTACCTACTGCTCGAGTGACGATTGCTCGGGTGACGACGGTTCTGGCTCGTAAATCGCCATCTTCCTCGAATCATGTGCAAGATATTAACCAAGCGGTGGAGAATAGATTGCTGGCTGTCGTATAGTTGAGAAACGTAGAATCGCGCAAGAACAATATGCGGCTTAGCTCCGGAGCATGTGATTTGAGGAGCGACCGAGCATATGAAGATTAAAGAGTCTCGCGAGTTCATCTCAGTATCCCCGTGCAACCGGTACGATAATACCGACTAGGAGTAAGCGTCTGGGCGCTGCCGTCCTGATCGACGTCGCGGCCGAGGCTTGGAACTAGAGGTCGTGCTTCAAATCGTCCGAGAGCTGGTAAAGATAGGAGTCCCGTGTATTCCTCGAGGTGCCATTGAAAAAGCTTAACAGCGAGGATCTAAGTCGAGCTTCCGCTGTGCGACATGGATGGCCGTCGAGGGCTCAAAAAGCTTGTGAATACATACGTCCAGGCTGGCATGGTAACATTGAAGGGGAAATAATTGCTTCCAGTTGCCATCTGTGACCGCGGGCAGGTACATTTTGGCAAGACGGGAAACTATAGCCTCGAATTCCCCGTGCTGTGGAAAGGATACGAGTCGTTGGGTTTAGTTCTGAGTTTTGGGATGCCATATTCTGGAGCAAAAGTTGCATAGGAGATGAATACTAGCACAGTTAGCTGGTGATTACTCCCATTGAAGTCATCGGGACATCGAGATCGCACCACCGGTCAACAGTATCCTCCGCCTGG
The DNA here is from genome assembly GCA_001189435.1 of Tolypocladium ophioglossoides CBS 100239. Classification (NCBI taxonomy): domain Eukaryota; kingdom Fungi; phylum Ascomycota; class Sordariomycetes; order Hypocreales; family Ophiocordycipitaceae; genus Tolypocladium; species Tolypocladium ophioglossoides. The sequence continues at coordinate 169,803 of LFRF01000020.1, read as the reverse complement.
TCTCGCCCCATTTGTCTGGTGAAAATCGTGACCTGCCCAGCAGTGAATCTAGGCCAGTATCTGCCATAAATCTTTCTCGCCTGTTCCTTCCCATGGATGCACAGCCGCTCTCTGACCAGGATCCGTCATGGGTCCGTCCAAGATGCCTGAAGATCGGTAATCAAGCGTCCAACCGGCCATCCAATTACTTTCTTGCACCCATTCAAGTTGCGAATGACTTCTTGTCGGACAGCTTGCTGCTGTATAAACTTGGCGCCTGCCAGCAGTCAGCGCGCGTTGGCTCTCGGATAAAACGAGGAATCGACTGACAGTATGATATGGGCCCAAAGGCATTGACGAGAACGGATGGAATTCGTGTCGTAAAGGCAATGCCGCATATCTCGGTGGCATACGCCTCGAGTATATCAGCCCGGCTTCGGCCCTGTCGCTCCCCGGCATCGTGCTCTGCTGGGAGAGAAGAGAGGCGGTCTGGCGGTGCAAAGACTGCGAGAATGCAGCACGCAGTCAAGAAGTAGTGCATGGCGGAAGCTGTCTCCATCAGTCCCACATCACAACTTCAGCCCTTCGAGTCTTACCGTGAGAATCCTGGAGGAGCCACACCCGGGGAAGCGCCTCAACCGGCCTCACCGCCCGCGAAAACGGCCTTTGGCGGGCTGGAAACATGTCATAGCAGCTTTTAGTCGCACTCAGCAGCGCAGTCCATTCATCCTCCGACGCAGAACGATCAAACGCGGCGTTGATGATCTGACCGAGAATCATGGACATGCCGTTTAGCTGGTTGTGCCCCGAGTCGGCGCTCAGCGGTCCGACGGCACTCAGGTCAATCTTGAGAGGACAGAGCTCGAATAAGCTAAAGGTAATGTCCTCGCGCAGGTAGTTCCAGAACCCAGCCGTGAAGAGGGCCGTGGCGGAGGGATCGCCGAGGAGCCGTTCGCGGGAGGCGAGCGAGTAGGCGCCTTGTAAGTGTCTATTGGGGTCGACGTCCTCTAGCCGTTGTTAACTTCTGCCGTCATTATCACGATCAAAGAGACGAACCGTCGAGGATCTCGTACGAGCGGAGGAGGCACGCAGCGGCGAGGGCCACGCCGTTCTCGAGCAAGGGGTTTTCCTCATGGAGCGCGATGAGTTGTCGAACGCAGTGGCCGTGGTAGAACTGGGCAGCTCTCATGGCCGTCTTGGCCGTGGTCTGGCTTATGTGCATTGCAGACAGGGCAATCACCGCGCTGAAGAGCAGCGGTTCCCCAAGCGCCATCTCGGACACGACAGTGGCGAAACGACGCGACGAGTCGCCGAGGTCATACCAGGAGGCGACGTCGGAGATGTAATGGTGGAAGTAATGCGCCATGTCTGGATTCTTCAGGGCCTCGCTGGGGTTCACGGGAAAGCCGAGTGTGGGCTCATCGCGCCTCGCCTTCGTCTTTGCATAGTCGATGAACTGGGTTGGCTTTGCAGGGCGGATGCAGTACTGGCCCGTCTTGGCACACTGGCCGCATACTGGGAGTTTCTCGTCACCTATGGTGAAGCCCCATGTTAGTCGACATCAACGGGCTTGATGTCGTTGTTGCTCCTTACATTTGACCTTGCGGTGGCGGCACGTGTCGCTTGGTGATGGTGTTAGTTGGCAGCTTGGGCAAGGAACGCTCGAGTCTCACCAGGCTTGAACTGTCAGCAAGGGGACGCGCCTCAAACATGATTGGCATCTGCTCACCTGATGGATTGTACGCCCGCGGCATGCTCAATGAGCGGACAAGCTTTGTCCAGCGTCACCGTGGTTGTCAATGTCAAGAAGGTCGAGAAGGATGCACGGAAGCGGAGAACGGAGGTGTGCGTGCATCTTAAGTGGGTTCTCCCCAGACTGGCCGTACGCCACTAGCTTCCAGCATCATCGGTGTCTCGAGCCTTCAAAGACGCCCGCAGGAAGCCACAGGCTAGTCCGTGAACGTTCTACATGAACTGCCGGGTCTAACGGGTGCCAACTAACATGAGTCGTTTCCAAGGCTAGTTTGAGCCATCTCGATTGCTAGCGAAGCCACACAACGCCTGATTTTGTCCACGTGCGTTTCCCTATGGCCGTATAAGTCCGTATTGTCATGTCGTTTTACCTGTGCGTTGACTCTTCATCTGAGCTGCCTGTGCGTGCTATTTGATGAGCGGCAACTTCGTTTGGTTGCGGCCAACGGGGGCCGCGGACGAGCAAGCGGAGTGTGCCGTCGGAGAGGGGTGGCCGGAAAGGGGGTCGCGACCTATGTGGCTCTTTGTGCGCCGATGGGGGTGGAGGATGAGGTGGGACGAGAGGTCCCGAATGGACCTGACAGTGTGCGATCAAGCTGTGCTTGTTATAAGGTGCGAGGGGTTGTTTGTCTTCGGTGTTAGACTAGGGACATACCTACGTTTTTTGCATTCCACGTCAACGTTCCACTTCCAGCAAGTCCATGAATCTCGACAGACGAGCCCGCTGTCAACGCAGGTAGGCAGTGGAACCTCTATGGCCCCTGCTTGAACGCCTCTCTGCACTCCCTCAACCCCCTCTTCTGCTTCCCATGCTCATCAAAGTTCCCGTCCGCCAGCCACGCCTCAAGCCCGCCCTTGACCGCCGGCCACTCGGCGTCCGTGATGCTAAAATACGCCGTGTCCCGCTGCCGCCCCTTGACGACCATGTGCTTGCGGAAGACGCCCTCAAACGCAAACCCCAGGCGCCGCGCCGCGGCCAGGCTCGGCTCGTTGAGCGCGTTGGCCTTCCACTCGACGCGCAGGTAGCCCAGGTCCTCGAAGGCGCGCCGCAGCAGCAGGTAGAAGGCCTCGGTCGCGGCGCGCGAGCGCTGCAGCCGCTCGCCGAGGATGACGGAGCCGATCTCGATGCGCCGGTGCGCGGGCACGACGGACATGTAGGACATGAGGCCGAGGGCTTCGCCGGAGACCACGACGGCGTAGAACAGCGGGTCCCGCGACGCGCTCCAGGTGGCGATGGCCTCTTCGCAGGACGGGTAGGTGGGAAACCCGGCGCCGAGCATGTACGTCCAGCGCCAGCGGTTGGCATCGCCGCCGAGGTGCCGCCACAGCGCCGGCGCGTGGTCCGGCGTCAGGGGCACGAGGGAGACGCTGCGGCCGGGGAGCGGCGTGCGCGACGGGCTGACGGCCTCTTTTGGCGGGACGGGGGGGCCGACGGGGAGGTCCATCGTCCTCGCAGCAGTGGATGTTGTCTGGAAGGGTTGGGGGAGTTGAATCGTGTCGTGATGTGGTTACAGATACGACTTGGCTGTTGGGTCGCACAGAATGATGCTTACGAGTAATACGGAGTGCTCCGGCCGGTTGAAGCTATGACACCGGAAGCCTCCGCAATCGGGGCGGGCCGGGCGTAAGGGTGTGCCGCCCGCAACCGTCTCACCCTTCTCGGCGGTGGCATTCATGTAAAAATTGCTGAATATTTTATACAATACTTTCCTCCCTTCTTTCATAGTCCCATCGTACACGCCGCCGACGCGTGGTGTAGGTGAATTGAAGGCCTTGTGATTGTGCGAGGACCCACAGTGTGTGCCGTGCAGACGTGAATCTCCGTACAAATGTGAATCGCTGGTCCAACCCAGACGCCACATCCTCGTCGAAACATTGACGCATCTCAGCCTCGACATTACTTACAAATCCAACTAATGCAACTGCATTATCAAGGTACAGGGCACCTAATGCCACGTCGTAGCAGACTTGCGGAGGTCTTGACGCCAGTTCAAGTAAATGACTTCGAGCGTCCGTCCGTATGAGTGAAACCAATCGACGTGGCTCACATTCAAGCCCCGTTGTCCAGCACTTCCGAATATTACACGTACACCGGGCAATCGCAGATCATCTTGTGTGTATAATCATTGCGTATTTAACAGTAAATGCTACAGGCCAATTACATGGCAACCATAATGCACAACAGCGACGCCTCGTCCGCGCGGCCCATTAAATGGCGACGTTGTGAGCCTCTCGTCCCGTATTTACTTATTCCCACATGTTCAAAAATAAAAAATAAAAAATAAAMTCCGTTTGCGCCGCTCCCCGATCTTGCCAGTCTAACAAACCATCCGGGCCTGTCGCCTCCGTAAAAGAGGCCCTCGAAATGCAATGATCGTCATCTTGCACCGTCCGTCTCGTCTCGTGATGGCTGTGTCGCGTCCGACGCATGTACGTAATCGTCCGCGTTTCTCAACTGGTGCGTCAAGCTGGCTGCTGGCAACATGTCCGTATATAATACCGTCTTCTCCTTCGCAAGGCCACGTCCAGGCTGCGTCTCGGTTTATCCAGTCTGGCGTGCGCCTAGAAAATAAACGAGGCAGCAAAGATGAGAGCCGAGTAGAGAGTCGTCGTGGTGAGCTCAAACTCGAACCAGGCCGCCTGGCCACCGAACGCAATCTTCTTGCTCTTGCGGGTCGGGTGGGCGACCATTGTCTTGGGGTCGCGCTCCAGCAGCTGCTCCCGGTCTGGCATCATCGGGGGGTCGATGGCGTAGGCCACGGGCGTCCAGAGGGAGCTGCAGATGAAGATAAAGGTCAAGGGCGGCCAGAAGGCATGCGTGACCAAGCACAGCAACACGTCCTTGGTGCCCTTTTGCAGGACAAAGCAGCGGTACGAGGTCAAAACCACGGCGACCAGAGTCAGGTAGACAAAAGCCAGGTGGAAGACGGCCATGTAGTTGACTAAGATGGCCCAGAGTCGGCGAATCATATTCTTCTTCCTGCGCGGGTCACGCTCGTTGAGTGCCGAGGCGAGAGAGCCCGTGGGCTTGAACGCCTGCTGCTGCCCGCCGAGCCACGTGGGCAGAATGAAAGAGCGGATCAGGCAGAGCGCAATGTAGGGCGACATCCACAGCTGGTACCGGGAGCCTCTCTGCCCGGTGTGGTAGCCGGCGGGGATGAACAGGACGAACTCGCAGAGGCGGTTCATAATGGTCGCCACAGAGCAGGCTCGGATCAGCCATCGCAGCTGGTCGTCGGTGGCGTATGCAACCAGAGGCTTGCCCATGATGAGGATGATGGGAATGGCGAAGAGCGAAATGGTGAGAAGAATCGTGTACAAGCTGAGCGACGCGTAGAGGAATCCAGAGAAGCGCTGGGCGAAAGTCATCTGGCGCACCTCGTCGCCCCACAGGCAAAACTTGAGCTTAAAGGACGTGTCGACGGTGCCGATGGCCCATCGCGTTCGCTGCTTCAGGTGGCTGCCAAAGTCCTCGGGGACGGTGCCAAACTGCAGCGGCTCGTGCACGTAGGCCGTCTTCCATCCCTTGCCCAGCATGAGAGTCGACGTCGCGACGTCCTCGGCCAGGGAACCCAGAGGGAAGTTGCCAATCTCGTCGAGCGCCTCGCGACGGGCGACGTACCCAGACCCCGTGCACCACGCAACGCCGAGCGAATCCTTGATAGGCTCAATCACGTGGACGAAGAAGTCGAGGCTCTGCGAGAGCGGGTCCGAGGGCGGCGTGTTGTAGAACAGCTGCGGCGGGCAGGCGAGGGCCATCTTGGGATCGGCCACCAGGTGAGGCAGCACGGCGCGCAGCCAGTCGCGCTCAGGAATCTGCAGACGGTGTCAGTCACGAGTGCACGCGCCGACGAGCGGGAGCGTAGGGACGGAAACTCACCATGTCGGCGTCCAGGGCGGCCATGAACTGGCCTGCACCGCCGGGAAGCAGGTGAACCTGTTCGAGCCCAAAGTTGAGGTTGCCGGCCTTGAAGTGATGCGGCTTGCCGGGGATCTTCTCTCGGGCCATGTAGTAGATGTTGCCATACGTCATGGCGAGCCTCGACATGCCGGCCTCGAGATTGGCCGACCTGCCGTCATCAAGGACGATGACCCTGAAGCGGTCGTTGGGGTAGTCGAGGTCGCAGGCGGCGCGGACCGTGTCCATAACAAGGTCGTCGTCCTCCCCACAGCAGGTGACGAAGACGTCGACGGTCGGGACGTCATCGCCCCTCAGCCTCAGCTTCTGGCGAGTTCGCTTCTTCAAGGACCACATGGTCCAAGTGTTGTGCATGAGCGAGGGCACGGCCACGGCGATCTCGACGGCGATGAAGATCCAGGCGGCCGCGTAGGTCTCGTTGTGCGCCTGCTGGGCCCAGATGACGCAGGCAATGCGGAGGCCCAGGTAGGCCAGGTAAAAGCCCGTGTTGGCAAAGGTCAGAAAGGGCACGAGGCGGAAGAGGTAGCGCTTCCAGCCCCTCCAGATGTCGGCGTCGTCGCGGTCGTGCAGGACGGCTATGGACTCGCCCCGATCATCGCTCCAATCCTTGCTGGGCGGGCGTGCGGCAGCGGCGTTGGGTAACAGGGCTGCCAGGCTGATGTGGCTCTGGTTCTGTCGGGCGCGGGTCAGTATCGTGCAGGACGGCAACGAGGGGACGAGTAGCCGGGGGCACGTACCATGGGCGTCGAAGGGTCAGAGTCTACAAAGGGCGTATGTCTGGGCGAGGCCGACCTGTCGACGGGCGTCTGCTGGCCCGTCTGCCACGACCGCAGGCTCGCGCGGGACTCATGGCCGTCGACAAGAGTCTGTGAGTCGGATCTCCCCGCGATCGAAGGCGGCCAGCCGGGCGAGACAAAGTCGTCAGACGTCGGCCTGGGGTGTCGCGCGTTTGGCCGGGCAGGCCGTGTGTACGAGGGTTGGAGGTTGTCGGGCGAGGGTTGGTTGCGGCGCTGGAAGGTGCCGATTTCCAGCATTTCCTCCTCCTCCGGGAAGCCCTTCATATTGGGGTTCTTCTGGCGTCCTCCAGCCTCGGCAACGGCAACGGCAACGGCAACGGCAACGGCAGCGGGCTGGACGAGACGGCGACACAACTGAAGCGAGTGACAGGCGGGGGGTGGTCCGGGGAGGTTGTTGGCGACGGGGGACCTGCCGAGCCGACAACAAGCAGCTGTCAAGAAATCAATGCGATGCGGTGCAACGAGGGAGTCGTCGACCAGCCGGTTGGCCGGGCGGTCGGTTCAGGTTAAACGAATGGAGGGGGCTGCGTGTGTGTGACCGAAGCGAGTGAAAGAATGAGGAATGCAAGCAACGCAGTTGAACACGGAGAGTTGAGACGAGGACGGAAGCAGTGGAGCTCGGGTGGTACGAAGTCCCATGCCAGCGTCGAGGTACCTTGCAGGAGTGGACGGGTGCGCCGCTGGGGTACAACGCCCGCGGTCGTGCAACCGCCGAGCAACGCTCCAGCGCAGCACCGCGCTGCGTCTTCACCAGGAGCCGCGACTGGCCACAGATAGGAGCGACGATGGATTGGATGCTACGTTTTCTGCGCAGTGGATTGACGGGCGTCGGCTGCGACGCTGCGCAGGATCCATGATCCAGGACTGCAGTTCATACCTGCTCGGAGCGGCCGGGCGCTGCAGCGGAGCCGGGCGTGGGTCTGTGTGATGCGATGATGCGGATCAAAGCAGGTCCAGTGGCCTCCAGCGGCAGTGAAAATTTGCTGGCCGCCAACGGCAGCCCCAGCGACGTCCCAGCGACGTCCCAGCGGCGGCGGGCAGCTAGCTCACTTTGGCCCATCGCTCGACCCGGCGCGATCCAGCAGCAGCTGAGGCGGGCGCCTGGCGCCTGCCTGGGCACCAACGGGGCTCCACCCGGTTGGATTGGCATTTTTTCGCATTGGGAAGCCGATGCGTGGACACGAGCCCCTTTGTTGGCGCCCTGCACGAGACTGCAGAGCATCCCTGCACGGGTCCCAGACTGGGCGCCGCAGATACAGCCCGTGCCCCCACCACCACGTTCCGTGATACGATGCGAGCAGGGGCTGCCATTGGTGCCTGTTTTTGGCTCCCAGGCGCGACTCGTGTTTTCCTTTGTCGTCGGCCGTCGGCCCTGCGCTGCAACTGAGGCCCGACGCTGGCCCGCCCGCTCCGGCCGCAGGGGGCGGCGCTGTGTGTGCTGGCGCCACCGTGCAGTGCAGAAAGATGCACTCACGCCGACGAATGGCTGCTAGCCCAATCTCTCGGGGCCCGCAATCCCGGCTGCCGCTGGGCTGGGCCGCTGGSTGGCTGTGGCTGCGTCGCTTCCGGCCAGCGCGGCAGCAGGCCAGCAGGCCAGCGAGCTGCCTGAAGATCCGAGCATTCATCATCAGAGCTCGAGCGGCGCCGCGGCTCACAGCCGATCCCCATCGCACCAGGCCCAGTTGTGAGACAAAGAATGCGGCGCTGCGCTTCCCATCCTCGCCGGCTTGTTGACCCTTTCATTCCCCTTCAGCCTCTCAGCCTCTCTCAGCCTCTCGCTGCCTCTCTCCGTGCGGACGCCTCGGCGCATCCAACGCCCTTGATCCATGATACTCGGCCAAACGGCGTTATCGTGGCGACAGGGATGGGAATCCCCCGTGGGATCGGGAAGACGACAAGGTGGTGACGGGGACATGACAGGTGCTTTGATATCGATCACCACGGGTGATCAGCGCGATAGGATGTGCTGGGATACCCTGATTGGCACATCTGTACTCGTAATCGCCTGTCTCGGCCCGGCCCCTCTCTTTCTCTGCCCTGGTGTCCAGGGCCCCTGGCCCCTGCGCAGCTGTGGCTGGTCGTCTGGCGATGCGCTCCTCGACGTGTCTTGGCGGTTCATGGCCGTTGCTCCACTGCCTGCTCTTCTGCTGCTTGGCCCTGCGCGTCTGAAGCAATGAGACGGTGGCCTTCGTCCTGCTGTGCTGTCGCCGTTGGTGGTCGGCTCGAACGACTTGACGCCGTCATCTGCCATCTGCCGACGGCCTCTGACGTCTTGCATCGCTGCGTGCTTCTGTGTTGCCGAAGCGTGTACGGACTGCGGACCAGTAACTGGCTGCAAGCACTCTATTGCGGAGCCTCGCCGTGCTCGTCAGCTTGTAACCGCCGCTGTCACAAGCTGGCCGGTTGGGGCAACGGGCTTGCGCCTCGCCGCTAGGTCCAAACAGAGTTCATCCATCGACAGGAGAAGCCACCCTCGTCGACTCGTCCCATCATCCATCACATCCACCGGCGGCAGCGGCCAAAAGTGGGTGTGCCTCGAACCGGCGACGGCGCCGCGGCGATTCAGTTCTTCCTTGGCTCCTCGTCTCCCTCGGTCACTCCATCTTCCACTCGACAGCGCCAGACCCCACGACGACGACGACACGACGACGACTTCTCGACGCGCACACACTCGTTTCGCGCCGACGGACCAGCACAGATCCCTTGACGGACTCGCCTCGCTCGTTTCTTCCATCCCGTCATCCGTCATCCGTCGCCGTGCCGCCGTCCCCGTCGTCGCTCGTTCTCCCTCTCCGCCAGCCGCCGCTCTGCTTGCAGCGGCACAGCGGCAGCACCACCACCAGCCATGTTCCGGTGGCTCGTCAACTTTGGCTTCCTGGCCCTGCCCATAGCCGCGACAATCGGCATCCTGCTGGGTATTCAGTCGCAACGACAGGCCTCTGGCCAGCCGCCCCTTTTCGTGCCCACGCTCGACAACAAGGTCGTCGAGGCGACGTACTGCCAAAAGTCGTTTGGTGTACACCCAGAGACCAAGGGCCAGCAATACATATGTGAGTTTGCCTGCTTGAACACGGACCGGACGTCTCGACACATGCCCGGGCCATGCACAAACGATTCTTGGTTTGCTGGGCTCGCGGCCTGCATCGGACACCCCATGCGCCGAGTCAAGCCGTCGCCGTCGACTCTGTCAATCTTCATGACCATTGGCTAATGCCCCTTTTTTTGTAGTAAATCCCAATCAATGGGGATGGAACGTGGGTGATCCAGGCTTCTTGTGCATGAACGTACGTCCAATCCCAATAACTCCCCGTCGCGCAATTTGCTACAATATGCAGACAAAGCAGACGAGCATTTGCAGCTGACGTTGGTCATGCGCAGGTCACCACGTTCAACAACCAGACATATGCAACCAACACGACTGCGCCCGAATGGAAAATCTTTTGGCAGTATCCCCAGGAAACCGGAGATGGCAACAACGTGCACGCCTTCTCCAACATCATGGTCGACGGCGGCGTCTTCCCCGTCGGCCTCAAGAGCGTCAGCCAGATTGGCATTGACATGCAGTGGACAATGAGAACCGACAATGACACCGGCCCGACCGACGACGTTGCGCTAACGGCGGCCAAGGTCAACGCCAACGTGGCCATCGACATGTTCATGGACAGCGACAAGACCAAGGCTGAAGACAGCACAAAGGCCACCTACGAAGTCATGGTGTGGTTTGCCGCCTATGGGGACACCACCCACACCGTCGGCCAGGACTTGGGCGTCGTTTCGACGTTGACTTTGAACGGCACAGCCTTGTGAGCGCCCCGTGTCCTACCCGTCTCGTCGGCCAATTGACTAACACTGACTGCTCTTTAGCGAGTTGTACTACGGCCAAAACCTCGCTAAGCAAAACGTGCTTACGTGGAAGGCAACGTCCCCGACGCACGACTTCCACGGCGACCTCCACCCCCTCCTCGACGAGATTTTCAAGCTCCAGAAGACGGGCTACCCGAGCGAGACCGACTACTTGGGATATTTCAGTTTCGGCTCCGAGGCTTACTTTTCCGACAAGCCCGTCACATTTAGTGTACCATCGCTGTCAATAGACGTGCGGACGTCTTGATGGCATAATGAGATAGAGTTATTAATAGAAGCAACACAACGCAGCGCGGGCACGTTCCAACGCGATCATACTGGAGCAATTTGAAGGAGATTGTGGAGGCGGATGGCCAAAGAAACGTGGTCGAGGTGAGCTGACGGGTCACAGGACCGGCAGAGGCTGCGTCGCCGTTGGACAAGCTTGCCCTCACAAACGGCTGGTGGTAGTACATGAGCGAGATGCAAAGCGCCTATAATAAAGCAAGGACCGGTTCCGCCTCGTGCCGAAAAATGCTTCGTCGCCCACCTTTTTGTGTTGGACTCGATATGCTCAACAACCCACCAATGCTGATTGCCAACCCCGACACCGTCACATGGCACGCCGACCATTGTCTGACAACCTCCAATTGGTGTTCAGGCAAACGCCTCATGCTGGTTGGATGAGGCATCGGCCGCCCGATGGCGCCAGCAGGAAGTACATCTTGGGCTTCATGTCCTCGTCGGACATGCCCTCGTGCGACGACACGCGCGCCTCTGGGAAGGCGAGGAAGAAACGGGCCGTGGCCAGACGAAGCTCGATTCCCGCGAGATGCTGTCCAATGCAGACTGAGACAGGTCAGCAACAGCTTTCAGCAGAGACGATAATTGGCGTCACCCACCTCGTGGTCCACGACCAAACGGCATGTACGCATCCTTCATGAGCTGGGTCGGGTTTGCCCACCGCGACGGGACAAACTCGTCTGGATCCGGGAAGATGACGGGGTCCCGATGCATGCTGTACGTCTGTGCGGACACGACGTCCCCTTCCTTGAGCCAGTATCCCGCAAGCTCGGCGCCGCCGGGCGGCACAGATCGAGGCAAAACAAATGGCGCGGCCGGGTACAGCCGCAGTGCCTCATCAATGACCAGATTCAAGAACGGCAGGTCCCGCAGCTGCGACTCCGTATAGGCCTCGGGCAGCGTCCGCAGCTCCTTTACGAGCGCGTCGCGAATGCCCGGGTTGCGGCAGACGGACCACGTGAGGTACGTGAGCGAGTTTGCCGTCGTGTCGCTGCCGGCGACAATGTACGACTGCGCCTCGTTGCGAATCTCGTCGAACGTCAGCTTGTCCTCGTCCTCGGCCTGGAACACCTTGGTGAAGAGCGTCTGCTGCACGAGGTCGGGGCTCGCGGCCACGAGGCCCCGATAACGCTCCAGCGACTCGCTTGCGTAGCGCGACATGTTGCGGCTGGCCTCGACCGTGCGCGCCACCACGGGCAGGAACGGCATGGCATGGCTGAGGCGCACGAGGGTGGGGAAGGTTGAGCGGATGGCGGCCATGAGGCCGATTTGTTCGAGCTCGTGAGCGTAGTCGTTTTTCTACCGCGTCCCTTGTGTTAGCAGATGCCTGTCGCTTTCTATCAGTCTCGCAGGCATGGGGTTTGCACGCACACGGCCCAGCTCCAACATGCGAAACGAGTCACCAAACGTCAGCTCGCCGATGGTGTCGGTCGTCATGAAGAGCCACCACTTGCACACGTCCGCATAACCCAGGGCCTTCATCTCTGCACTAATCTTATCAACGGCAAGCTCGACGCGGCCGTTGACGGTCGGGATCAGCGACTTGAGCGAGGATTCCGACATGGGCCCGGCGAGGAGTCTGCGGCGCCGCCGGTGGAAGTCGACGTTGATGGTCGTGAATAAGGATTCCTGCCCCGGTGCCGTGACCCGGCGGTAGAACTGGGACTTGCGAAACGACTCCTTGACGCCGTAGATAGCCTTGACCGCCGTAACGTCGGTGAAGTCGACCTCGTTGGGGCCAATGCGGACCACCGGTCCTACAGCAAACGGTCGGCCAGCCACCCTATATACGATGGAGATTGRGTTTGCAACTTACCATACTTCTGGTGAAGGGCATGCACATAGCCAGGTGCCGTGCCACTCAGGAAGTGGAAATCGAGAACGAGCCTCGTCCAGTTTGAGTACCACGGCCCCGGAACGTGTGCTGTTGGCTCTCGGAGGACCTGGTACACGGTCTGGGCCGATGAGTTAGTAGAGGAGTGCATCTGCGAGGGTTGATGGCATCTTCTCACCCGAGCGACTGCCAGCAGCAGGACACTGCCGATGATGTGTACTACACCGATATTGAGGGGGAAACTCATGATGGGCAGTTTCTACAGATTACTTTGCTCAGATATCCCAGGAGAATTGCTTCAGCGCGTGTACACGTTGACTAGCAGCGTCGAACGTCAGGAACGGCTACAAGGGAGGAAGTGTTGAAAAAGGGCGCGATTGACCGACCAAGTTGATGGCAAGTTAATAAAGGAGGGGGAAAGGGGATGATGGGAAAAGCCACAGAAGCTCGAGCTTTATTAATCTTGATTAATAGCTCAGATGGCGCGTGAGTGAGTGCAGAGTGAACATGAAGCTTGGGCCTGAGCAGAAGTTCTCAGTACTTTTTATATCTACCGAGTATTATACCACCAACAAACCGTCGGACAGCGAGGAACTGCGCTCCGTCTGCGCAAAATTGGGCCGTGACATTGCTGTTGTGACGTCGGACTACCAGGCTGCAACGTCAACCGGCCCTTGTCGGCGATATGCCTGACGCGGTTTGCACCGAGGCTGCCGCCACGGGGCGACTTGGGCGCAAGACAACAGCAAACTGCTCATGTGATGCTGCGCTTTGCTGGTTCCTGGATCGCGCGGCATGGGGCCTCAGCCCGAGTCGCGAGGTCTGCGTGCAAACGTCGGCGTGTCGCGCCGTTTAAATGCCGACGAGACGACCCCCCGCACGGGACGGGACGGGGAGGCATTTCTTCCTTTACTTTCTATTTTGTCCGATTGGCCGATGCAGCGGCAAACCGGTTCTAGCGGATCGCCGCCATGCATGTGCCAGGGGCCATGTTATGACAGTTGGCCGCACGGGTAGCTTGGGCTGGACGGCGAAGTGGATTCGCGAAGCGGCCGGTCCGTCCTCCGTGCCATGCGAGTGATGCGGCGATGCCGAATCGAGGTCGTCGCACCGTGCAATGCGACACGTCAGGCGACGACACGTCAGGCGATGACATGCCAGCGTGCTGCGGGAAGAGTCTGTGCGGAGGCCGGGGAGTTGACGTATCATGGGCGGGCCAACATGAATTGCAGCAGGCTTCAGCCAAACAGTAATAACGGCGGGCTTCTGGCAGGGTTCATGAACAGTGTTGGCAGTTGATCCAACGTCTGCTCAGGGCACTATGTTGCCCGTGTTATCTTCCTGCTCTTGTCCGAGCTTCGTGCTCAGTGTATGAGCCGCATAATACATTCATTGCCGAGCAAGTGAGCCGACTTGCCCTGCCCGGCTTCTGGTGGTGCAGCCTATTCACCCTTTGGCACATGTCAGGGGCACCTGTTAAGTCCTGCTCTCAGGGACAGTTTGAGTGGCACGGACGAAACGTTGGAGCTTTAGGCTGGCGATAACTGCAGCATGCTGTTCACCTCGCTGTTGCCCTTTCATTGTCGGTAGCCGGGTTCATTACCCTGGCACACAACAAGTCAAAACTATGTACAGACAATTCGAAGAAATTTGGGAGTGCAGAATTAAAGAGGATACAATATTCCTCTATAATTGCCGATTAATTGATCCCCATTTGATGTATCCGCTATATGCTTCAACAAGTTGCATGTGCGGCGACGAGGAACTAGCAACTATATACGAAGTAGCCATGACGGCGAGTCTGCTCATGTAGAGCAGAGGCAGAGCTTTATTGGGCCAATTATACTTTTGCAAAATGCGGCCACAGTCTTGCCGCTGTTTTCAACGATGTTCTGTCCATTGAGAGCCACAGAGGGATCCGAAGTGAGGAAGACGCCAATATGGGCAATCTCTTCCGGCTCCATGATGCGGTCGTAGAGCCAGCACAGAATCTGCCCATGACCGAATCAAAGCGCTGCAAGGCGCATCTTTGTCGAGGATTGCCCTCTCCCGTCGACCCTGACGTCGCCATGGTGCTCATCCCGATGAAGCCCGGCCACTAGTTGACGCGCACGTGGGTTGCCGATAGTTGGACCGATACGGATTTGACCACGTTGCTGACGGCAGCTTCGGCAGTTGCTATGAAACTGCTAGATCTCATTCGCCGCCGGGTGCTGCGATGTAACCTACAATACGAGATATTCCAGACGCCGCCGGACATGCCGGCCATGGAACTTGTCACGGTGAGCCCGCGGGCTTCGTCCGTTCCGCGGACGAGACGCCCATGCCTTGTCCCGCATCGTACAGCGAGAAAAAAAACCTCTGCATGATGGACATGGTGTTGTCGTAGTAAGCGGCGTCGGTGTCCTGGAGCGGCTTGTGCGACGCAGCCAAACTGCTTCTACATTCAGGCCTTCTGTAAAACTCGCTGGTAGCGTCCAATGCCCGTATGGGCGAAAAGAAGTCTAGGTGGCCGTATTGAGCAATAAACTGCTTGACGGCACGTACTCTGCTGCTAAGATGTTCCGTCGAGCAACCTTCCGTGTACTCGGCATAGGGATCTAGATTCTGCGACTTTCTTTTGTAGGGAGAGAATGTTGGCTAGAGTCACGTTCGCGGCACATACGCCCGTAGCCGCGAGAGAAAGCACAAGCGACCGTCCAATGCCATGGGGTGGGCCGGCGCCAGTGACAATGCCAACCCGGTCGCCAAGGAGTGTCGGTGAGAATGCCATGACGATGAGGGAATGCGATGCCTGCTGGATCTTAATTGCACACCAAATGACGGTAAGACGGACTCATAGCCTCTTGGGAGTATGGAACTGTCGTTTTAATGTATATGCTTGGCTCCCATCCTGTTGGGCTTTGACCAGTGGCTCGCCACAGTGGCTCGTGAGGAGACGACTTGCTGAGGCCCGAGGGGCCGAACTGCCACAGAACCCGCGGCCAGGGGCGCTCGCAATCCATATACCGGGTTCATGGAATATTGCCCTTGCCCTCAAAATTTCGATGCTGTTGTGTGCTCGGACTCCTTCACTGACCCGGTCCCCGAGACATGCATCGATGCGGTGCGGTGGTTGGCGGTTTTCTTGCTCCCGGCGGACCTCAAGCTGAGACAAGCGGCTGAGAGAGGCTACTGATTGTTACACAGCGGCTGAGTTTCACGCACATCTTCTTGCGGTATATATTAGATCATATGCTCACTCGGTCTGCATAAACACAATTTGTCATACTTCTATTCACATGGTTCTCACGCACCAAACCTGCTGATAGCTCTTCTCCTTCGATCTGAACTCGCCATGGGTCTATCGGGCCAAGCCTTCGTGGTCACCGGGGGAGCGTCGGGCATCGGTCGGGCCACCGTCCAGAAGCTCCTTCAATTGTCCGCAACTGTCTATGTTCTGGATAAATCGACCGCCGTCACTGAGAGTGCACACAACGGCCGACTATTCTCTTACCCCGGCGTGGACGTTAGCTCTCGCCAAGACATGGTCCAGATCTTCGACAAGATATCGGAACAGAGCCCCGGCCTGCGCGGTTTGGTCAACTGTGCAGGGATTCTGGCCCAGTCGCCCACCTCCGCAGAAGGCGACGAGAGCCTCAAACGGCTGTGGAGCGTAAATGTTCTTGGAACCTGGATCGCAGCCACCGAATTTCGGCGCTGCCTCCAGAAGGCGCCTGATCGTAGCTCGACGGATGCTCCAGGCTCGAGCATCAGCATCGTCAACATCGGGTCGATGGCGTCCCTAATGGGCATGGTCGGCCTTTCGGGGTACGTGGCAAGCAAGCATGGAGTTCTTGGACTCTCGAGATGTATGGCACAGGAATGGGGCCCTGAAGGCATTAGGGTCAACTGCGTGGCACCGGGGGGAGTCAAAACGCCAATGACGCAGGGCTTGGAGGGGCTGGACTCGCCCTTGTTCCGAGCCGCATATAAACAGATGGCAGAGCCCGAGGAAATTGCGGATACAATTCTATACCTACTCAGTGACAAGTCGTCAAACATCTCGGGACAAGTCATCGGAAGCAACGGCGGATGGGCGTGAGTAGCCAGGGAGTGATGCGATGGTGATTTTCATCTCAACATGCACTTGTTCCTTCCGGTCGGAAACAGTAAATGCTATTAATAATTAATGCAAATTGGTAGCGTACCCTTCATATTATTGGTATTGCGTTTGTCCGCCTCCTCTTCCTCGTCTCTCAGCCGGTACGGTAGTCTCCATTCGTCCAATATACCGTGATTGTGCGATATGAGCATTACTCCCCACCCATACAGCTAATTGATGTGGCCGTCAAGGTTGCTGCCCAGCGTGAACGATCCGGTGTTGAGAGGCTGGCCGTTCCAGCCATCCAACGTCGTCTGGAAGCAACTCCAATCGTACTCCTCGAGAATAGGATTCTGCAAAGACAGATTCAGCGCCCTCTCTAATTGAGGTCCCTTTCTGCCCTGATCCATGGCTCGTGATTCGATAAACGCCTCCGCAGTCCGATGCAGAGCCTTGCAGAGTTCGTACTGTCGCGTACAGCCGTCAATGGTGGAGGCGATGGACTCTAGTGTAGCTACGACTTTGTGAAGCAAGGATAGATCCGCAAGATCCGAAGAGCCAATGCAATSCAGAAAGGTGACGATGTAGGGTGTAAATGATGTATAGAGAAGAATCCTGGGACGTGTCAGCGGCTTCCCTCACTGGCATGGCTGCTCATGACATCGTAGCCTCACCAGACAGCATAGGAAGACACGGCATCCTTTCCCCGACTGACGGCTTGTGGGTAAAATGCCAAGTGGGCTTCAAGCCCTCGTTTAGCAGACTGAAAGCAATCAGGCGAGATGTCGACGACTGCATTGGAGGCCGTCGCACCACGGTGCAGCAATGTGAGGACCGAGTAGTACGTCACATCAACAGCTGCGAATGTGGTCTTGAAGATTTGGCTGTGGTACGCGCCCAAGCAGTCGACTTTCTGCCAGTCGGCATACCATTGGGTTAACTGCGCTGCGAGACGCACGACGATGGTCTGTCTGTCAGCCGGACTAGTGCGGCGTGCCATTGGCGAGTACAGCTTTCGGTAGATCTTGCCTTGTATCGTGGAGAACTGCACAAAAGCCCGAAGAGCAGTGTCCCACGGAGCTCGCTTCGGGTCCTCGGAAATGGTCACGGGCTGCACATCGACGTCGTAGTTCTGGATGATAGAGGCCCTTCCAAGAGTAAGACACAGCGACGAGTCGGACATGTACACGTGCCAGAACAACCGCCTCCGGGACTCTGCTTCTGTAAAGGGTAACTGCGCCAGGGTGTCATTCCGGTGATAGCCCAAAGCGAGGCAATGCTTTGCCGCGGTCGATATGAGGTTCCATTGAAGAGCCATCTTCCCTTTCATTTGTGCATCGAGCGCCTGCAGGGCAGTGTCAACCCATGGTCTTCATCATTTTCGGCACGCACTTCGTTGCTTACTGCCATCGTCAACGCAAGAGCGTTTTCGTAAGTTGGAATCGCGGCCAGTTCGTGGGAGTCGAACCCTGCTTGGAAGTTTGCCCAACACACGTGACGGTAACGCTGTACGTCGTCTATATGGAGCCCAGGATGCGGAGTGCATTCTAGTTCCCGAACCGCAAAGTAGATCATGCCGTGGAACACGGTCAATTCGCCGGTCGTAAGTGGATTTACTGGGAAATAGATGCGTTGACATAAACTTTCGAGCTGGGATAGATCGTGCACGGCGTGAAATAGGAACAGCAGCGATTGAGTTTCTGGGACATGTGAACTGGCCGCCGCTGGGTGACCGACAGAGTACGTGGCTCACAGTGAAACGTACCTCTGAGTTCTCTAAGCAGCCCAAGAACGAAGCTGGACGGTACGAGGTCCATCTGCAGGTGATTCCTGCTTTGCGGGTCGCTAGCAGTTCTGCCCACGGGCTTTTGTTCGTGTATGACGGACTGCAACGCCATCAGCTCGTTCATGATGAAGGGCGACTTTGCCGTTTCGGGTGACGTAAGTTCTGGGATTTGGCTGGCCATGTACGCTTGCCGGCCAAAGGACGAGTCGCCCTCAACAGGGACGGTGCAGTTGGCAAGCGGCACATTGTGAGTTGATTCCACCCTTTGGGTGCTGCCGTCTTTTTGCGCAGGCTCCTCCAACTTGGCGTTCTGCTGCGCTACCACAGCCGCAAGAGACTGCTCGAGGCTTGCAATGCGCTCCAGTAGGTTGTTGTCTGTTTGGGGGCCGCGGCTATATTGCATATTAGCAAAATATTACGCGCAAGTAGTAAGCGTAGCAGGGGCCCTGACAAACTGGGGGGTTTCTGGTGAAGAGATCGCCTGCTACTTGGCTGGCCGACAGGCTGGCACGCAAGACTCGACGTCACACAATTTGAGCATGGAATGTCTCGATTGCATCGTATCTAGAAGCGCAGTAGCTACGTATGAGCAGCTGACCTCATTTTAGGCGGTCCACTAGCCATGCCAATGGAAGCGCGTCACCGCCCAAGTCCAGCACGCGTTTTCGTACCTTGCGAACACGACAATTCTGGCACTGCGACGGAATCAGCAACTGAATGACACGCCGCTGGTGGTCGGGACGTGCTTACAGCTCTCGGTATGACGTTGTTTGTGCTCATGATGGCCTGGTGGATCACGACAGGTACGCAGAAACGGCGTAGTGTGCAGGTCTGGGTCGCGTTGTGCGTTGCCGCGGGCTTCATTTTTGGCGAGCCGCGGATCCCACGCGTGACGTGGGGCCGCGTAACTCGCTGTCTTCTCAGTGGTGTAACGATGGCTGTGGCGCAAGCAAACCCTGGTCGACTCCTGTGAACTGTGGCTCAACTTAAGGATATGTACATTTAGCGATCGAGTAATCACTACTCGGGAATCCTATGCTCCGAGTCCTCAACGCCTGCGGCCCAGAGATACCTGGCTGCAACGTGATCCGCCGGCGGGTATCTCTGACCGGCGCTTTGATAAAAGTTTTCTCGGTATGTTCCACCTGGTACTGCATAGTCCTCCCAGAACAACCCTCTCCTTTGAAGCTCAGGAACCAGCAGTTCGGAAATATCTTCGAACGACTTAGGGAACAGAACATATCCCTGGTAAAGGTAAGCAAGCTTGAAGACGGTGAAAGCATGACACGGGAGTCTTACAAAGTTGAAGCCATCAACGTCTGCGTCACGAACCCAGGTCTCAAGATTGTCAGCCACCTGAGCTGGAGTGCCGACGAACAGAGGACCGTTGCCTCCAAGGCTGACGTGTTCTGCAACTGTGTGCTTGGTCCATTTGGAGTTTGCGGGAGAGAATCGCGCGTATGCTTCAACGGTTGACCTATGCGGTGTTAGAGGCCGGGATATGACTGCTGATTGGTATCAACTGACTTTACGGCATTGCTTTCGACATGCCTGAGTTCCTCGTCGTCGCCGTACTCGTTGAGATTAATGCCAGTCCAGCCACCAAACAGAGACAGAGCGCCTTCCAAAGAAGCGTACTTTTTGTAATCGTTGTACTTTGCCAATGCTTCCTCCTCCGTCCTTCCCAGGATTGGGGTAACCAGTGCGAGAACCTTGATCTTGCTGGGGTCTCGCCCGAATGTGTCTAGGGCTGTCTGTCGTATCTCAGCTATATTCTTGGCGCAAACAGCAGGTGCGTGGGCTGAAGTGAAGATGGCCTCTGCATGCTGAGCGGCGAATAGCTTGCCGGATTTGGATGCTCCAGCCTGTAGAAGAAGGGGAGTACGCTGCGGGCTGGGGTTTACGATATGTGGTCCTGCAACATTGTAATACTTTCCAGCGTGGTCAATCTTCCGCACCAGCTTCGGATCGGTGTAGACACCGGTCTCGCGGTTCAGTTGGACCGCATCATCACGCCAGGACGACTGGAACAGCTTGTACATGACCTTCATGTACTCCTCAGCCTGCGCATATCGCTCATCGTGCTTGTAATCCGTTAGTATTGGCAAAGTTATAAAGGAGAGGCCTCTCTTACAGCAAGCTGCTCAGTGCGACCGAGGCTTTTGGCCGCAGACTCGAGGTAGCTTGTGACGATCTGTTCGCGCGTTAGTGTCGACAGTTAGACTTGGGGGGAATAAAGGACGCTATACATTCCATCCGAGCCTGTTGTCACACGTCAGCATCAGTGGAGACTCCTGTGGTGAAGTAAGAGGTGAATTGCTTACCTCCCCTTTGTTAGATGATCGACTGTTGACAGCCGTCTGGCAAGATGGTACGGCTGCTCATACGTCGTTGAGACGGTGACGCCGAATCCAATGTCCTTTGTCGCAGCAGCCATGGCAGGAACCACAGCAAGAGGCTCTGTTACAGGCCACTGAGCCCCAGAGATGATGGCCGGATCCAAAGATTTGGCATACACATCATATCCACCTGAAAGTGTGAGGACAGCGTTCTCCTTTGGGCCAAACGAGMCTCACCTAGTACGTCGGCGATGAATATGCCATTGAACTTTGCCTTTTCCAGTAGCTTGGCTAATTCGACCCAGTGCTCTGTGTCTTGGAACTTCCAAGATTGGTCATCCGGGTGTCGCCATAATCCTGGTGATTGATGCCCGCTGCCTACAGCAGCAAGATAATTAGTCAAGTCTGTTTGAGAGCCTGGAGTAAACGAAAGACAGCGCGGATGAGAGGCTAACACATCATCACAAAGGCGTTGAGCACGAGGCTCTTCTTGATGTCGCGCTTCTCAAGATTAATATCCGCCATGTTGCACCAACTTAAAGGTCTTGTCGAGTCGGAAGCAACTATCAGCCCAGGATGAAACGACTAGTATGCAGGTTGTTTTTCAGAGCCTACCTGATTCCTTTCTTAAGGCAGGTTTTGAGCGCCAATGGCTGCGACATCTAAGTGTTTGTACAGAAATTGCGTGATTGATTACGTCGCCTGGGCGGGGGTCAACTCGAACGGATCTGACGGCGTGGTTCGGGGTTCTCCTTGACTGCGTGCGGGGTCACGAATGTGACAATTGCAATGCTTGTGCAATGGCGCAATTTTGGTCACATCTTGCAAAGAGGATGACAGCTCCGGCAGCGGAGCTCTGTGAACTGCCGTACTTGTTATTCGTCAGTGCGTTATCAGTTCTCGCAACATCACACTTGGGGGGGTTGTAAGTTGCGGCATCTTTTATGCCAGTCGAGTCATGTACAAGCTCCATTCGAAGCAGAGTGCTTGGGGCGTGGAATTGTCGGTGGTCGGCTCAATCATCACTTCCAGATATGTAGGCGAGTAATGCCGAAGGATATTACTTATGGTATTAAGTTTCGCAATGTAGATACTTCTCATTCTTAATAGATCAGGCGAATATTCCTCCATCAAACCGACATGGAAGCAGGCGCTATGTATGTGGGCCAGCTCTCGATCCTATTTAACCGCATCCTCTTACTCACCACTGCTGGAATGTTCCTTGGCTCCGTCGGGTGATAGAACTGATGCAGGCTCCGTGTCACCATCGCTTTGATCGTCCTTCTCCGCCCCAAAGTGCCTTAGTACGAGCCATGCGGGAATGACAGCCAAGGCCCAGAGCGCAAAGTTCAGGTACACGCCACCAACCTGCGCGATGATGCCAATCGATTCGGTGCCATAACTGATAGCCTGCCACGCAGACTCAGTACCTCGGAGGAGTGCAGCGTAACGAACGATCTGCTCCTGAGACTCTGCTAAATTATGTATGATGAAATATCTGCAAATTAAAGTGTCAGCAACGTAGTCAGCCGAAGATGCAATTCGGGGTCACTTGCAAGAAGAGGTAGTTTAACTGGAATCCCAGTAATAAGAACACGAAGACCGCAAACGCAGAACCGAATCCATCGCTCGACCAGTCATAGGTGGGCTGTGTGCGATGAAACCTGGTGACGAGAACGGTGGCCCAGATCCACCAAGCACCTTGCAAGGTGACAATGGCCCAGAAGGACGATCGAGCTCTGAGCTTTAGAGGAATGTTTGTACGGTCGAGCCAATACTGCCAAGATATGAAGTTAACCACGGATCATATACACTGAAGCTTCATGCGAGCACCTACCCCGAGAAGGTTACCTCCTATAACCGCAACGATACCGGATAGAAATGAACCCAGCGCACGACTTCGCACCGTGAACCATACTGCAGCTTGTCAGTTCTACAAAGGGCCCAAACCAGCAGACTCCTTCGTGTGGTGCAAGAAACCTACGTGACAAGTACGTGAAGAAAACAGCCTCGGCAAACACAGCTTGCCCGATGAACAAGACTATGAGCAGGAATTTCTTCGTAAAGAACAGTTTTGTGGTCTCTTTGATCTCAAACCAAGGGTTGTTTAGGATGGAAAGGTCGACTTTCTTTCCATCCTGGCGTTCCACCTTCTCAGGCGGTGTGAGGAACAGAGCGACAACCGGGCCTGCGCATTGGAGCGCGATAAATATGAGGAAAACAGTATACGACACCTTGCCCGCTTCATCGCGGTCTGCGTTCAGGCCAAGGTTGATGGCGCCACCCAGTATTTGGCCGCTCACTCGGAAAGTCAGCCAGTAGCCAAGTGCTTTGCCGCGGTTCCATGGCTCCGGATAGGCGATTGCAATTGCCGCCTCCGCCATCCAGAAGACACCGGCTGAGATGCCGCAGAGCGCTGCGCCCAATATCGTCAACCACACCGTGCCAAACCGGTTGTTTGTATAAAGGCCTGCAGCATATGGCGCGTAGCCGATTCTATCCCCCGAGGTCAATACAGCGGAACTGGCAAACTGGTGGCAGGGAAATATCGTACGTTCCAAATATCAGTGCACCCTTGATGCCAATGAGGTGAACAAGTGCGCTAGATAGCCAGCACGACACCACCATGAGGCAGAAAGTCAAGGCGTTTGCCGTGTTGACGAGGTATGGCTTCTGAGCACCGCCAGCGCCTAGAGAGTTCATGGCGCCCCATATTCCGGGTGCCGCCAGATTGCACAACCCCAGGATGGTGATGTTGTAAAATGTTGATCTGTACCATTTCACTTATGTAGGTTTTAGTAAACGTCCCGGGGTTGGTATATGGGATGATAATCGAACCTTTTTTGAGTTTGTCGGCTGACGACGCAGACTCGCTGTCATTTTGTCTTGAGCCCGTCATGGTGTTGCCTTGCGGTCTGAGCTAAAGTTCAAGATGGCACTGAAACAAGATACACAGCTGTTGAAAGCACACAGTCGATCCCAGAACGAACGTATAAATCAGCGTCAAAATGGCATTTTATTTGTTTGCTCTCATCTGCAGCAGTGGCCCACCGTTTTGCGAATCTACCAGCATTGAGCACGCCATATTGTCGCTATCTGGGTACCCCTGTGAATGCAGAGCACTGCACCTCGCTGTGTTCGCGAGTCCTACGGAGATCAAGAGCTTTTGGCGTTTACCCGAGCTTTCAAATGGCAGAGTAAGCCGATACCCGTGCCACGCCCCACTTTTCTGGATTCCGGTTCACCTTCACCCAGCTAAGCTGGGTCATGCTAGATCCCCCAAAATAGACTCCTAGCTCAAGCACGCCACCGCGGATGCGCGTTCAAATGCCGATGCGACGGGGAATCCGTACTCAACGCGCTCTCTGCACTTGATGCCTTGGGGCCGTCCGGTGAACGAGCGGTGCTTAGATCTACGACGCAGAGGTCAGTAATGTTGAGGACGTTGCTGCGATTTCGCCCAAGTCCACCCCACCTCTCCCACTCTGTGTCTACAAGTCAAATGCCATCATTCATTGCAAGGAACTTGAGTCAGCATATTGAGGTGGATTGAACTGAATTCCACCAACTATCGTGTATTTCCCTCAGATCTTCACTATGGTACACTCCACCAGCTCTCGTGTATTTCCCTCAGATCCGTGTCTTCCGGGGTTTTGAGATATGGCGTCATGTCCGACTCCGGATCTCCTTCTCGCTGGGTCCATCCGTTGCCAAAATACCACAGAAACCTATTTCCTGTTTCGGAGAGATACTGGTAGTTCCAGTCCTCCCACCGTGGTTCTCGCCGAATGATTGTGAGATGTGCCGCGCTGCCGGGCCAGATGCCGTGGATCCTTGCGCCAGGGCGACCACCATTGTATCAGGAACTACAGTGGTCAGAAAGCACCGTATTTTTAAAGAAAGCATCCGAGTACTCTATGAAGTCGTCTGCCGCTTGGGGAGAGGCGTCGAGGGATTTGATGCCTTCCCGGGAGACTTTTCGTAACAGTTTTGCAAAGTACGTCAGCTGGCTTTCGACGCTTTGGGGAACCGTGCCAGAGGGGCCGGTGCCGTGCGGGCCGTGAACAAACAGAAGATTGGGGAATCCTGGAGTAGCCAACCCCAAATATGTGTAGGGGAAGCCATGCTCGCCATCTTGGCCCCAAAGGTCGCGGAGGTCCTCTCCATGGGCTGTAATGGGGAAGTGTGGTATCATGTCCGTGTTGGCCCCAGTGGCACAGAAGATGGCGTCAACTTCTCTGTGAACACCATCTTGTGTCTCGATTCCAGTCTCGGTAAATCGCTTGATTGGCGTCCGGATGTAATCCACATTGTCTTCCGTGATGGCCTCTAGATAGCCGGGGCCTGGTGTCAGGCGGCGACAGTTTGGGGAGAAATCCGGAACTATGTCGTGCAACAACTCTGGCTTCTTAGCTAGGCGATTTCTCATGATGTCGGTGAACCTCTCCCTGAGACCGGCATTCTCCTCCGATCCCCGGAAGAACGACCCAAAGCGTCGCCAGTATTTGTCTTCGACACCTTTCCTGAAGGCAATATATGCCGCCGAATCTCCAAAAGACGCTTGCTGCTCTTGTGATATCGGCTGGGCTTCAAGGGTTCTGTCGTCGCCGGCCCACGATGAAGCTATCCAGGTCTTGTTTCGTGCGTAGTGGTCCATACGATCTACCGCCTTGTGCAGACTAGCAACGACCTGGATGCCGCTTGCACCGTTCCCTATGACGGCAATCCTCTTACCACTAGGATCAAATGATGGGTCCCAGTTCGACGTGTGGCGGAGAAGGCCTTTGTAATCCGAGATTCCTGGGTAGTCGGGAAGTCTCCAATCATTAAATCTCCCAATGCAGGTGAGGACAAAGTCAAACTTTTCGTTGACTACATCACCCGTGTCAATGTTGTTGACTGTTAGCAGCCACTTGCCTCCAGCGTCGTCCCATGCGGCGGCATCAACTCTGTGCCTGAACTTGGCGTACTGGTAGACATGGTGGTTTCGAGCCACGGACTGCCAATAGTCCCGGATCTCAGACCCCGGGGAGAACTGGTCTGACCAATCCGTCTTAGGGGCAAAAGTAGATTGGTACACGTGGGATGGAATGTCGCATCGAACGCCAGGATACACATTCTCCAGCCACGTTCCACCCTAAGGTCGATTAGCCTCTTAAGTTCGGCAGCATATCCAAATTACTTACAAACTCGTGATTCTTCTCATAAATAGTCAAGTCGATGCCAGGAACTTTAACAGGAAGCAGAATACCTGCAAGAATACCCGCAAGTCCGCCTCCGATGACTGCAACTCGCAGTGGACGTGGCTCATCGATGAACCGGTCTATGAGCGAGACCCCGGAAGTTGGTTGATAAGGGAAGGCAAGACCTCGAGTGGGATGAATCGGTAACTTAATGCCACCTTCTGAGGCTGAAATTGCGGGTTGGATTCCGTCCACCGGAGTTGAGGACGGCTTGGTCTCCCTGCTGTCTGGGTGTAAGGCGTCATGCACATGCGCTTTAGCGTGGCCAAGGCTTCCTTGGCTGGCAACGGGGGTGGCCATGTCGATTGCAGTGCCGAAAGCTTCAAAGCAAAATACCCAAGGCTCTCTGTCGACTTTAAATGCGATATTATCCATACATTCTTTATATGATCCTCTGCGCGGGCGACTGCTCTGGGTACCCCAGGAGGGGCCTCGGAATGGTGTTATACTAGCAGTCGAGCACGTAACGTCTCCACACCATCGCCTCATTTACCGTGAGGTCTCTTCTCCATGCTCCCCATGTTGAATCGGGGCCGGCACAGCCTCTCGGAGTACTGCAAATTGCGCCAGAAGTGGGGAGTACAGAGCACACGGAAGTCCTCGGCGAGGCGTGCACGCTTGTGGCGAATGAGGCATTGGGCATATCGTCTCGCCTCCATCCTACAATGGTAGTCGCAATCTTTTGTGAGCTATTAAATAGGTAAGCCAAAGCAAGAATCGTTAGGCAGCGATAACTGGACTGCGGTTAGCTGCCATATCGCGTTTTGTCTAGATGGAAGCCCTCGACCCAAGGCAATGTAATACAGGGAGAGTGAGCGCATTACAACATGCCAGCAACAACGGTTTACTAGTATCTTGCATAGTAGACACCAACTTAGTCTGGTACGACTAATTTTAAAGGTTCATCCAGAGGCGAGGCGAAAACGGTAGCTGTTGGTCTAGTATCTCATCTTGGTGTGTCAATGACCCCATTGATCGCGTATTGCGAGGACTTGGATAGACTCCAAATGCTGGCGTGCACCCACTGGCTTGACTACCTAGGAGTAAGCAGAGGCCCCTCACGTGGGAAGTAATGTTGATATATCAACGAACCGGCGGCGAGAAGCTTGACACTGGCAGCTTCGCTTCTTGACACAACACGGAGTCCTTGTTCTGCTCCAACCTAACTGCCTCCACGAGTGTCATCACCGTGATTATCGTCGTATGCGATTACGGAATTACGTAGGAAGTCTAATATAGAGGCGTTCGAGCTCTAACTCAAGGATCGGGTCTATATTCTAGCGGAATTCCGACGATTCACGAAGTCGCTCCCATAACTTGGCGGTATTTATTAGATCGACGAGGGCCGCGCTTTCTTTCCCGACCTGGTCCACGGAAGGTGTCCCTTGGCGATAGCCGTGTGGGCGACCGCCCTGATCAGAGCAGAGATCACGGGCCGAATTTCATGGAGTGCACGCTCTCCACTGGCCCGCGCTATGACTTGCCAGGAGTTCGACCCAACTACCGTAGGGCCACGGTGCTGGAAAGGTTGTACTACAGCACCTGTAGGACACATCTCATTCAGCCGACTTTTAGCCGAAGCGGTTCACTCATGTGATCACCAAATGGCCTCACATCGCGTCCCCGCGCGCTGGAGGGCTTTGCCCTTTGTTTACAAAAAGAATACTGCCGCCGCCTCCTGCATCTGTTCGCATCTGAGCTTATTCATATTTCAACCCACGGGGACCTGCCCATTCTTCTGGGATGGTGCAGAAATTTCGACTCGTGGCGCCCCGAGCGGAGATGGCCCTACCTCGGGGACGCAAGCTCCGACATTGGCTCTTTGACGGGTCTGCCGACGTGCTCGTACGCCTCCTCACCGTCCCTGTGCGGCCGCAGACTCCCCCTTCCATACCAGCAGAGTCCCAAGATGGCCGTTGTGCCACCCAAACGGCCGCTGGCGACATGGGCGGACGCGCGAAGTGCAAAGCCGACTGCGAAGCCGACTGCGAAGCCGACTGCGAAGTGCCTGCCGGCTTCTCACGACACCACAAGCAGGCCAAAACCCTTGGTGGTAACAATGCTCTTACTTTTTCCGATCTGCCCCCGGAAGTTCATCAACTTGTCTTTGATCACATCGACTACATCGAGGACGTTGTCTGCCTCGGCCTTGCGAGTCGATACTTCTGGACTTTCGCTCGAGATTATATCCACACCTATTATATGTCATTCCTAGGGCGATGGGCCGGTAAGAGAATCGTCTGCGTGGGGGAAGACGTCAAACCGGGTGACTATCCTCCTGGTCTGTTCTCGGTCGAAGAGCTGGATACGTTGCAGCAAACGACAACTAACGTATTGGTCGACGACGACTATATCGAATACGTCAGGTGTAACCAGCCATTCACGCTTTACCACTTCGCCATGCCTAGCATTTCCGACATGGAAAAGGACGCCAGTCTAGAGGCGGAGTCGTGGCGCATATATTCTCATTGCAAAGACCGGGCCAAACACCAGGATCCAGCGTTTCAGGCAACACGTTCGGAGATACTCGCCGAAAAGTCGACCTATATGTCCCAGGAACAGCCGTGGATTATTCGAAACCTGACGACAAAGGAATTCATCCGTTCGGAAGCCATCGCCATAAAGCCGAGATACATCCATGGTCCCAATATCCAGGTTTTGGGCTTCGGCGAAGTTGTCTTGTCACGTATCTGCTGGTCAACCTCCTCATCTGTTGGTATGAACGATACGACGAATATTTCGAGGGGGGTATGGGCAGGGCACCGTTTCGACATCACCACGCTGGCGAGACATGAAGACGATACCAATGGCGCCGGGTGGAGCGATGTGAGCGACGAGGTTGCAAGGGAGATTGCGAACATTTGGGAGAGTGAATACGGCGCCGATTTACGTGACGAGCTCTGGTACTGGTATCAGCGACGACCGAACAGGAACTACTTCGACACAATCCCTCCCTAACGGCAGGCCCCCGAGAGCGGGCATCTTTCCTGGGGGTAGGCTATCTCGCATCCGGCTGTTATTGTCAGGGAACGACGCAGTTGTCGTCGTAAGAACATTGGGGAGGAGGAAGTGCGGAACCTAACCCTAAAATGCCAACGAATGTGTTAAAGGGTATAGATGATTGATGATGTCGGTGTTGCTGGACGAACCCAGTCGGCTAAAGAATAAGCCCTAAAAAGGCTCTGGTTTGGAGTTCTAGCTGAGCACGGTGTCCTGGTCTTGCTGGGAGCAGAATCCGAGCCGCTACGATCGGTCACCAGCCGGGGGCAGGTTGGACAGGTCTGGAACTCTAGGAGTCATTAGGTAATAACAATAAATATATATATAATTTGTCTAATACGGATTTTTCGTAGTAATTTAAGATATAAAGTCTAAGAAGAGGCAACGAAAGCTGCTCTCTAAAAATAGGAGGAAAAATATGAACTCAGTTCCAAAGACCAAACGAATAAGAGGCTATCTGATCTAACGGATTCAGATGTCCCTTATATATTTGTGTGTGGCAGTGAGCTTTCTGTTTTCTTCCCTATCCCGGGATCTGTCTTTACTACCTAATAAGCTAGCCTGAAAGAATATTTTATTTGCCTTTATTTATGGGTTGACCTGGCGGTCTCACTCACTTATACTCATTAGTTGACGTAATTAGCGGGGAAAAGCGCCCGTAGGCATATCGATTCTATCAAGGCGTGCCTCTGTGATCTAGAACGTGGGAGAGAGGCATCCCTTAAGTATATGAGGGAGGGTCTGGGCCCCCGGCACTACCTCTGTTAAAGAGGGGGGGGGGGGGGGCGTCCGGCTTCCCCGTCAAAGTATAGATATATTATGCCTGAGTGTRCCTAGTTTCTCTTCTCGATGCCTAGGGTACGAGCCCATGTTTCCTCGAGGTCTGGGGGGTCTAACTAAGACACCTTGTTAAGTGGGTTATTCATACCCTGGGCTCGCGAGAGAACAGAGGCTCTAGGGGCTCGTGTAGATAAAAGGGGCACCTTTCGGCAAAGCGTTTCTTTCCTTCTCACAAACACATACTTTAACGACGGCAAATGCACGCATCGAGGATGCCCTGCGAACAGTGGGAGTCGGGCAGGGCATGGAGGTGGCGAGGCAGGAATGGTGGCCCCTCTTACTTCGTATGGGTAGCTGTCACGTAGTCTGCTTCGCGGGGTGTTGTCTTTCCCTGCCAAATACATCACCTTTTAATACCACGTTACATATCCCATCTTCTTTGCATTACTCCTAATAGTGATTCTTACTAAGAGTTATTTATTTTAATGATACAATTTAAGGCCGTTACCAGGGACTACGGATGCGAAGGAGATGATAGACTGCATAGGTACTGCTTAGAACATGAGGCGGACGTGATGACCGCATGATTCTTCGGTAGCTGCTGGCGCGAATAGCGAGCACAAAGAAGGTTTCGGTATTATGCCCAAACCCGGACTAGTCTCTGGCCAATTGACTACGGGTGGGGAAGATTGTCGTCCCCCATCCCCGCGTCGTTGTGTACTCGCCGAAATGTTGCCCCGAGATCATCCGTTGACTTTCCTATCAACAGCGAAGGAATAGCAGTAGAGCAAAGCCATACGTTTGCTTCAAACTGGTTTCTATTTCTGTAGGAGCGTGCAAAGACGTTTCGATGGCACCCACGGACTGGCTGCGATATGCCCTGGCCGTAACTGCTGCTGTGGCGGGGGCCGCGTCAAGCTCGCGCCTCGCGTCTAACAACCTTCAACAACACGGTCGTCACAGTTGGCAGAGGTTCGTTAGGTCGCCAGACTCAAACATCGTCAGGCCGGCAGGCATTATATCTCATGAAACTGTCGGAAACGTTTCAAACCCGGACGGCATGATCGATGGCAAATGGCCTACCGTCTTGACACGGAGCAACGTCAACTCGACCCCGCCCACCGTGGTTGTCGACTTTGGCCAGAATGTGGTCGGAATACTCACAATTAACTTTGCGGGATCTCATAACATTTCGGAGGGCTTTCCAGGAATTAGGCTGGCTTTCTCCGAAACGATGGAGCATCTGAAGGACCGCAGCGATTTCACACGATCCGACAACGCGGCAGGTGTAAGTCGCTGCACATCAACCTAGACCCCATTAAGTTTTACCCTCACACTCGGGATCAGGACGAGAAATTGACAAACGGGACAGATCAGGTATAATGAGCCTCTCCGTTTTAATTACAATGTTCACGTGGTTACGTTCCCTATTTACGCTGACATGCGCGTTCCTGGTGGTAGGTAGCTGTCAAAAATGAGCCATTCACTTGGAAAGACCTTCACGGGTGCCAGCATGGTCGGCAAGTATGCTCAGACGGTTTGCATGGCTTTCGGTATTTAAAAATTTGGCTGGGCGCGCTCGAATCAGACGCGCCGTTCACGTCGGCGGCTGGGTCCATTGCAATATCTTCTCTGAGCCTCCAATGGGCTGCGTACCTCGGCACAGCCGACACCTTCACCGGCTGGTTCGAATGTTCGGATGAAAAGCTAACCCAGTGGTGGTTCGACGGGGTGTACACGGTCGACTTGGGAACGAACTTGTTCCTTGCAAACGAAGCAGAGCCTCGACGTGCTTCGAGTCCGACCCTAGAGGGCAAGGAAGTCCTGTTTGATGGCGCGAAGCGTGACAGGGACCCTTATCTGGGAGATCTTGCCGTTGCTTCCTTGACATCGTACCTATCGCACAACTTCTCAGAATCTACTCGCAATGTTCTCGAAGACTTGGCTCTTCATCAAAGGGCGGATGGGTGGATCCCGCCGGCGAGTATGTAAGTTACGTCTCCATAGAAGAGTCCCGCTTCATCCGATCTGATGGACGCACAGCAACAACTACACACTGCCCCTGTTCGATTATCCCCTATGGTGGGTGATCTGCAGCGTCGATTTGGTCATGTACACAGGCGACACTCCATATGCGGCCACGTACTGGAACGTGCTCGTCAAGACTCTGGATGAGTATTACCCGCAGTACATGAGCAACAGCACCAAGCTCTTGGTCAAGGCAGCTGAGATGGGCTATGGCGACTACGCATTCTTGCCGCGTTCTGGGCCGGTCACCTACTACACCGCCCTACTTGTCCACGCCCTGTCCTATGCCGCCCAGCTAGCCAGCTACCTCGGCCACAAAGACGAGGCTAACCGCTGGACTGCTCGTGCCGCTGAAGTCGGCTCCGCGTTGATGAAGCACAACTTTGACGCGAGCGTCGGCGCGTTTTACGATGGCGGGCCCTGCCCCGACGCACCAGCTGGGACATATTGCAACGTCCATGCCCAGGATGGCAACTCCATCGCGGTGCTTGCTGGGATCACGGACAAGAATGTGTC
Organism: Tolypocladium ophioglossoides CBS 100239; assembly: GCA_001189435.1. Lineage (NCBI taxonomy): Eukaryota > Fungi > Ascomycota > Sordariomycetes > Hypocreales > Ophiocordycipitaceae > Tolypocladium > Tolypocladium ophioglossoides. The sequence continues at coordinate 137,600 of LFRF01000020.1, read as the reverse complement.
CAGCCGAATCTTGGACTATTGGGCTAAGGCAGCAGCACGGCCGTACGGCAATGCCTTCTACGACAGCAGCGTACTGAGTCCGGGTGACCACTTTTCCGACCGGGTGTACGCATTCATCTCGTATTTTGAGCTCGCAGCACGCCTCTCTACTCCCGGTGCCGCGGCATCTGCTTTCGACGAGATTCGCCGATTATACGGCTGGATGTCATCGCACGACCCGAAAATTACCATGTGGGAAGGCATCGGGCCCAACGGCACAGCATATCAAGGTGCCTTTACGTCCATGGCCCATGGCTGGTCGACTGGGATAGTGCCGCTGATGACCAACCACGTCTTGGGCGTGAAGCCATTGGAGCCTGGCTTCAATAAATGGCAAGTTTGCCCTGTGATGGGCGGCGGCGGCTTGTCCTGGGCTCGAGGTGTGGTACCGACCCCAAACGGTGGTCTACACGTGAGCTGGGCGAGGAGGGAGACACACGCTGGAAGCGTGTTTTTGTTGGAGGTCAAGGCTCCTGAAGGTACCACGGGGATTATTTGTGTCCCCACAATTGGGTTTGCGAGTGGTAAGGTCAAACTGGATGGCCGAGAGGTGTCCAAGTCATCCAGCTCTGCACCACAAGGTTGGAATGGTGACCACGGTTCGATCGTCGCCATCAGCGTTGACGGCGGGGACCATAGCATAACAGTTGGAATTTGAGATATGGAGGCCCGCGTTGCCAATTATTCATTGGTTCACGTCTAACTTGGGAATTCATGACATCTGACCATGAGCGGCTGCGGACGTGGTCACGAGAGCAGCTCAACACCTGTTACACAGCCATTAAGCGCGTTGATGCTCCCATGAATAACATATTCTTTCATCAAGGGCCGTTTGAGCCCTAGTCTGGAAGAGTATTGTTATAGATACTCTCCACCATCACCCTGCCCTCCCAGCCGTCAGACCCCCCAGCGAGAACCGTATAACCCACCATGTGCTTCTCGCCCCGTTTCAAAAAGAATGCATTTTCGTCAAAAGCAACAATTACCGACGAGTCCTTCTCCGCGACACTGAGCCACGTCCATGCGCTGACGCCTTTCTCTGCAGTGACCTCAAAAATACGTCCGTCCTTGTCGTAGCGGATGCGCAGACCCGGGTTCACCAATGCCGCGGATGCAAGTGGCGTCGGAGTGAACGTGTTAGTGTGCTTATAAGTATTGGTCGCATTGCCGTTGATCGGTGTGCCGGTGGCAGTCAGGTTGGCTACGAAGACGCCATGGCTAGCATTGAAGCTCTTCGTGTTGGCAACATCGGTCATGTTGATGGACGCCAGGAGAGTGCTGTTAATTGCCCCAACTGTGAAGTCAGCCGTCCTTGTCCCCCCTGTGGACGCTGCTCCCTGATCACCGGTGACCCTTCCGGTGGAGTAGTTGAGTGTCTGTCCGTCCCAGCTCACCCACTCAATCGTCACAGAGCCCTTGATCTCCGTCCACGAGTCGCTAACCGCGTAAAGACTCAGCATGCTATACGTTTTGTTATACAGCGGAGTTAGGATCACGGGTTGGTAGATGTCCTTTGCGACGTTGTGCAAGACCTTCCAGCGGCCGCTGTACTCAATCCCGGCCCACGTCGGAGCCTGCCAGATATCCTCCAGTTGCCAGTACAGCGATCCCAGCTGTCGTTCCGGGAACCCGGAGCCGGCTCTATAGAACTGGATCTGAGACTTGTAGAAGTCTGCCTGGAAGATTTGCGTGGCGTGGCACCATGACGAGAAGTTGGCGACCGCATCTGTCTTGTTCGGCGCCGGGTAGTACTGCTGTACAGCCAGAGTCATTTCAGCCATTCCCTTGCTAGAATTGGCATAGTTGGTGATGTTAAGTCCCCCCGCTGGGTAGTGGTGATTGCGGAGCATAATAGTCGAGCTGTTAAAGTTCAGCTCATCGTCGGGAAGGACCTCTCCATATGTTTCCACGCTAGGCATGGAGTGGAAGCCAAACTCGTTGGCGAATCTTCTCAGGGGATATATGTTAAGATCAAAGGCCTCAAGGTAGTTGTAGTTGTAGTAATCTGTATCTCCGTAGAAGGATCCTTTGGTCAGGTTGTTGTATCGCTGCACGATGGGAATCGGGTTCGAAAAGTTGATGGACAGGTAACCGTTTTCCGTACTACTGGGCATGTATGTGATGCTGCGGCTATTGCCGTACACCGCTGGCAGTAAAACTTCGAGAAACAAAGTTTCATATTCGTGGAGATATCTGTCAAACTGTTCGGGTGCAGTGGCATTGACTTCGGTCAGCTCCAGGCTTTCCAGCTCGTTGCCGCCGACCCAGAGCGCAAGTGATGGGTGATGGTTGATCCGACGCACCTGATAGATGGCCTCTTGGCGACAGTTCTCGAGGAAGTCAGGCGTAACGGGATAGAGGGCATCGCCGAACTCGAACTCGCTCCATAGCAAAATACCCATTTCATCGGCCAGGTCATACATGAAGTCGGGAGAGTAAGCACCGCTAGCCCAAACGCGAATCATGTTTTGGTTGCCAGAAACGACCGACTTGAATAGTGACTCGATCCTCTGCGGGGTGACGCGGGGCCAGAACGCATCGGGTGGGATGAAGTTGCTTCCCTTGGCGTAGAATTCGTGGCCGTTGATCTCGAAGTGCCCTTACAAAAGGTCAGTTCCAGAGCCTGCATAACCCCTCTCGCCTATACATTCTTACAGTTGTTTCCAGAAGCTATGCCCTGGGCTAGCTGTTTATCAGTGATGGCACCCATGTTGAGGACAATTGTCCTGAAGCCAGTTCTCTTGGTCACCGACGCCAGAGTCTCGTTGCGATGCACGATTTCGACAGTGATGTTGTACAGGTTCTGGTCACCCATTCCAGAGGGCCACCACAGCTTGTAAGTAGACTCGTTCAATCTTGCAGAGCCTGTGATTACATCGCCTGCATTTGTGACATTCTTCAGGTGGCCGCTGCTGACCACGTAGCCCGAGGCGTCCACAATCTTGTAGTTCATCTGCGCGCCGTGAGGAATCGTGTTCAAAGAATCGATACTGCAGTTGAGCACCCAGTCGGCGCTTTGGTCCGGCGGCAGGTTGTTCAACTGTCCGACGCGATAGATGTCCAAGACGGAGTTTGGCACCACGATCTTCTCATCCGACAGCTGGATGATCCACGCCTTTTGCCATATGCCAGCGGGAGCGAAGGCGGGGCCCCAGTCCCAACCAAAGTCAGACTGCTCTTTGCGGACAAAGCCGCGGTTGGGGAACTCGAACCATCCCTCAATGCCCCAGGGCCACGTTTCCGCACCGGGCTCGGACGCCAGTCGATCAGCGGTCTCGGGTGCGCTGGCAAAGACAACCTCGAGCTCTGGTACGTCCGTTCCCCTGCAGGCTGCGAAAACGTCGGAAATATCGAGGCGCCATTGCCGGAATTGGTTGTTGGTGCTGGCGATGTGTTTGCCACAGAACGATACCTGGGCAAAAGTGTCCAGCCCATTGAAAAGTATGTAGGTCGTCACGTTGGCTTGCTTTCCGACAGATTGCCTGAGAGAGGTTAGAAGGATGCGCACTGTCAAAGGGAAACAGTGGTACTCGCAAGCCGTTAATCTGGCTCACGTAGGACCAAGCGACCCATCGCAGATTGAAGTCATTCAGGCCAAAGTAGCTGAGAGTGGATTCCGTTGTAAGCCGAAATCGCCACTGCCCAATCTCTAATGCACTTACGGATCGCCAATGACTTGAGACTTGAAGAGGTCCAAGTGGACCTGGGAGGGCACCGATCCGGGCACAGAGATGTTCATTGGGAGATTCTGTAGCTTCCATTTCTGATCCGAAAGGTCGAGCACGTTCTTTAAGGCAGCGGTCTGTACCACCGCGCATGTCGCCGTCACCAACGCGGCAACAGACGTAGTCAGCTTCATTGCACTGGCTTGGATAGCAATCTGCCTGCTCTAGCCAAAGACGTACAATAAAAGGAATCTGGAATGCCAAAGACTTTGTTTGACGAAGAGGGCAGAAGCAAGACATTGAGCCTGGCTGCTGTGGAAATTTGATGCTACCATCCAAGTTATCTCCCCCGCTTGACGGTGTCGTATTGTGACGTAGTAACGATTCGTGCTTGCTCCAATTATCCGTAGGATAATTAATCAACCTCACTGGCCCACGATGGCTTCGTCGTGTTGGCCAAGGAAGTAATACAGTGTAGCTCTCCTACCCTCGCAGGACTCCTACCGGATATTCGTACCTCGGGTCAAGTTGACACGACCGAAGATGTCAGACAACAAGCACGTTCGCCAGTACGTGTTCTTCGTAGTGTGCCCATTTCCTCCCCGTGAATTCTCAAAGTCGCTGGAAGTTTGACACACTCGGGGGGCACCGCAGACGCATCGTGCGTGGTACTCCGTACATGTGGCATGCGTAATATTGCATAATATTGCGAAGAAATTGTCTTCTCTATGCCACAACACAGTAGTCAGCCAATGAACATGGGTGGACGAGACACGCACAGCCACCCTTCCTCACATTTGGTTCCAAAAAAAAACGTCACCCGTAATCTTCTGGATGTACCTTGTCACTAGCCATCACCATGTAGGTCTCGGGTGCTAACTCCGGCGACGGGCTTCAGCGTCATGCGCGATTCGGGTACCGGTAGCTCTCCGTCTCTCGGGAACTTCAAACTGTTCCATACAACGGGTGCGCAGACAACGACATCAATCGATGCGTATTTCCCAAGAGGGCGCGCGCCAAGTTCGGGGCCTACGCCGCCGGAAGTGTCGAGGCCAAGCCGGGCTACTCTGGCATCGGCCTCAACAGCGGGCCGCACTTCGAGATGAAAACAACGCACCATACAGGCTTATTCCGCTTCACATTCAAAGGCGCCACCCCGGCAGAAAGGCCTCATCTTGCAGGACCTGACGGACCTGTCCGACTCCCGCCAGAACAACGGCACCGTCCCCGTCACTGGCAGTGTTGTCTTCGTGCCCAGTTTTGGCCAAGTCAAGTACACGCCCGCCTTTTGCACCGAGTTCCACGGCACTGACATTGCCGACAGTGGCATTTTCGTGGACAGCCGTGCCAGCGCAAAGGCCAAGTACCTGAAGATTTCGCGATCATCAATGGCTACTTTGGCCGGGGAAGACAACACCCCGCGGAGCAGGCTACGTGGCAGCCACCTATAAAAGAGGCCAAACTTCCTGCCTAGTTGGCGAGAATAGCATGCTGCTTCTTCCTCTTCTTTTCTCTCCCTTGCTTGCCTGTCCAGCCGCCTCCCTGTTCGCCGTGCCCCTCGCGACCACCACCCTCTGCTTGCAGCCGTGGGCAGGGTATCTTCTGCGCGTGCATTTGCCGTCGTCAAACCACCCCCTGCCCGGTGGCGCCTTTGTGCGCTCCGCCAACCCGGTCGAGCTGGTGTATGCCCGGGTCGGCATCAGCCTGATCAGCAGCGAGCAGGCGTGCGCCAATGCCGAGAAAGAGATGCCCGGCTTCGACTTCGACAAGCACTCGAAGGCGGCGACGGAGGCGTGGAGGGAGAAGCTCTCGCCCATTGCCGTTGACACTGAGGGCGTCGATGTGTCGTCTGTCAAGTACTTCTACTCGGGCATCTACCGCACAATGATCAACCTGCACAACTACACGGGCGAGAACCCCCTGTGGAATTATGGCGAGCTGTACTTTGACTCGTTTTACTGCAAGCAGTCGTGTCACTTGTGGTGGCCTCAATCTGACACAATCTGATAAATGCATTAAATTACAGAAATTCTTCCCTCTGTTCTGCCTTGTGCCCCGAGCGGTGGGACACTCACGAAAGATCGAAGAAGTCATGCACCCGAGTTTGTATCACAGATGCCTTGTCCTGCTTCAGATTCGTCAAGTTCCTCCTAGACCGTTATCCCAAATGTCCAAGGCGTCTCAAAAAGTGGAATGGTTGCTCTCCACACTCGCCCAGCAAGTCAATCCATGACCACGAGGAACTTCTCCGTGCTAGACTTGTTGAGCAACGCCTCATAGGCTCCGGTAGCACGGTTAAGAGGCACTGGAGTCCAGTTTCCTTGGGGAAGAAGGCGTCGAGATTCAAAGAGCGAGCCAAGTCCTTCCATACGCCGCGCCATTTCCTGTGCAGACTGATTGAGAGAGTTGCATCCGTGCAAAGTAATGTCAGATCGATAGCAGGCAAGCATGTCGACGCCAAGTTCTGTCGAGCCTTCTTTTGGCGCTGAAATAAAGGCAAGGCGGCCTCCTGTCGTCAATTTCTTGAGGGCATTTCGGATAAGAGCAGGGGAGCCAACGGTATCAATAACCACATCAACTCCTCGACCACCCGTTAGGATATCCAAAGTCGTCATCTCGGGATCTGTTTTCGTATTGATCCCATCCTCCATGTCGTGGCGCGAGGCTTTCAGAACCCGAGCGCCTTTGCTCATCGCCAGTTGCACAATAGACGAGCCAACAGAGCCGTTGGAGCCTATGACGAGGACCGTGTCGGAAGGCCTGACGGCAGTCCGCTCAATCGTTAAAGCGGCTGTTGTGAACGGGATGCCTACTGTGGCTGCCTGGGTAAATGTAATGTTCTTCGGTTTCTGGGCGAAATCGTTCTCGTGGACCAGACAATACTCGGCCTGAAAACCGTCCTCAGTAAATGCGTAGCTATGGCCGCTGGTTCCATAGACCTCTAGTCCAACGAGATGTTGTGGTCCTTCCTCGATGATTCCAGCGTAGTCTCGTCCGACGATTCGAGGGTATTGAGTATGAGGAAATAATCCTTGGGCGTTTAAAATATCGCTCGGATGGATTGCAGAGGCATGAACTCTGACCAAAACATGGTGAGGAATTAGTTTGGGCTTCGGAACGGTGGCGAAGACCAAGCGAGGCGCCTCCTCTGGTCGCTCACGGATGAGCTGGAGTGCTTTCATAGTAACTGCTGATGTTTCGGGTAACATCTTGGGCTCCCAAGGCTTGTGTCGTCACGCTGCACTTTTCAGCGACTTCGAATTTGTTGCTAGATGACTCCTTTATACTCACCTCATATCATGGTTAAGACGGCTTTAAATACTCGCATGTCCCAATGAAACGGACGTCGTCATTGTGACCGTTGCGGAGCTTGCGGTTGTTGCGGCTGCTGCGGGGTTGCGGCTGTTGCGGAACTGCGGTTGTTGCGGAGATACGGGATCTTCGGTTATTGCGAAACAGGTCGATGGCCTCCCCAAAGCTCAGTCTTCGCACTCAAACATATTCAACTGTATAAATACGTAACAAGTGCTTCGATTAGCCAATGTAGTCAGAACAGTACAAAGATCTTTCAAATTTTCAACGGGGACTTGAAAGTTCCACAGACTATTACTGCTCACCCTGTTCAAATACCCTTATTGACGCGAAATGGACTGGGAAAAACTGCCCAAGCCTCCAAATAACCGGTCGCCACAAGACTTGGAACACCATTCGGATATCGAACGCGACGGACAATATGCAGCCGGCGAGACTACTGAAGGACGATGCCAGGGCGAAGGCACTACTGAGCAAATATCCACAACGCAATGTGGTGCAATTGGACCGATGAGCGTCCTGGAACCGACCTTGAGCTGCAATCGCGCTCCACGCTCCCTGAACCTTGAGGTTCTGTTCATATTTACCTTGTGCACTGCACAGCTGCTAGCACAAGCTKGTCTGGCCCAATCAATCGCCCCTCTTCACATCATCGGGGACAGTTTTGGCACGCACGATTCAGGGCAGCTCAGCTGGATGGCAGCAGCCTACAGTTTAACAGTTGGCACGTTCATCCTCATAGCCGGAAGACTAGGAGACCTCTTTGGGCACAAGGAGATGTTTATCACAGGCTTTGTCTGGTATGCTCTATCGTCCCTGCTGGCAGGTGTCAGTGCCTGGTCCTCCCAAATATTCTTTGACGTTTGCAGAGCGCTGCAGGGCATTGGGTCAGCATTTTGCGTGCCATCGGCTATTGCCATCATTAGCCACGCGTATCCGCCTGGAATTAAAAGGTCGATGATCTTCAGCATCTTCGGCGCTGCGGCACCGAGCGGGTTCGTTGTTGGCGCACTCTTTTCGTCCATTTTTGCCCAGCTGGTATGGTGGCCCTGGGCATATTGGGTCCTCGCAATTTTTTGCTTAATGATTGCCTCATCTGCTGTTCTGGTCATTCCGTCATCTTCACGCACTCCCAGAGTACAGTCACAGGCGAGCATATGGGACTTGATGGACGTCCCTGGAGCGGTTGCTGGCGTTACCGGGTTGGTACTCGTCAATTTCGCCTGGAACCAAGGCCCTGTTGTCGGCTGGGACACTCACTATGTTTACGTGCTCTTGATTGTCGGCTTGCTCGTACTAACAATCTTTGCCTGGATCGAGGCTCATGCAAAATTTCCGCTGCTCCCCAGGGAGATATTCAGCGGCCCGCTGGCTTTTGTGTTGGCTTGTATTGGAGTTGGATGGTCTAGCTTCGGGATATGGGTATTCTACCTCTGGCAAGTTTTGGAGCAGGTCAGAGGGAAAACCCCTTTGCTGGCGAGTGCAGAATTCTCAGCCGTGGCTGTCAGTGGGGCATTTGCTGCTTTAACCACTGGCATCCTAATCGGTAGATTAACACCTAGCGTGGTCATGCTCTTTGCTATGACCGCGTTTATGGTCGGAGGCATCTTGATTGCTGTCATGCCTGCGCAACAGACATACTGGGCTCAGGTCTTTGTCTCAATCCTGATCATGCCATGGGGGATGTGAGTGCTCCTCCCACTCGATGACACTATTGTTGCTAATACATTCAGGGACATGTCGTTCCCAGCGGCTACAATCATACTCAGCAATGCTATGCCCAAAGAGCACCAGGGTCTTGCCGCATCCCTGGTTAACACTGTCATTAACTACTCTATATCCATCGGCCTCGGCATTGCTGGAACGGTGCAAACTCAAGTCAGTCTCGAATCAAGCGACAAGAATCCCATGAAGGAATATAGGAGCGCATTTTATGTTGGTGTAGGACTCGGTAGTCTTGGGGTTGCTATAGCCATTGTGTTTGTGCTTTATGAGAATGCCAGAGGACGTCGGGCTTGTCGCTCGCCTGGATAGGAAAAACGATCAAAAAGGCTTGGAGCTGTTGGAAGCAAACGGAGGCCTGCACAGACCTACAACGGGATGACTGTGGCACTTGGATAAATGAGGCATTTGGTGATGTTTCAATTTAATGAATGTCGTCGGTATTGGTAGCCCGAGTTAGGCGACTTATTACGCTAATTCCCCACTTATTATGTTTAACGATTCTTCGTTTAAGGCTCGCAATACTGCAGCTCAGATGAATCGCTCTGGTGTCGACGTTTTGAGAACTTATAATAATGACAATAATGACAATAATGGGTTGACGGGCGACGGACAGTTGAAGTTCGCTGTATCAGTCTAAAATTAGCCACAGCAAAGCCTCAAGCACCCTCGTCACCTACAAAAGGAAAAAATAAACCAAGGACTACTTCGTAATATGGTATCTCACAAAACGAGAAACCACCGAGTACAGCATCTTGATTGAGAGATAATAACTACGTAGTAGAAGAAATCATCATGCCATGTTTGCGAGCCAGCCGAGAGTACCAGCCAACCATGCCGCTCCGCCGACCGAAAATTGTACTGCTCGCCGTGCTGCACTATTGTCATAACCGAGTGAAAAAGTAACGGCTGGTCTCAAGCCGCCCCAACATGCGGAGGATTGAATGGTGTACGAGATGCTCGACGCTGATGTAGAGTCTACCTTGACTCGACAAGGGTCCGGAGTCGGCGCTGCAGGCGAAAGGGTCGGACATGAGGCTTGATCATTGTAGTGGCTCCCAATGGGGACACCTATCATCCCTGTGATGTTGAAAGCAACGCTCTCTGTATCGGCGCAGGTGCCATCTTGCGTGGCAGCAACGAGGTCCGGCCGCTGGGCCCCGTTCTTGGTGATGAAGTAGATATGCTTTCTCTGGACAAGGTCGGTGACCTTCAGGGGCGCAAACTCCTCCGGCATAGAGCAATTCCCTGAGTGCAATTCCCAGGAAAACATCCAATTGCCCTCGGTGTTGTTGAGCTGGCTGGTGTAGTCGAATGTGNGCTTGATCATTGTAGTGGCTCCCAAGGGGGACACCTATCATCCCTGTGATATTGAAAGCAAAGCTCTCTATCTCGGCACGGATGCCATCTTGCGTAGCAGTAACGAGGTCCGGCCGCTGGGCCCCGTTCTTCGTGGTAAAGTAGATATGCTTTCTCTGGACGAGGTCGGTGACCTTCAGGGGCGCAAACTCCTCCGGCATAGAGCAATTCCCTGAGTGCAATTCCCAGGAAAACATCCAATTGCCCTCGGTATTATTGAGCTGGCTAGTGAAATCGAATGTAAAGTAAGGGTCGGGGCCGCTAGAGTAGTTGGCCCACTGTAAGGATAGTATACTACCCCATGCTCGGGTTGTATTACGATAAAAGCAGGGGGGCCCGGAGATGTCGTAATAGAAGTCCAGCCAGAGCGGCTTGGAGACGTGGAAGTTCTGGATAGCAAAGACGACGGGCATGAGAGGGACGGGCGCGTATGTGTCGTTGCGAGGGAAGATCAAGTCCACTTCCACGGTCTGTGGAAGTGTGAGGGTTGTGGTGTCCACGGCCCTGCTGCAGGCTAAGGGAATGGAGAGCGAAGCGTAAGCCATTTATTTCTCGCCGGGTGCTGTTGGTTGGTATGTTGCGCACGCGTGTGGGCGGCTTCACCGCCAGAACAGAGTTGGTCGTTGCCTGTTGTTCAACATTGCTGCTGCGTGCTCCGTACGAAGTACGGGCTAGAGTAGGAAATATCCAGAAGGGGACGTGACCCACTTTTAAACACACGAGTGGGGCAGTGTCATTTACTTTTGGGCTCAACCTTCGTTTGTACAAAAACGACGCAATGCCAGGTGAGGGGCCGAGTCTCTTGTCAACTTCAACTTCAATGTTGGAATGACGTGCTCCAATCGTCCACCCCTAGAGCTGCTGCCTCAATTCCGCCCTCTCCATCGCCATTACCGAGGCCGCGATCGTCGCGATCATGGCAACACATGCATCTCAAGCTGGACGACACAGCCGGCGACAGCGGGCTCGCAAAGCTTGCACAGAGTGCCGAAGACGCAAGCGGAGGTGTGACGGGCTTTCTCCATGCTCCATGTGCACGCAATACGAATATGAATGTCGGTATGGAGAAGAACCTCTGGCGTCGAACCACCACCGGGGTGGTACCGAAGCAGAACGCGAACTTGATGCCTCCGAGCAGCAAAGCCGCCCGACAACGTCAGATCGCGGCGTCGCAACCCGCACTGGCCAGGGTATCTTGGACCCTTCGAAATCAAGATACATGAGTCAAAACTCAGCTGTAGCTTTTCCGAACCTGCTGGGTGTCGAATTTGGGTCTCAGTTCCCACCACGGCTTCACTCTTTTGCTTGGAATTGTGGCATAAGGCCTGAGGAGCCACCCTCAGCCCGCACTCTTTTGATGGAGCTCGCATCGCTTGCAGAATGCCAGCGGTACTCCAAAATATACTTCTCCAACGTGCACGACAGTTTCAACCTGTTGGATCAGGAGGAATTTTTACAGGTGTGTGATCGGCTCTGGACCAGCACGGACCGGGATCTCGTCCTCGAGGCGGTGGTTGGAGGTGTGATAGCCTTGGGGTCCTACTTTGCGCTCCATAAAGGCCATCCTCGCGAGGCAGAGATCGCAAAACACGTCAAGGATGTGCTCGAGGACTCGACAATCAGTCGGCGGCCATCCCTCGACCAGATCATCGCGTGGGTGCTGAGAACTCTCTACTTACGGTCCACCACAAGGCCACACCTCACATGGCTTGCATCATCCATAGCTCTGCACCTGGCAGAAGCTATTGGCCTTCACCGGGACATGGAAAGCGAGATTCTGACGCATCGCATCGAGTCCCAGACTGGAACCAAAGGCAGCCGAACGTTCTGGATAGCATGGTCCCTCAATACGATGATCTCCTATGAGTACGGGCGGACGAGAAAATCGTTCGATAGCATCAGCTGTGACCGCGCAATCCTTGAAGAAAAAGGAGGAAGTACTGGCCAGCAATTACGCATGGCTCAGCTCATCCCTGACGACCAGGCAATTACCGACCCCACAAGCTCAGTCGAGATCCTGGAAACGTCAATTAGGAAACTACAAGAGATTGAACCCGTCACGGGTTATCCAGTGCTCTGTCGCGCCGACATTTGCTTCTCTCTCTACAGACGGTTGCGTCTTTTCAAGCTCCGCATTGCTAAAGATGTCATATTGTCTATTCTGGGTGTCGGTCGCATAGCCGTGGAGGCGGCCTACGGGTTTGCACAGCGCGGTGTGCCATGGTGGAACCTCTTGAGTACTACATTTCAATATTTTTGCGTGCTCCTGGCCATCGATAGCAGTGACAGTCTTTCCCAGGTCTCTTGGGCTCTCTCCAAGTTGGAGGGTATTGCGCGCATGCTCGACACTCATTTAGCCTTTGAAGCTCTCGAGACGGCCAAAACCCTCCTGCGAGATTCGATGCGGAAGAAGAGGCAGGAGCTGGCATTTATGGAGATCGCCGATGGCGCCACAATGCCATTGCCTGCAGAGGAGATAAATCTAGATTGGGATGCCTTGCTAGATCCCTTGAACGCTGAAATATTTATGTTTGGTAGTACGTGAGTCCACACCGGTGTGGAAGGATTACGGATACTACAAAATTTACATGTAATAATTCGTAGAAAAAGCCAGGTAAACCAATCGTTACCAATAGCGAAGCGCGTGGTGACATACCTACAGCGCGACTAGACGCCCAWGGCGGGAATATTCGTTTCGGGGTTCTATACGTTCGGTTATCTCATCTAACTACTTTATCCAGTTAGTGCGTCTAGTAACTTCTCCTCAATCTAGCGAATCCTGGTAACCAGTTGAACAAGTTGCTTAGCATCTTTTAGTTTATTGAGCAATATATATCCGTAGCGGATGCGATGCCGTGACACAATAGTTAATGTGGTTTATGTTAATCTAGCTATCCGGGTCAAGCGTACCGGTTTACAGATGAATGGGCCTTCTCATCTCTCTACTAATTACACACTCGCCCTCCGTGACCCCAAATACGATTAAAAGGTGTAGCTTAGGACATGTACATCTCAAAAGTACCCATGTTGCGTACCCAAAATCCTTCGTTTGCTGCCACGACTGCGGTCTAAATATCGCTGTCAGTCCCAGCCACCCTCCAAATCCATGTTAAGCGGAGGAGCACTGGGTTTTTGATAGTACTTCGTACGTCAACTAAATAGATGTACTCCGTTATGTATGGGATTACCTGCAACCTAAGGTTTTACGGCACGTTCCGCGGGTCATGTTCTGCGGCTAGCACGGAACATCTCTGTAGGAACAGTCACCAGTTGCATATAATAGCATTGTATGGCTTTTAAGCGCTCCCCGTCTCCCTTGCCTGGTGCTAGCAGAGCCAGACAAAAAGCGTCACTATTAAGCGAAGCATTGTTGTACGACGTCCCTTTCTCGAGATGACGTGAATGTGCTCCAGCATACGGAGTATATAAATGGAGCTTCTGGATGTTGTCACTATTTTTCGGAAATATAGATATCCTACCCGTACAGTTCGCGATGTCTCACTCTTATCTCATCCCAAAGGAGATCCGGTTCTATTCCAAATACAGCAAACTTCTACCTGAACGACTTGACCACTTCGACCTCAGTGCACCACTTGCACCATGGCTTCACTATCCTAAAGCCTACAGGCCTAACAATGGCGGCGAGGCTTACTAGCATGTCCTAGATTATTGCATTTCTCGATGCGAGACTACTTGAAGAACACGCGCCCAAATATTCATGATGTATGAGCGATTTAGCTAGCATGCACATGTTCTGGGACGACGGAATATCTCGGACATGGAATGTAGAAACGTGCGGCATGGCCTATTGACTCAGCAAGAAAGCCGGAGGCTAAACTGATACGCTCTTTATATTCCTGCAAATCGGTGCTCCACAAGTACATTCCCCTGGACTCTTCAAACTACCCTTTCCAGCTTCTGATCAGAACTTCTGCAATTTCTCCGTGCAGAGAGTCAAAGTAACATTTGCTCCCGCACCGCAGGTCTTGACCTGGCTACCGGCGGGCGGAATGCCATTTCTCCAAACAATAGACGGGCAGTTGCCATCGCTGCTGGCCTCGACTAGCGTGTGGCCGCTGAAGGCATCGCCAAAGACGTCGCTCAAGTCGTACCACACTTTGTTGTCTTGGAGGCTGTATGCGAAGACGGTCTGCGGCTTGCTAGTGTACAGGCCATCCTGGTCGATGGTGATCTTGAGGGCCCTGCCTCCTGTTTTTGGGTCCAACGCGAACGGTTCGCCGTACGAGCCGCCGGTGCTTAGAGTCTGAGGGGCGGAAACGTCGCTGCCAACCGACCAGGCAGTCACGTTAAACGAACAATTGTTTACCACGCGTGCATTGCCGACCGCGGAGGCTCGGCTCGCCAAGGTAGCGCCAACGGCGAGGATGCTGAGTGTGTTGAGCATTTCGGTGGAGAGTTGGTAGTTTCAGCTTTTCAAGGGGTGAACTCTTTCGTTTGCTGTTTGTGTTGAGAGACTTACATGGCATCATGCCGCCTTTTTATATCTTCGAGTTCAATTGAGCCTCAGCCACCTCGCTCGTATTGCGCGGCATTGGGTTAGCCCGACCTCTCCAGGCGTTGCGAATGAGACAATGACAAGCTGCTTGCTTACCCCGGTCCCGAACAAAGAACCGTGGGGTCCTGACGGGATCGACACAGCCCGCAAAGAATACGAGGAGAGGCCAATGTAACCGAATAGCAGGTGGCGAGCCGGCCGTGTCAGCTGGCCCCGTGCAATACGAGGTTCTTGGCATTTTGCGTCATTCAATATTCAACTGCTGTCCATATTACTTGAATAACGCCCAGCTCGTCCGGCCGTGCTGCAGGCGTGCCTAAACGAACTCGCTTGTCGATAAAGCCCAAGGCGGCCAGACTACCCCACGATGTCGGGAGTAATTCGACTTATCAGATCCCGCATTCGGCGCCACTGCTGAGGAACCGAGGGTTACGGCGTGGGGCAGGCGTCGGCAACCTAAATTTAGACATACTTGCCAATGGAACATGCCATACGAAGGGGGAACGAGCAAATAAGAAAATGCTTAGCAAGACCCACAGCCAGCAACGGGAAGTTATCATTCGTAAACTGAATCATCTCGAGCTGGCCAGGACCTTTCCTCTCCGGCTGTACAGGAGTCATGCAGCACATCGTATTCGCACGCTGCACGTCATCTCGAGCGGCCAAAGAATGCAACAGCGCCTTGACTGGTCGACCAGAATGCCATAGACTTGAATGCACCTCCCCCGGCCCCGGGTGACGTGAAATGACTTCCGGCTGGGCAGCGATGAGCGCCATCCCGATCACGAGAGTTGAAGCACTGCCACACACACTGAACGTGAGAGGAGTTTGCTTCTGACTCTTGAAAGCGTGGTGAGATGGCATACACCGAGGCGCGAGCTTGTTTGGTTGGTATGGGATTGCAACTGTTCTATTCACGGCCCATTTTCCGACGCATTGTACCTCGGCAGTAGCACTTACGCGCGTGGCGTATCGATCGGTCTTGGCCCAGGGCCAGCTTGCCCTTGATGATTACATTGGCTGCACCATTGTAGCTGACGTCGCACAAGTAATTGCCGATTGGCCACTGCATAGGTATGCTCGGAGTCCAGAAAGCCTCAAAGCTCCAGGTCTGCTGATGCCGCTTGCATGGCCGTCCATTTCAGTCCGAGACGAAACCGTTCGGACCATGTCAAACGGGGTTCCCGCCAACGAATCAACAAGACGCTGCGGAGCATGCACTGCTACCGAAACACTACAACCAACAACAGGCAACGGCCATCTCAGGTAGTTGCAGGTAACTGTTCCAACATAAGCATGCAACCCGCGAGGTTTTTTGCCACCTATCCGACAGGATTCTGGTCGACTAGTCCTGGCGGAGGCCACCAAGCTACGAGGGATAGCATCATATTCTAGATAACATGCACGAAGTATTGGCCGTTTCGTAGTACAATTTAAATCCATCTTGTGAGAACCTGTTTTCCGGTATACAGACCGTTTAGTCTAAACTAAATAGTCTAACAGACAACCGTATTTATCTCACTAGAGTACTGGGCATTTGATCGCTGCCGGGGTGGACTATTATCTCTGCGATAGCCACTGGCGTTTCCCACGCGTTGTCCCAACTCCCATGTAGATATAATGACGACAGTTACTCACGTCGTAAGGAACAAAAGCACCATGCAAAACACAAACGCCGTGCCTCCCATCCACGCCGCCGGCTGCCCACCGGCCCCGCTCGCAATGATCTGCTCCGGCTCGTACGTGGCCGGCGTTGTCGAGTTCGCCGTGCCGTTCCAGCAGTACCGCGCAAAGCAGTCGACACACTTTGCGGGCATAGCCGTCCTCGTGCGGACAAGGCTGCGGGCTAACACCGCGCAGCCCACACACGCAGGCCACTCCGAGTCGACGGTACCGTTGCCCATGGTGACGACGTTGTAGCCGTTGCTGACGATCTGGTCCCGCTCGGCGTCGCTATAGTCGAGGTTGAAGGTCGAAAAGTTGGAGTGGAATGTATACGGCGCATTGGGTAGGTAGACAATCAGTGGTCCCGAGGAGTTGTCGCACCCGAAAAAGGTCGGGTGTTTGTTCAGACGCAGGTTCACAAAAGTGTTTTGGTCTGGCACTGGTGGGAAGCCACTGTTGTTGGCCGAGAAGCCGCTCTTCGATCGCTGGTACGTCGCTACGAGGGCCGTTCCGTTTGGCCACGAGGTTGGCGTGTCGGCGGAGCCGTCGATGGCGAAGATGACGTCGACATGTCGCTCCGACAGGGTGAGCGGATGCAGTGGAATGTTTTGCAGGTCCTCGCCGCCGTCGACCAGTGTGAGGAGCCTGGCGTCGGCATTGATGTTATCGCGGGCATTACTGTACTTGTAGAACGGATTCGGCCAGCTCGCAATGTCCCTGTTCTCTTCACCAAGCCCCCCTAGGGTGTCGTTTATGGCCCCTAGCAAGAAATCCGGGACATTTGACGCCTTGTCAATCTGCAGGAATGCCTGATTGAATAGCGACGATGAGGTCCCCATGACAAAACCCGCGTTGTCGACGCCGGCCATGCAGTGGGAGCTGCTGGCGATGGTGCCGTTGGTGAAGTTAGAGCCGATGTACTTTAGGGGCGCAAAGGCGGCGGCTCCTGGATCATAAGACCCCATTTCCCATGGGTTGAACTCAAACACGGTCGCGTTGGCCCCTAGTTGGAGCTGTCCTGGCGGTCTCTCCAGTGCGACGATGATGGGCATGGGTGCCGTGGCTTGCACAAATTCAGTGTCGTCCGCAATGGACGAAAAGGTATACGCTGTGTCAATGGTTATTAGCTTCTGTCTCGCACGTACAGGCCACACATACCAGGTCCTCCATCGCTGGCGTTGACAAGCTGGTATGACAAGGCCCTGCCCCAATAATCGGTAATGGTCTTGTTAAACCCAGCCTCGAGTTTATCCTGGACACTCTGATACAGCGCGCGATAGTATTTTGCCACGGAGAGACCTGCAGGTCCTAGATTATCGACTCCCGAGTGAGCAGAAATTGTCACTAATACGATGAGGAATTGAACAAACCTTCGATGATCGAGTCACCAAACTGCCAGAGCTTGCTGAGAAATCCACTGGACGAGAAGATGATGGAATCCACGGTGGTAAAATTCTGCACGTAGAGGCTTCCGACTACCCAGCTACCGCCAGACAGTCCGCTAAGGTATGTCGCCGCCTGAAGCACACCGCCGAGCTGACCACCTTTGCCCGCCGAACTCGTTGATGTACGGTTGTCAAAAGCCGCGATGGCGCCCGCGCCATTCATCAGCGCCCGGTATCCCCCGCCGGAGATGGCGATCCCGATCCGCGGAAGCAACGCGCTGGCGTTGCTGTCGCTGACAATGTTGTCGATGTACGTATTGGTGTCTATGCCACTGATGTTGACGCGGCTGAGGAGGTCCTTTAGTGCTGAGATGGTGGCATTGCCACGGAGCGGCAACCATGCTGTTTCCTCGGCCGACAGGGCCGTGGCACTGCGGATGGTTGGCCGTGGTGCGGGACAAGAGACGGAGCCGGGGGCGTAATTGTCGGGGGCGTTGGGCACGGCTCTTGGCTCGAGGGTGCATAGCACGGCTAGTAAGTCATCGATTTAGCCCAGACCTGTCCTGTCCCTGATGCTGTGGACCATTGACATACTGGCAAGCAAGGGTAGCAAAACTGCCACCAGGGCTATTGGACTGCGAGCCAGCATAGTAGTTGCAATGATTGAGTGGCTGGTGATGATGGGCTGCGAGCCAGCCGGTTAGACATTTGTCGATTGACCCGTTACATATAGTAAATGATGGAGCCTAAATTCTTCTCTTAATCATCTCAAGTTTGCCGCGGCTGAGGTTCAAGGTTCAATCTAAGGCCTGGGCCACAGTCTAGTGGGACATGGCCAAATTTTACAGGCATATATAATTACCGACTAAAAGGACGAGATCTCAAGCGACTATTCTACTTTGTTCAGCCCAAAGGAGACCAATTCAGACCCCTACTGGCTCTGTTGGACCTCGTCAGTCTTTCATCGTTTCAGTCAACTGAACTGGATGCTTGGCTTACCGATAACAAAAACAGCAATAGCCTGCCTCCCGCTCCCGCCCAAGACCCTGACCTTGAGTTCCTCCGTCGCACAAGAGTGACTGAACTTGTTTGGCCCGACCTAGTGAACGTCCCAGGTCAACGTCACCGTGTCGTTTGCCCGGTAGCCCACGATCCGGTATGTGACAGACCCCTCTGTCCCAGCACCCACGCGGAGCGACTTACAGCGCCACATGCCGCTCTCCCCGGCCCTAATCTCCTGGGGCGGTTGTGACTCTGGCGTGTCCGTCATCCACTCGCCGCGCTCGAGGTGTGGGGACTCGGGCTCGAGACTGAGCTCCTCGTTGGTGTAATTTAGGACCACAACTGTGAGCTCCCTGGCAGTCATTGTGATGTTATATTCTTAAAAACGTTTAGGTAACTTCGACAATGGGCGAGGTTGGAAATTCCCCGGTGGTTCCGCGCTTATATGAAGGAGGCACGAACCTTTTACGAGATCGTTCATCTACGTGTATGTGACGTCTGGTGGCATCGACTCGTCCTGACGATAGGTGCTAGTGAACCTTATTTCACATAACGAAAACGTCGGAAATAAGATTGAGGATCATGTGGCCGTTCGACGAAACTATAAACGCCGCCTTCTCAGCCGCATCATGCCATCGCCCGGCGACCGTTGGAAGTGTACTTATTTGTTTAGTGAAGGAGGCCCCGTCGTTGTACTACCTTGGGCCGGTGCAAAGTAGAAGTGGTAAAGCTCATGCGGCCAAAGCCCAGTGTCAGTGTTCGACGATAAAGTTGAACATGTGTATTACTATATGTGCATGGTATGGTTCCCGCATATCCTGCTGAATAAATACAGTGATTGCGCCGCGCAGCTGCGGTACTTTACCAGGAGCTTGGCCCGATGGGCTCCGTAACGTTGGGGATGAACTGCTTCGTCACAGCCGTGCCGTTGTAGTCCAACGTGTTCTGCCACACCAACGTCCCCCACCAATCTGGGAAGTTCGTTTCACTGAGGCCGAGGCCAAGGCCAGAGATGACTGTGCAAACCGCCGTTCCAATGTCGAGAGCGCCAGAGGTAGCATAGTTGTAACGGGCTGGGGGCGAACGATTAGCGGCAGCTGCAACAAAGCGGGGAAGGTGCACGTACTCCACCAACCAAAGAATCGCCTCCTGATCAAGGTGTTGAAGATGAGGCCGAGGATGACCCACTGCCACAAGAAGTAGAGCGTGGCGGGAGGGATCTGTCCGGCAGCACCAAACATGGCCGGAGTGACGACGTAGCGGACCCAAGAACGAGGATAGCGTCGGGCGATGAAAAATTGAATCACGGGGACTGCAAAGCCGATGAGCCAGAAATAGTTCGTCCAAGAGTAGCTGCATTTGCGTCAGTTGAACCAGTGGCAGACAAGACGGATATCAAAGCAACTCACATGCTGCCAGCACCAAAGACCTTCCTCGGTCCGATAGCGCCCCAAATGACACTGGCGTTGAAGAAGGTGCGAGCGTTGGGGCAGGTCAAGCCCTGAGCCTGGTGAGGCGTGCAAATTCCTTCGATATTTCCACGCAGGAAGTTGTAGGCCGCAATCTGGACGAAAGAAAGCCAGACGACTGCAAATGCCTGGGCCGCAAACATGCTTCGGGGCGGAATCTTCATATAGTGGCCGACCTTCATATCGGAGATATAAGTCAAGCCGTTATACGAGAGCATGTAGCCCCAACTCTTGAAGAGCATCATGGCTACCGGGCGACCGGGAAGCATATAGCCCACAATCATTTCCGTGATAACGTTCAGTCCGGTCTGCTGGTTCGTAATAGCTTGGACCATGCCAATAGGGACGAAGAAGACAACGCCGATCAGGATGCAAACGATGTACGCCCACCAAGGCAAGTGCGTTGCCCAGACTTGGCACGCAATCATGCCAAAGGCGAAGCTCACAGCGAAAATAGAGGCAAACCACCATTCCGGAGCCTCCTTGTATCTCCGCATGAGCTTAAGGTGCACGTCAGGCTCCTCGTACTTGGAGTCCCAGGCGCGGTGCCAAACATCGGCTCCGTAAAACAAGCCAACGTGGGCAATGGTTGCAATAAGCGTCGCAAATGATAGACCATATGACATGGAAAAGGTGGCACCCAGCAGAATAGGAGAGTATTCCTTATATGCCGTTTCGTTGACCGTAAAGTCCGCATTCAGGATGCGGCTAGTGTTGTACTCCTGGGCATACCTATCAAAGTTGCTGTTGGCGCTGAGCGGCAGATACTTGTAGAACTCCGGTCCACCGTAGGCAAGACCAATAGCACCCAGGGTGGCGAGGAGGAGGCCGGCGGCAACGTTGAGGATGGCGAACGCGGGCGTCTGCAGGGGGCTGCCCAAGAATGCAGTAACACTGGACCAATCGAATGAAATGGGGATCAATCCCAGGCCGGTATTGCCACCAAAAAGCTGGTTGACAACCACATTGGAGGGGGCGATCCAGGTAGCCCACATCTTTTGTGGCATTAGCATCTGGACTCAAGGGATCGAGGACCACGGGCCGACTTACAAAGTAGCTGAGGAAGGGGGCGATGACCAAGGGGAACCACTCCCAGGCAAAGGTCGCAAGGGCAACGATCAGGAAGAAGCTATAGCGGCCCATCTTCCAGCCATTGGTCTGCGACGGATCCGAGCGTCGGTGATCATGGAGCGAGTACATAACGGTACACGTG
Source organism: Tolypocladium ophioglossoides CBS 100239 (assembly GCA_001189435.1). Taxonomy (NCBI): domain Eukaryota; kingdom Fungi; phylum Ascomycota; class Sordariomycetes; order Hypocreales; family Ophiocordycipitaceae; genus Tolypocladium; species Tolypocladium ophioglossoides. The sequence goes on along the minus strand of LFRF01000020.1, from coordinate 116,253 downwards.
ATGAGCGTCGCGGGCCAGACCATAGAAGAGGGCCAAATCAAGAATCTACGGGCGACTCCAGCAATGCCGAAGCCCATGGCCTGCGTGGACAGCATAAGCAGGATCTGAAAGCCCCATCTTATCTTTGTATTAGTACCGATGACGCTTTCCAGGTCCGAGGTAGGGACTTGACTGACTTGAACTTTTGCTGATAGAAGATCTCCTGGGCGAGCAAGATGTCAATCGAATAGCTGATAGAGGTACCGGCAGCAGTCATCATGGTGATGACGGTGTGCTCCTTGACGTTGAAGGGACCCGGGTTCAGCTCAATCGTGCGCCCGAACAGTTTGAAGGAAGCCTCGGGCATGAACCTAGCCCATGCAACACCCATTCTGGATTACTCTTAGTACAATGGCCGTACAAAACGGCTGAGAACAGCAAACTTACGGATAGGCAACCAGCTGCACAACTGTCGACGTGATAGAAATTGGCGTACGGCGGAGGTTGAGGAGGATGTTGCAGGCGGCAACGATGGTACAGAGCAGGCCGCCGATGAACCAAGCACGGACGGTGTTTACAGGGACTTCGATGTCAACGGGGGGGACCTGGTCGCTCATGTCAGTCTGGCTGGTGACTGACGACACGGGAGAAATTCGTTGTCTCAGGCGGGCCAGCTTACTGAGGAGCGGACTTCAGGATAAGGCGAGTCTTCCTGGATGAGAGACTCATCAATCGCAGCCTCCTTCTCGGCATTGCCCGAGGCCAGCGCATCGTCGATATTGTCGAGCTTGTCGACGTCGAGGAAGGGATCCCACTTGTGCTGCTTGCGAAAGCGGCGCAGCTCCTTGTCTGGGTCGTGGCTCTGGGAGACGCTGGGGAGGATCTCGACGCCCTCCTGCGTGGGCACCTCGCGTGACCTGACGCCGAGTCTGTCTTTGAGGCCCATGGTGCCGAGTCTTCTGGCGAGCGATGCTCTGCTCGGCTGCTGGCTGGTTGGATGAATGGACGTGGGGTTGACGGGTCAAGACGGCTGGGAGAGAGGACGACGGGCAGAGGTCCGGGTGAGCTGGCGTTTATTATATCCCATCTTCCCTGCCCATCTTGCCCATCTGGCCTCGGTGCCACATTTAGAGGGCGATCGACGGGGATAGGGGTATGGCGTGTGGGGGAGATGGCAGAGGTGTTGGACTTCCTTATAGTGGTATGGCTATTATCGGCCAGGCCCGAGCAACCTTGGGCACTCCCGCCGCCGCTCAAGTCGTAAGGGGAACCTTTGCTCGAGTGCTAGCCAGCTTTGGGTGGTCTTTCATGTGGATATCCAAAAGGCCCTGTGTCTCTCACCTCGCCAGCGGAGCACATCTGGCTGCGGAGCCGCCTTGGGGTTAGCCAGACTCGCTACTTCGTACCGACCGTGGATCGGCAACGGAAGCGAACAGCAAAGTCCCCGCATCCCAGCACGGCGACCAGGGTCTCCGACGAAGAGCCGGCGGCGATGGAGGGCGACCGATGTCAAGGCCGTTGCGACAAGGTCATTCGTCTTTGTTGGATGGACTTTTGTTCGAACACGATGGCGCTATGCCTCGACAAATGTGCAGTGGCCCTAGCACCTTTGCATTTTCCAATACTCCGTCCTCAACACAACACCGACGGGCAAACCTACGTGTTAAGCTTGCTACCGAGGCCACCGGCTGACATGCGTTGCTTCCCAGCCGAAACACGCTCTAATACCTCCTTGATTTGGCAATGGGGCCATGCCTTGCCTTCATTCATCCATGCAACCAGAGCTCTTGCGATTTGTGCTCGCATCCGTATCTCTCTGAAGCGTCACACTCGAGCCAGGTGACCAGCTACTGCTCTCCACTTAGTCCACTGCTGATACCGTGAACAAGCAATACCAGTACCGGCAATTGCACTGTTCGCTCAAACTTCGCCTTCAGCCAGGACCGCACTGTGGCTCACGCGTGGCTTCGCTGGGCGCGTCGAGAACATCCCCAAGTTGGCCTGACAGCCGCAAGCACGGGAGAACGGCAATGCAATGCGCGTGGCGTCTCTAGCGTGCTGTGAGCTGCCACACTCTTCACTCGGCCGCACCCGTCAGCCGTCCTTCTTCCCACCTGGAGGCGTCAGTGGCAGTTGTTAAACAGCACGGTTTTCATGGGCTCGGCCGAAAGCCACGGGCAAGTTCTGCGCGCCGGGGTAGTACGTTGCGTTGGTTCTGTTCCCCTGGCTGGCTTGAACCAACATGCCACGCTGCAGCTCGGCGGATTGCAATGGGCCCCATCCTCCGACTTGGCTTCACGTCCTCGAGTGGGTAACTCGGCAAGCTGAGCAGCCAATCGTGCTCCGTACCACGCATTAGCATCTGGTGGCACCATGTCGCAAGGCCACGGAGAGATGCTGATGGTGCGGTGTAACGGTTGCACGCAGGATGGCGAGGAAAAGTTCCGGAAGGGTTCCTGACGCTAGCCGTAAAAGACAGGCGCCTTCGCACCTCGGCTACGGGCTTATTTATGCTGAATCCGGTGAGCTATCCGTGCTGTCCTGATATGCGTCGACGTCTCCAATCGGAGCTTCCCCGTATCTACTCAGAGATTGACGTGGTCAGTGCTTGGGAGACCGGAGGCCGGAAGCAAACGCGGTGGTATTGATGTCAACGGCGAAAGCGCTAGACACCGTACTCTGGTGAAGCGCTTGCTGTTGCGAAGGAGAGAAGAAATAGCCCTCCTGCACCTCCGCTTCTTCAGTGGATGCAAGGCCCTTATGTGATGGATGATTCTCCAACGCAATGTCCCAGTCTTGTCCCCATGGGGTTTGGGGTTTGGGATCTGCCCAGCATCGCGGCAGGGGGAGGCGGCTCGGCCGGAATTGTGGATGGTCAAGCTGCGGCAACCAACCATGGCCCGCGGCAGACCGGGTGGCAGCGGCAACCACGAGTGTCATTCCGCTGCACTTTGTCGAGCTGCCTCGGCAGAGGTTCATTGAACGGCTTCGGGGAGCCATCTACGCCATCGACAGTGCGTGCCAGGCTGTTTATGTACTGGTACCAAACGAGGTTCCGGTCGCGTCTCTTCCGGCCGCCTTGGACCCTTGCCAGGCAGGATTCATCACCGCCTTCGGTCGTGTCTCGATATCCGACCAAGGACATAACATCACCAGGATGTACTGCCTGAATATTTTTGGGCGATTTGAGATCATCGGACGTGCCGGGAAACCAGTCAAACCCGTAATGCCAGGTGTTGTACGACTTACATGAGTACATGAGTGGTATGTCTTGCTCTGTATAGTCGACCTGTCCTTTGTAAAATTAGGCGTATGAAGATGGATTGCCGTGGATGTATTTGACTTATATGTGAGGGATGGCTCCTTGGCAATAGCTTGCTACTGATGATCACGTACCTTATCTCCCATCCACCTTCATCAGGGTACAAAGTAACCTAAACTAGGAGTAGTCGAGCGTAAAATTCGGCAGATCGTGATATGGAACATTTTTGTAACAAAGTGGCCTTGGGCAATGTTGTCACATCACGCAAAGCCTGAAAACGGGCGGTGGGTTGCAGTGGTGCAAGTGCTACGAGGTACTCCGTACATCAGGCGGGTCAAGTCCCGAGACCGCTAACATTGCTTTCCCCAGGCAACACAGAACGAAACCATTACCCAGGATTTGCACACCTCCGACCAGGCTTAGACAGAATTCCTAAAGAAATGAAAGCCTGTCGCGCCGTCTATATGAGTTGAATGCGATATCCATATGTGCCTTTCCCTCCAAGCCTTGGCCACTTCGGCCTCACTTGGGTCGCTTCAAAGGCCTGGCAGATGTGGCGGCTCTCTACTAGCAGCCTTTTATGCTTGGCGGAAGCAAAAGTGCTTTCCATAGAAGACTGCGATGGTTCACCACACGCACCTCTAGCACTGCCATATCATGCCCCTGTCTTGAAACGCCAGCGCGAGTGTCGTCACCAGACATGGACATGAAGACCAGGGTACCTCGCGGGCTTCAGCGAGCGAGCAAACTGTCGCTGTGGGAAAGGGAAAGCAAACAGACATGTGTGCAGGTGCTTGCGACGCTGGGGATGCTGATATTCACTCGAGGTGAGGGAGCGGCGGCCATTGCACATTCAGCACCGTCCATCACTTCGCCTGTACCACACTTACGTTGCCCATCGTGCCATCACGTCACCGTGAACCGTCCAGACCCCAGGCTTGCAAGACAGCAAACGTCAAGCTATTGCGCGTTGCTCATTGTAGGCAATGAGGGCACAACACCCACTTTCGCAGCGGAAATGCGACAGCTGAGACTGCTCGTTCGGCTTGAGGCGCCGTAGTACGCTGACTGACAATTCAATTACCAGATGATGTATGTGGCTGGAGAAACCGCGGAACCTTCCATTGAAATGACCACTTTTCTCGAGGCCATCGTTACTCTGCTGGTGAGCATTCGTTTTGGTTATTCCCTTGTCCGCGCATGGAACTGACATGTGAACGCAATTCAGCTTACCGCCCGATGAGCTTGCCTGTCGTCGCGGTTCGCGATTGTTCTCCAACGACGACCTGACCAGCGAGACGGTTCACCGCCTGCATCCTCCAGGGCCAGAGAATGCTGAGGGCACGGTCTCGTGGGGCCGTCACCAGTCGGCTAGTCTGTCCAATCACAGGGCAGACTTGGGCGTCCAATGGCCGTATGCGGTAATCGTCCGGAGCCCTCAAGTAGGCGAGGGTATTAGAGATGCGCCACATAACTGGCTGCCTGGTAAGGTTTCACCGGCGCTGAACGGAGCTGTAAAAGACGCTTCCCGTCCGTCTATCAAGACTCTGCTTGTGCATACGTGGTCCATCATCACCATTAATGTGTACGAATTACATGTAGAAGGGGGTTGCGGCGCAAAGGAGATGGCCGCAACAAACAGCCGCTGAGGATCCATGGGGAGGTGCTGGCATCTGGCTAGGTTTCTGGCTGAATACAAACAATGGGAGCCCAGCTGTTCAACAGCAATGGAAGCCGCCGGCACCTTTCTCGCTCCAGGGCACCCACTCCTGTCGCTGGCGTGGTAGCGCTCGTCCATCCAGGTCATCTCAGCGCCGGCTTCATACAGGAGCTTCTTCGAGCTGTTGCGGAAAGCGGCGCATCCATAACCCGCGGGCACAGGGTAGTCTCACTTGTACCTAGCACTCTCGGGCCCCAGCTCCGCGACGGCGGCTCCAGCTGAAGGTCATCTCGACGCAGAGGCGTGGTTCTCGCTAACATTTGGGCAACACGGGCCAGACGATCTCGCGCCCGTCGCAGACTTCGGTTAGCCCTTCTCCAATAGATCCCTGAACCCTCATACGGCCCTTCGTCACTAGTTAGCGTCGTCTGAGGAGTTGCGAATCCGCCGTGCGCACTAGCGCAACGCCGGCATCAGCCTGTTGATGCTAGGGCACAGCTTTATGATGACCCTTGCCTCCGTCAGCGCCTCGGACTGTACACTGAATTGGAGGCCTGCGATGTGCTAGGAACCGTGGGCACGCTCACTCAAAGCCTCGACCGCTCTCGTCGCGAACTTCGCCCAGGGCCAGCCCAACATAGGACCTCCGACCAAGCCGGGATCGAACCCGGCCATGCCCGGCCACTTTTGGCAAAGCAGTCACCTTCGGCTTCTCCACCACCAACTCCGTGGCAAAAGCGTGCAAAGCCGGGGGCACACCCATGTCGCCAGGAGCATGTCGCGTGTCACCCCCCGCCCTCCCTCAGCACCCTGTTGCCGCCAGAGTTTTCCATGGTGCAGAGCTCAGCCTCGAGCACCGTCGGAAATGGGGAGCATATTGGCAGAACAGAGGGGAATTATTCCTGTATTCCTGCAGAGAGTCATCACAGGACACGTTGGAAATGCTAGGGTGTGGACCTTCAGGGAAGAGCTGACGATTCAAGCCTGCAATTCCGCCTTCAAAGACAAGGTGCTTGGAAAGGTGTATCGCGAGCTTCTAGAAGGACTCGCAGTGCCCGTTTAACATGGCCGACGCGAGGTGTTTGACTCGCATAGTTGCGCAATGACCAACGCCAAGCAATTTGAGAACGATTTGGAAACCTGGCGTGTTCCTGCAGCTAATATAGGCGGTTGTGCCATCCATTCATGTCGATGCTCACTCAATCTCATGCTAACGTGGTAAGCGCAGCGTAGGGAAAGCTTAATTGCATTGCTCTTATGATGTGTACTTGTGCAACCAGGCCTCGCTCCCAAAGCAGCTTAGGCGGCTTGCCGTGTACGGGCAAACTCGCGAGCACTCAGACAGCGACATCCACGATGACAGCGTTGCAAGGCGGAGGAATGCACAGCAACGCCATCTCAGAGCAACCGTTGCCCAGAATCAGAGTTTTGTCATGCAAGTCATCTGTGAGCGAACACAGCGACCGCGTCGGCTGTTCTCTTTTGTCGCTTGTAACATCAATTGAGTTGGTCGTGGAGCATTGCCATGGTGCACATCTTCGGGGACAACGGACTGGTATGGATATCTCCAGACCGATAAATTTTCGCCAGCACACGACTAGAGCGAGCACTCGTATTAACCGGCAGCCCCGCTAGCGCTTTCAAGGGGTGAACATATCAGACCATTTTGTCTCTGGCGCCAATAACATGTACCCGTAAACGAGCTTGAGTGCTGTGCCGTGTTCTAGTTGACACGGCGAGGGTTAGCTGACTTTTGGCCTGGGTTTCTTAACAGACCGCTCAACAGACTGTGAAACGTGACGCAGATCACGCTATTATCGGACGCCCCCGATCACGATACCCGCCGCCACACACACTGCGTGTATTTCAACCCTGTTCATGACCACGGCATATGGCCTGCCCGAGCTTCCGTACCGGCGCTCCGTCTGTGCCATCGACATGCTGCTCATTTGAGGCTGGGCGCTCCAGTCATTGCCGAAAATCGTACAACATACTAGTGGGGCACTGTCATTCACGGCCGCCCCAAAGCCCTCGGCAAGTCGGTGAACAAGCTTCTGCGGAATTATCCATGACCATCGAGTTTGCAAATCTCAATCTGCGTATAACCTAATTTACGGTCCCATTCAAGTATATATATATGTATTGGGCTGTGCAAACCGGTGTAGTCATCGTACGAAGAGCTGCGTCCTTGTTCCACTGAAAAGTCAACATGGCGTTGACGTTCCAACAGAGCCAGAGGATCAGGGCCACCATCCCTGCACTGGCCGACCACGGTGACCGAATTATCACAGTCTTTTACAGAAGCCTTTTACGCAACAACCCCGAGCTCAAGAACTACTTCAACACGGTCAACCAGGAAAATGGCTTCCAGCCCCGGGCCTTGGCGTCCCTAATGCTTGAATTTGCCAACAACATCAACCACATTTACGAATTAATTCCCAAAATGGAGCGCATATGCCACAAGCACTGCTCCCTCGGCATCCGACCTGATCACTACGTCATCCTCGGCAAGCACCTGATCGAGGCCTTCTCAGAGGTTCTGGGTCCAGTACTGACCCCGGACGCAAGGCTTGCATGGACCAAGGCTTATTGGATGCTTGCCAACATGTTCATCGCCCGCGAGAAGCAGTTGTATGGCAGCTTCGGCAAATGGAATGGGTGGCGGCAGTTCCGAGTTGACAAGAAGGTCGACGAGAGCGAGGATATTTCTTCATTCTATCTCAGGCCCGTGGACGGTTCGTCCCTCCCAAACTTCATGCCCGGGCAGTATGTCTCAGTCCGAGTCGATGCGACCGGAAAGGAGTACAAGCAAATCAGGCAGTACTCCCTCAGCGATGCGCCTCGGCCAGACTACTATCGAATCACAATCCAACGCGATCAAGGGAGCCGGCTCAGCCAGCATGCTGCGCCCAATATTTGCCCGTACGCTACGAAACCGGGAGCCGTCTCCAACCAACTCCTCGACTGCGTGCGTCCCGGAGATGTGCTCGAAGTGAGCCACCCTGCCGGAGAGTTCTTTCTTGACACAAACAACTTATCCAACGAGCCCATCATCCTCATCTCCGCAGGCATAGGAGTCACTCCCATGATCTCCATTTTGAACTTTGTCATCGAACAACAGCCTGATCGACGGGTTTCGTGGATCCACGGAGCTAGAAGCACGGTGCCATTCTGCTCTCATATTGCCAGTATAGCACGGGGCAGGTCGACATTCCGCAGCAAAGTGTTCAAGACGCATCTCGCAGATGCGGATCTGGCTGGCGTAACGTACGACTACGATTATCGGGTTGATTTGGCAAAACTGTGCCCAGACGACCTCTGGCTAACACACGACTGCGCCGAGTACTACGTTTGCGGACCGGAGCAGTTTATGCTTGAGACGGCCCAGTACTTGGAAGCGCAGCATGTGGACTCGTCGAGAATTAAGTTTGAGTTGTTCAGCACAGCGCAGAGGAGTTGACATCAAACATCCAACGAGGACCTGGAACCGCTTGAGGGCTTCATGCTTTTGTATTATAGACTTAGAAACTATTTTCGCATATATAAAATGAGTTTCCGTTTATACACAAGCGACCGCTCATCTGGCAGTTGATGCAGCGGACAGAATACGGTGGTGTGGGCTACATCGTGACTGCTTAGACATTACTACCTCTACGGATTCAGATAATCACACTTTGCGACTTAAGTATACGAGGAATGTATTATGTCCACGGACTACATTTGATGTCCGAGTTGCTGTGTGATGACCATGGCGCTACAGCTGGCTGGGTTGGCGCTCCCAACAGCAGCACCGTCAAGTTCGTCGGGCCACGACTAGAGTGAGGATTGTCAACGGAGATGGCTTACGCCACGGTTGCATACTTCACTAACCACAGCTCTCCATTCATGCTGATCCACCACCGAATCTCACTCTCCACAGATTTATTGCTCCTCTCGCAGATCACCATCAACACTAATCCATGCCGTGATGTGATGCCACGCCTGGGAAGATAAATTAATTTTTTTCTGGGGGGGGGTGGGGGCAATCCGGTGAGATCTTACCTGGAAATTGAGGGAGCAAGTTCCACACTATGCATGTCTCGGTCTCACGGGGAAACCTGCGACAGGAGTAGTAAGAATGAGGCGAATTTGGGGTAAAATTTGGGGTTTTTGGCTCGGAGATGGCGGAGACCGAGGGTTTGGAACGAAATCCGGGGCGTGCAAGGGTACATCAATCATAGTGGGACTGTGAACGTACGTAGCTGCTCCGGAGGTGACATGTCTACGGAGTACATACATAGTCGCATTAGCACTGCTATTTACATGCTTGGCATGGGCCCCTGCAACAAAATTGCCGTAGGAGCGGAATGCTGAATATCTTGCGCTATGTCGACATGGCGGGTTCTACGGTACGTAGTATAGATGTTGTTGGTGGTGTACGAAGTACCCTGTACCTTGGTCATGGAAGTGCTGAAATGCAAACGGAAGCGCTAGGGGCGTTTGTGGCTTTTTCTGGGCGGAGGGTTGCAACACGGCGGCGGATCAGCCAAGAAAGGGAGAGCGGCTGGGTCTTGGGTTGGACGACGGGTTGACACATGGTCGTGAATCAGGGAATTGCTATCGAGGCGTTTATCTTACAGCGTTCCGTCATGGCTTGTTTGTAGTCGTATGATGACGCTGTGGATTGCTCTATGGAGTTTGATGGCTAATATTGAGGCCTCCAGGTTGGGATCAATAGACATGGGTGGGTGTAGCTGGAGTGCTCGGTCGGAAATTACCCCCTTCCTAAAGCTTGTGTGTATGCATTAGAATACTAGAAGAGATTATTCTGCTGTTTCTTCATAACCCGACTCTTTGATGGCGTAGAGACCATACATGCAACAGGTGGAAAACACGGCGAAATGACAAAGGACCTAGACCATTACACCGCCCGTCTCCCTCGATCAGCCTTTCAAATCATAATAAATTTCTTACGATGTAATCTTATCCGAGAAAACAGAAAATGGCTCCCATCGCTCTTCCGTGTAGCCTTCCTACCAGTCATACCCGCCCTCATCCATGAACTGCTTTCCGGTTTGAGCGAAGATAATTTACTTACTTGGGATGAGCCGAGATGGAGCGAATGCACTATTCCTAAGTATAGCAAACTTTATTCTCATAACAACATCAATTCTTATGCTACCGGCCGTCGCATTTTTACGGCATGAGTCAAGCATGCCTAATCAACATGATTCACCGAACAGCTGCTCCGCATTGTGCCAGCTGACGGCATCAATCTCCTCTTCATGATCAAAGACGTCTCCAATTTGGGCATCAAAAGCCTGGGCTACCGCCGCTCCAAGAGCCCAGGGCGTCCAGGGAACGTCAGTACCCCACAGAATCTTGGTATAGTCAACCCATCGCTGAAGGGAAGGGATCTCGGAGGCGAGTTTCCATGGGCCAGCGAGATCAAAGTAGAAGCTCCTGGCGAGTGTCTCCTTCATCGAGTCCTCGGTCAGGTTTAGACCGGGGTAGCAGGTGCTGTACGTGACGATACGGTCCATGGTGGAGAGAAGAGCACCTCCAGCGTGCGGAATTATCCATTTCAGATGTGAGAAGCGCGTCGGAATCCTGGAGATAAAGAGGTCCTGGAAAATTCGGGCCGTCTCAAAAGGGAAGTCGAGAATTGGGATTGCAAACTGCCGGGTATCGAGTGGCCTGTTGAGCGCCCGCCACTGCTTGAACGTAATGCCAGAGTCCTCCGAGTGGATGTTGTACATGGCCCCTATGGCCTCGGAACACGGCGTGTTAGGGTGCTCGAAAATAGTCACATTGAGCGCGTTCAGCGCCTCGTAGACAGGGTCCAGTGCTGGGTCTCCCAAGTACAGGCCGTAAAAGTTGGACATGAAGACGACGCCGTCTGGCTTGGGGTGCAGCTTGGTGAAGCAGTACTCGATCTCCACGAGAGAGGCATTGACGTCCGGCAGCGGCAGCGAGGCAAAGAAGCCGAACTTGTTGGGGTACTTCACCTTGAGCTGGGACGCGTACACATTGATGCGGCGGCTCAGGTCGATGGCCTGCTTTGTGGCGTTGACTGAGGGCACGTTGAGGTAGACACCCGGGCTGGAGATGGAGAGGTACGACTTGGAGATGTTTTGCTTGTCCATGAATTGCAGATGTGTCTCAACATCCCAGGATTAAGCAGTGTCAGATAGATGAATGGGCCACGGCTGTGTCGCAGCGTCAACTTACTGGAATATCCACCGTATCTTCGGGCGTGTATCCCACCTCACGCAACGCCTGCTGGTAGAAATCGGGCAAGAAGTGCGAATGGACGTCGATCTTTCGGTGGCTCGTAGCGGCCACCATGCTCATCAAGGCGAATGCCACAAGGCGACGCATCGTTAGGTGCGACGGCATGTTTGATCGTTGCGGAATTGCGATGGGTGACGGATTTTTACAGGCGCAAGAGCGCCAAGTTACTGCGCATTAGACGGCATAGCTCCATCCAGGGAATATGAAGTCAGCAGGGTTGCATTGCAGTTGTGGCGGAAACACTCGGCACAGTTTTGGGCGACATAGCAGTTGTGGCGGACACACTCGGCACAGGATCGGGCAACATTGTATTTCTACAGTGGCGGCCTGTCACTGCTACTAGCTTGCCGCCCTTGCATGAGTTGTCGGCTTATTTACCTGCGATATTGAGCAAGCTGGAGGGGGAGATGAAGGATTCTAGGAGAGCCATGCCGCTATCTATGCCGGATGGACAAGGTCTCGGATCGGCGCGTGTTGCGGAGCCGTGAGCCGCTGTTTTAAAAACTAGTTGCCGTCTACAATAGCCTGACCTGCAACATGCGACATGGGATACAATAGCGCGGCAAGCACAGGCGGTTTGCGCGCGGGATGATACTAAGATATATTCATTTATTCTGAATGGCCACATGGGAACCGCCTCGGCTGTCGGCGGACGCCCTGGACCGCCTGTCGGTCCCGAAGTATTTGACTAGGGTTGTTCAGCTGCCAAATGGGGTTTTTAGACGTCCGGCCGACGGCCCCTCCGCGAGGGACCAACTGCCGATATCTGCGGAATGTGGCTGGGTCCGGCACTACCTGTTACAGCATGAAAAAGCATTCGTATTATGAGTTCAATCGCCGCTTCGAGGTCCAATTGCGCAGATCGGCCAAGAAGAGGAGAGCGGCTGGGTCTTGGCTAGGGCGACGCGTAACCGATCTACAATGCCTCACTGCATTCCCGTACATAAAGACGCTCTCGGACATGGACAGCCGCAACGTAGCGGCCAGCTGACTCACATGCTTGCTTACGCCCCTGAGCTGAAAGGCCAACATCAACTTCGCCAGCTGGGTCAGGTGGTCGGTCACCGGGCAATAAAGACGCCTCGGCGCCCTTCATGTTATGCCATGCAGCTGGAGGGTGCCGATGACTCGCGGCGGCAACGAGCTGAAGGAAACTCGTCTCTGACAGAGACAACGACGAGTTTCTGGACGATAGCTGTCTCTTACATCTGTATCGACATACCTAGAGTCCAAGAATGGACTCTGCCGAAACACCCGAAAGCCTCACCAATGATATGGCGATAACAACCCTTCTTGCATGTCCCTGAGCTGTAGGTGAGCCACATCTACACTSCGCATCAGAACTACGTCCTAGTGACAGCGGGTTTGATCTCTCGGCTTCTATGGCCATGGACGCAACCGCCGCGACGACGGTGTACGCCTACGCTGTCATCATGTGCGATGATCCGGCTCGTTTCAAAGATGATGAGAAGGATGTGTATTCCGGTTCCATGGCGCTGGCCGCCAATACCGCATATCTACGGAATCTTAACGTTGGGCCCCCTCTAAGAAGCCATCAAGTCCAATGCGAAGGCCGGTCCGTTCTCCTTGTTGGTGTCTCGTGGCACCAGTTCCGCGATTCTTGCACTATTAGCAAGTAATGAGATAATCATGTTCTCGATTTCATGTCTTTATTCCCACCATACTGGACAATCAACTGATTTTGGTCATTAGTGGTTCACAGAGAAAATTGAGGTAGCTTTGTCGGACGCATTTTCGGCGAGAGTGGCAGTGGAAAGTCGACTATCCTCAAGCTATTGTTCTGCTTCTACTATGCCGACGGCGGCGCCATCAAAACCGACGGGGAGTACATCTGGGACATCACCGCCGAGGACCGTCGCAGCCACTTCGGCATAGTTCCTCAGGACACTATCCTCTTCCACGAAACGCTCATGTATAACTTCATGTACTCGAAGCCAAATGCCCTAGAGGAAGAAATATATAAATCTCGCCACGCAGCCAATATCCACGACAAGATTATGGCTTTCTCAGCCGGTTACGACACCACCGTAGGGGAAAGGGGCCTCGAGCTCTTCCGGGGAGAGAGCAGAGGGAAAGTCAAATTTGGACGACGATAGGTTGGAGCCGTACGCGGGATACCATATCCTCTTTGGACTGAGGTAAGGACAGGATGACGACCATGGTGTCTGTTGTCAGCTTGGCAATCCTGTCAAAAAGGAAAATTTTCAGGGCAGAGAGCCTAGTTCAGGGTCATTGACAGCAGGTGGAGAGATAGCTTCACTACAAAGTTAGCTACAAAGTACTATTAGTTGTGCAGCTGACAGTAATAATTATGTCGTCTTGTGAGTTCACGATTGTCCCCAAGCCCGGGTTGTGCGCTTTCACTCAACCAATGCTATGCATTCGGCGACCGTAGGCACCTAGTTTGGGTGGCCGATGCAGTTGGCTCCGACTAGGCCGGTATAGCTACTCGAGGACAGGGACGGCGACGAGCGTATGACATGAAACAATGAGTACACGAATGRGGGGGGGGGGGGGAGAAGAGAGAACAAAAGGCGAGCGACGTAATACAAAAGGCGAGCGACGTAATATTACTGTTACACAGCGAGGGTCACGTACGCTTGGCCCCTTGGGACGTGGGATTAGTACAGCTATTATTAAACCTCGTATGCTGGTCACTGGATTAGGTCYATATGTTAGGGATAGTTAAGGATATATATTGTAGCCTAGGTTATATGCATATTGAGGTACTACGGGGATGAGGGCTATATGTAAATAGGTCGCTGTGATCCCGTCTGTAGCTGCAAGCCCCTAACGCAATACACACCTTTCTTTTTATGCCACCCTCTTGCTGTCCTGTGACAGTTACCCCTCCTTTCCCCACCGGCCTAGGCACTCGCCTCTACATCCCATCAAGCTTTGATACTGAGAAACGACTATGAAAGGTGCTGCTGAAGAGATCGTCTTGCACGAGCTCTGCTCGGTGCTGGATCTCCCGCCAGGCCGCATCGACTATGGAAGCAGTTTCCCATCGCTCGGCGGCAATTCGCTATCGGCCGTCAAGCTCGAGAGCCAGTGCAGAAAGAAAAGAGTGATGCTCCTTGTGGACAGCATCATCCGAAGCAAATCCCTGTCTGAAGTGATCAACTCGGCCTACGCTATGGAAAACTCAGTCCTCGGGCACCCGAGTGGAGACGATTGCCTTGCTAACGACTCGTAATAACACCATCAACGCTCCTGCGACTGGCAACAACAGGCCGAGGCCGTGGGAATAGACCTCCAGATCGACCTGCAGCAGTCACGGCGAAACGACTCGTCGTCGTCACAGGACCACGAGGACATTGAGAGCGCCCAGTCATCAACCACGGCGGAGCTGTCCGTCATTGACGGCAGCAACGAGCCCATAATGCTGCTGCCGGCCAGCGAGCTACAGTTGTCCCACATGCACGGCAGCATCAAAAACCCGGGCACCAATGTGATCCGGTACTTCGAGACATATAGGCCGCGAGACGTGCCCATGGTCAGGATGGCATGGCAGAAACTGTTCGAGCAGGAGCTCGTCCTAAGCACGCGCTACTCCGCCAATCTGCTGCCCCAGAAAGGGGCGCGCTTCGACTGGATCGAAGAGGGCACCGAGGACGAGCCGCAGTTCCAGGAGTTGATCGACGCGCCACTTGCATCCACTGAGCTCGGCTAGTCGTGGAAGGTCGTGAGCTTGCTCCAGGCGGGCTAGCCTATCAAGAGCGTTGTAGTCTGGACCATCCACCACGCCCTTATCGACGGCTACTCGGCAGAGCTTTTTCTCACTAAGCTGCGACTGGCGGCAACTGGCAAGTCCATCAGCGCAGGGCCGTCGTCGGTCGAGCTGATGGTCAGGCTGCAGACGCTGAGGGAGGAGCGGAAGGCTGAGGGCGACGCCTTTTGGGCCCAGCAGAAAGACCTTCATGCCCGGGGGCGTCAGCTCTGCTACTGCCGCCACCGCTGGATATGCGCGAAGAGAAAGCCGATTTCGGAGAGTGCTATATCGATCTGGGTGTGAACGGCCACACCATCGACGCCACGGCCAGGCAGTGCAGCGTGACGCCGGCGACCATCTGTTTCTCGGCGTGGGGGCTGCTCATGACCGTTGTAGCCGACGACGACGTGGTATTTTGTAGCCGACGACGACGTGGTATTCGGCATCACGCTGTCCGGCCGCAACCTGCCGCTGCTGGGTATCTAGGAAGCCATCGGGCCGTTCGCAAACACACTCCCCTAGCCATAGCGACAAACGGGGCCATGACGCTGCGCCAGCTTGCGACCTCCATGTTTGCGCACATCAACGAGCTCTCGCAGTATCAGTGGACGACGCTCGAGAACGGCTTCCTACGGAACTGTCAGTCGGCGCTGAACATGCAATTCGACCTGTATCTCGCCGACGACGACACGCCCGTGTGGCCCGCCGAGAGGCCGTATTCGTGCCAGACCAGCGGCATCCCCCTCTTTATTCTGATTGACCAGGATGACATGGCATGCCTGCAGTACAAGCAAGACAGCTTCCAGGGCGTGCACGTCGAGCTCCTGGGCACCATGTATCACGAAGCTGTGCTGTCCTTCCTCCGCTTACTGTCGAGTCTCTACTGGCCTCGCGGCAAGGAGTAGATACTGCTGGCGCTGGTCGATTTCCCAGGCGGGAGAGTCCCAGCTGGCCTCGACGGCCTACGTGTGTTTCACGTCTGGATTGACGGGGACGCCCAAGGGGGTTTTTTGCTCGCACGAGAGCCAGGTGGCATTTCAGCAGGACCTGGAGGTCAGGCTGTTCGCACAACCCGAGATCAGGGTCTCGCAGGTCATGTCTCCGGCGGCGTTCGACGGCTCAATCCACGAGATCTTCTCGGCGCTGTGCCACGGAGCCGCCATCGTGCTCTCCGCCAAGGATAATGTCTTCCAGGCGCTACAAAACACGTACTCGGCCATTCTGACGCCCTCGGTTGCTGAGGTGTTGGACCCAGATGACTACCCAAGTTTGAAATATGTGAGATATCCCTATAGGCGAACCAGTGCCGTTCTAAATCACAGGCTATTGACACTGCGGATCTCGGGTTTATCTGGTCGGCGAGCCTGTGAAGCAGTCAGTCAACGACAAATGGTCAGCTACGAAGACGTTGTATAACATGTAAGCTTGGCACCTTGGAATCGTCTACTCGTGGATTCCGACAGCTAACCACTGGCATCTCTCATCCAGGTACGGACCGACCGAGGGCACCTGCGGCGCAACCATCAAGAGACTCCTCCCCGGCCAGGTTGTCATCATCGGGAAGCCAAACCCCACAACCAGAGTCTACATCCTCAACTCTAAGGGCTAGCTGGTCCCGCCGGGGCTTATTAGCGAGATCCACTTGGCTGGAGTGCAGGTCGCTAGAGGCTACCTAGGAATGCCAGAGGTGACAGCGGAACGCTTTTTGCCTGACCACCTCAGCCGTGGCAGCGGCGGGTTCATGTACAAGACAGGCGATCGAGGCTACTGGTGCCCAAGCGGTGATGCCATGTGTCTCGGAAGAAACGACCGGCAGATCAAACTGCGCGGATTTCGTATCGATCTCAACGACCTCGAGATACGTGTGGCCCGGTCGGTACCGGGACTCAAGTCGGTTGCCCTCACGCCGCGGTCAGATCACCTTGTGGCTACCGTCCAACCCAGGTCGCTCGATGGCCAGAAGGTGGCAGCCGCGATGGCCAAGGCATTGCCCAGGTACGCACAGCCGCGACACATTGTGCTGGTCGACAAGTTTCCCCGGACGAGGGCGGACAGGCTGTATTACAAGGTGATGGCGTCCGACGGCTTCATCACAACATCGATGGGCAAGGGGGAGCTGCGCATGCCACTCGAGACACGACTGGCGTCCATCTGGCGACAGGTCCTGAAGCTAGGGCGGACGGTGCACATCGGGCCCAAGTCCAACTTCCTGGAATTAGGTGGTACCTCGCTGCTGCAGGTGACGCTGCTGGCGAGGATCTCTTCAACGCTCAAGGTAAAGGTGCCGCTCAAGGTCACCATCGAGAGCCAATCGCTTGGCCATCTCGCAGCGCAGCTCGAGAAAATGGTCTAGGAGTCTCGGCGGCCGGACAACAGGACAAGACTGACCCTGGGTCCGAAGGGCCTATCGGCTATTGAGCGAGACTGGTGGGCCAGGTATTGCCTTAGACGCAACATTAAAACCAGCTCGTTCAATGTGAGCTACGTTGTGGCCCTGGAGCCCAGAGCCGTCGACGTCGCAGCCATGGCTCGGGCGTGGAACACGGTCCTGGCCCGATACTCAATCTTCCGCGGCCTGTATGCCGAGCATGGCGCTGTCGAGCGCCGGTATGCCGAGCACGCACCCACGGTGCAGAGAGTGCGCCACATAGACGTGACACGACCGAGGTGAACCGGCCCTTTGATCCGGCGCGCGAGTCGGCCATCCGCGTCTTCATCTCGCCCGAGACCCTGGCGGCTGTTATGAGTCACATCGTGGCGGACCTGACGACGTTGAAGATCCTTCTAGGCGAGGTCAAGACACTGTACGAGGGCGGCAGCCTCGACCCGGTGCAGCATACCTATGAGAATAGCGTCTTCTTGGAGGACGCTCAACTCTGTGACCTAAACTTCTGGTCGGGCTACCTAGAGGGCTACGAGAGCCTCCGGGACCGGCGGCTGCCAAAACGGACAGGGTACGGTGGCACGTCCCGAGTATACGGGCTGTCAGATGAACTGGCGAGCCGGACGCTCGGGTTCGCGGCCATCTCGCTGCAGCAGCTGGCCATTTCCGCCGTGGGTCTCGCGCTCTAGCCCGAGATGGACGACGTCGACATCATCAAGGGCATGCCCTTCATCAGCCGCTCCGACGCCGACATGGCGACGGTCGGCTTGTTCCTCGAGCCGTTACCCGTCCGTGTGCGGCACGCCCCAGACAAGGACGACACCGACGCCGGTCCATTCCTGCGTGACGTCCATGGTAGCGCAAATGCCGCACTGGGACATGCTGTGCCATGGCACAAGCTGCTCAAGCACCTGGACATTGCTCCCGAGTATCCCAGGCAGCCCCTCTTCGACGCCATGGTGACATTCCACCACCAGGACAACTCGGTCAAGCTCGACGTTCCAGGCATCCAGCAACGGCTGACCTGGGCGCAGGACGCCAAGTTCTCCCTCATGACCGAGTTCACGGCGTCGGAGAGCGGCAGGGTGGTCCTGCGCGTCGAGTACGACGACGCCCTATGCTCGGTTCGTGCTATCGATGGCATCGTGGGTCGCATCACCACTGCGCTGTCGATGCTCATCTCCAACCGACCATGCGCGGCGGTCAAACAGGTCCTCCGGGACGGCGGGTATACGTTGTCGTTGGCGGAGTAAAGGTGGATGCATTCGGCGTCTTTCTCGACGACATCTAGACCAGTGGGACAAGCGGCTATGGCGACGAGGGCAGCCTGGCAACTCCCAGTAGGGGACTCTTGGCAATACGCACTTGAAACCGATTGAACTCACCTACATAGCTTGTAAAGTCTGCGTAGCATGTCTCACAGCATTTGTACTTTGCAGCAGCTCTTGTGTTGTCCACTTTCCCTTCTTCTTTGCTCCTACGAAGTAAGAGATATCTTCATTTATTAGGTTTAAGGGTCACTACCCTCTCATTAAGGTAAGTTAATATGGGAGGGCTTTTGCTATAGTTACAGTTAATATTTTGTATCGGATAAGGAGGGACTAAGAGCTCCTTGAGCAGGTACCAGTATAGGGTAAATTTTGTGGGCGATGCAACCAAAAACTCGAGGATTAATTGCTCACAGGGACAACAGTCAGAGTCAATCCCCCAATCCTAAATTAAGCCCGTAACCTTTATCGCCCCGAAAGGCAGGATCGGGCTTGTGAGGGCGAGCTAGCGAGTTACTAAAATCTCCGTATTCTCATCAGCGCTAATTATTAGGGCCTAATGAATCAAATTCGATTATTATAGTGGGAGATTTTTCTTTGGGTAATACGTGGGGGGCTTTCACCTGCGGCGCGCCTCTTACCAGCAGCGGGCTTCTCGCCTGCAACAGGCTCCTTCCTCAATGGGTCAACACCACGGTCACGACGATGTCATCAGTCGCGACGATGGCCTCGAGCGGAAGGAAATGTTGCCAATTGACAATTGGGGTGGCTCGAGCGCCACACCTTAAAATGCCTCATAATACAAAGCTGCAGGCGCTCCTCACCAATACAGCAGTTTTGTTTAACAACTCCAATTCAGTAAAGGCAACCGTTCCCCTCGATACTGCCGCGTTTTGCTTAGCATCTCCTGAGGAAGAATCGCCGGCAGCTCCGGCACTGTCAAACCAGATAGCATCACGCAGATTGCAGTAATGGGGCTTAGGGCAGGACTTCTTAAGCGGGAATAGGCTGCTATTGACTTGTGTGGTTTATACATGTAACTATATGCAATTGCTTTCCAATTGATGGCATGGCTACAAGAGTCCATTTAGACACATCACGGAAGCTCTTTGTGCAACTGGGGCTTGCCCCCGAAGATCCGCCCCTGCTGCCTTGACTCCGGCCAGTATCGACGGAGCATGCTCTGCTCTCTACTTTACACCGTATAAGCCGTACGAAGTACCTTGGCCGATGGTAGGTATGTCTACGTCTTTTTGTTTCTGCACAACTAAAGCTTCCAAATCCAAGCCGCCACACCAGCGCCATCATTGACATCCACTGTCAGTCAATGCATGTATGGTATGTGCGACGCATGCCGTTAAAAGACTCGAGTGGCACCCCTGGGAGTGAAAGCCCGGCAGCTAGGTTTGCTCCTCTCAGGACATCGCCCGCCATTTGGATGCAGTTCTACCTTGACGCTCACCATGACGGCAGGCCGCTAGACTTTGGTTGGGTACAACTATTCCAACCTCAGGCCAGAGGCTTCCGACCAAACACAAGAACACTTGCCTCGGTGCCCCAGAGCCTGGAAATTGGGTTGCATTTATCGCTACTTATTCTGGATGGAGCGATGTAACTTTACGTGCGAGCATCTGGATCCTCTCCATCCACTCACAATGTGTGCTCAGATAACGTGATGACGTGCGACCACCGTCGATTCGCGCCATGCAGATTGCAGGCACAAACGCCTGCTCCCACCGGGACTGTTCCCTGCGTCACGACATTGTGGTTATAAATCCAAGCTAATCGCGCAATACCCATATTCGCTGACGAACAGAGGCTGAGAAACATGGAACAGCCGGATGTCTCGCGACGCGTCTCACCAGATTGTGGTGGCTTCCGGTGGCGCAATGAGCTGACGAATGACAAAATGACGGCTGCGCCCGTATCATAAACTTTGACGATTGTTATTGTATTGATTGCAATGTGAGCCAGAGACAGGGAAAACCACTATGGCGGCAGAACGAAGACAAAAATCATGGCAGGTATAAATGATGACGAAGAGAGCCCGCTCCTTGGCGCCCTCTCTCGAGGTAGTCCTAACGAAAGCATCGCCGCTGAAAGCAACCTCCATCGCTTCATCGAAGACGATGTCGTCCCGGAAGCGTCGAGCCTTGGGCGAAGCCTGAGCTGGCAGAGCGCCTACATCCTCGCGATATCGAGGGTGGTCGGCAGCGGAATATTCGCCACGCCAGGTGCAATAGCGCGATCGGTAGGAAGCCCTGGGCTTTCGCTATTGATATGGATCATTGGGGCAGTGGTTGCAGCTTGCGGACTGGCCGTCGCGCTCGAGTATGGCTGCATGCTCCCACGATCCGGCGGACAAAAGGTTTACCTCGAGTTCACATACCGGCACCCACGGTTTCTTGCGTCAACATTGGTCGCAATCAATGCAGTGCTGCTTGGTTCCACGGCCAGCAACTGCATTGTATTCAGCCAATATACTCTTTTTGCCCTCGGCGCTGACAACGCGGGCGACTTGCTTCGAAAAGGCCTAGCTGTTGGATTACTCAGTGCAGTCACCATTGTCCATGCGGTCACGCCGAAGCTCGGGGTGAGGCTCCAAAACTTGCTCGGCTGGATTAAGATCGGGATTATCATATTCATGGTCCTTGCTGGCACTTACGTCGTCATGTTTCGGCCGCCGACAGATGCCCAGGCACAAAGCGCAGCCAGTCACTTGTCGTGGCACAGGCTGTGGGAGAACAGCTCCTGGAATTGGGGTGCCATTGCCACTGCACTCTTCAAGGCCACCTACTCCTACGGTGGCCTGGACAACGTCAGCAATGTCCTCAACGAGGTCAAAGACCCAGTCCGCACGCTGCGCTCAGTCTCAGTCACTGCGCTGGTGACGTCGTGTGCACTGTATTTTCTCGTCAACGTTGCCTACTTCTTGGTTGTGCCAATCAACGAAATCACGGAAAGTGGTGAACTAATTGCTGCTTTGTTCTTTCAGCGCGTGTTTGGCGGACAAGTGGGCAGTAGGATCTTGCCTCTGGCCGTTGCGCTTTCGGCTGCGGGTAACGTCTTGGTCGTGGTGTTTGCCATGGTGAGGAGCAATGCACAGCCTTCGAAAGTCTCCCAAGCTCCAGCTAACAGCGCCATTTTATTAATAGGCACGTCTCAAGCAGGAAATAGCGAGACAGGGCTTTCTACCTTTCTCCGATGTCTTGTCATCGACACGGCCGTTCAGTTCACCTCTCGGCGGCCTTCTTGTGAACTACTTTCCSTCTTTGCTGGTCATTCTGTTGCCACCATCGAGTGAAGTGTATTCGTTTATTCTAGAAACTGAAGGCTACTCTGGCCAGATTTTCGGCCTGGCGATTGGAATAGGCCTTTTATGGCTACGTTTCAAGCGGCCCGACCTGAAGAGACCGTTCAAGGCCTGGATACCAGCCGTCATACTGAAACTCGCCTTGAGTCTAGCACTTCTTGCAGCTCCCTTCTACCCGCCAACCGAGAAGCCCAGAGGCGGCCTTTTCTATGCCACCTACGCAATAGTAGGAGTAAGCATGTAAGTCTTACCCTCAAAAAGATTATTTTACTTCCTCTTTGACGCGCATGTACTGCAGTGTCGTTGGTAGCGTTGTTTACTGGTACGTCTGGTCAGTCCTTATCCCTAGACTCAGGGGATATAGGTTAGAGGAGGAGACTGCAGTGCTTGATGACGGAACATCAATCACAAAAATTGTTCAGAAGCCTACCAGAGATGGTTGAACGAGACCGTTGTTTTCAAGACTGTGGCAAGAGACAAGGAGCTTCTGTTTGACAGGAGGACCAAGTCAAATAATACCTGTTGGGAGGCAGTGTCGAGACTGAATATTTGCAACACATTTAGCTGGTTCATATGTTACGACTGGATATTTTTAGTTCCACGAGAAATCCGCTGCTCGTTTAAGTATTTTTGGTGATATTTATTGTAGCCGAAGCTCTGCTAGGCAATGGCACGTGAAACATAATGGTGCGCATGCAGTGGCCATGGGCTCCTTACATATTTGCAATGTCGACTTCAGCGGAGTAGTTTCACTCTTCTCTATGGGTATCTAAATGCTGTGTGCATATCCTCAGCTTAGGAGGAGGTATGCCACACCGCGGGCGGCAATCAATACGGATTTCAAATCACCTGGCACGAGCCGAGCGTTACTCTGGCGCACTCGGACACTTCAGTGGGCTTGATTAGAAATACGACACTGTGGGTGTATTACCGAGGATGACGTGCTCGCGGGGAAGTCAAGTTTATATCTATGGCCGCTCGTGCTTCGACGAACAACCATCCGTCATTCTTCAGCATCGCAATCATCAACACTAGAATTGGAAGTCGGGAGTCTACACCATCTCATTTCACGTCTTTCAACATCATCATGGCAGTTGCATCGGTTTTCGCGTCCAATCTCACTGGTGGGCTTGGATCTGAAACACGAACCCCATTAGAGCCCCGGCTCGACCACAGCCCCGAAACGCGGCGCACGGGCAATCATGATGTTGCAACCATCTTGAACTACTTCAAGGATAACGAAGATGGCTCCCCGCCACATCCTACCTATGTCAATCGACCAGAAACCTTCGCACGAGCCGTTGAGTCCCATAGTGTGACCATCAAAGACATCGCAGGCGAGGAAGGCAAATACACGCTGGACAAGAATGGCTTCCAGGTCCATAGGCATGCATCAACTGAGCGAGATTTCCTGGACGACGACCAGATCWAAGCCTCATATTACCCCGAGACTGAGCAGCTGCTCAAGGATGTGTATGCAAAACGCTCCCGATRTCTTATCGGCGACTTCAATACTGACATGGCTGCCCAGCACTGGTGCTTCCCGCGTCTTTATTTTTGACCATACCATTCGACGTCAGCTCCCGGAGACGGGTTCTCGCGACCGATCGCTACGCGGGCCCGTCCAGCGAGTGCATATCGACCAGTCCTACGACGCGGCACTCTCTCGCGTTTCGCACCATATTCCAGAGGATGCCAGTGAGCTCCTTAGTGGCCGTGTTCAAATCATCAATGTCTGGAGGCCGATAAAGAAGGTCCTGCGTGACCCTCTCGCAGTCGCCGAGGCCAACTCAGTGTCGGACTCGGATTTGGTCGTGACAGAGCTCATCTACCCGAACCGTCGTGGTGAGACGTATGCGGTCCGCTACAACAGCGGCCACAAGTGGTTCTACAAGTCTGGCCTCTCCCCAGACGAAGTTCTTCTGATCAAGTGCTTTGACAGCAAAACTGACGGTAGAGCTCGCCGCGTGCCTCATACCGCCTTTACGGATCCTTCTGCAGCATCGGATACGCCTGCTCGGGAGAGCATCGAGGTTCGAGCCTTGGTGTTCCATTCTGAAGACAGGCAGTAAGCTAGCGTGGACCTAGGGGTCATTTTTCACAGTAAGAGGCGGGCACGCTGCAGAAGAGGACATCTATCTTATTGGACACAGTTCGATCGTTCAAGTTAAATACTTCGGCTCATTCCTCGCTTTGGTCGTGTGGCCTTGAAGATTCAGCTATGACCGCAGTCATTTTATTCGCCGGGTGTTCTTCTAGCACTTCTCCGTATCTCTCCTGACAATGACATTCCAGCCAGTCGGATGAAAGGCTTGCCCAGAGACGGCATAGTAGCTGGCCCAGCGGACCCGCTTACACTTGTGCAAAATCCACGAGGCACCATCAGCAATGTCACCAAATGAACCCAGGGTTTTGGCCTTGTTACTCTGTTTGCGGGATGAATCAGTCATAATGCCTCACCAAGTTTCAGTGTAGTCTTCAGAAGTGAATGCCCTGGTCAGACTTACATCATTGCACCACCAGATGGCTGACTTGAAAGAGCAGCTAACCCTGCCACAATTGCCTGGCCCAGGACCATTGGATGGCGTGCCGCTGAGTCGCCGCAAATAGTTGATACCGTAACCAATCCAAATCGAGTCTGTCTCTTCCCAGCGACCACCGCAGAAATAGCCCGAGTCCTTGAAATCGGCACGCTCGACAAGGCCGTCACGCTTGTCATGATGGGCAGAGGCTTCCAAGGTATAGTCTGTGTCCCAGTTCGGGTTCAGATTTACAAGCTCCTTGTGGACCTTTTCAATCGTTCCGTTGAACTTCTGAACAGGACCCCCGGGCGATATTTCAGCCTCCCACTCGATGTCGACAACGCCGTAGCCCTCAATGGGGGCCTGTAGTCCGAATGCCTGAAGTGGTAGTGTTAGTTTAGAGCCCGCATGGCAATTGTTTCACAACCGGAGTAGTGTACTGACCACGGCAGGCAGGAGCAAAAGGGCAGCAGGCTTCATGTTCAACTCAATATGAATGTAGGTTGTTGTGTTAATGGTGACCGAGATAGTATAAATCTTAAGGAGGAGATTGGGATCATCTGTTTCACAGAGGAGTGCTGCTTTGGACCTGCTTTATATATCACCACTCGTTTCTGGTACCATTTGAACTGTTATCATACCGTGTCATAGCTGTTCTCATCACTTGAGATTACACAGAAGCACGATGCCGCTAGTAAATTGCCTTGTATCGCAAGGTACTATTTGTGGCTCCGAAGGATCGAACAGGTACCGGTTCACCGCGGCTATGCCCGTGTACAAGTGTTCCTTCACCACACACATATGGAGAGACCGCGGCATGAACACCCTGGCAGGATTATAAAATTCCTAGCGTCGTGCTAATCACTGTAACCGCTATAAGAACTTATATTTACGATTAAGATGCAATAATACTTATTTCTGTTAGCATTGATTCATTTTATAACGCGTCATCAATACTTCGTACGGTCGTCAACGAAAGAGAACACTAATAGCGCAAGCATCACAACCTTATTCCTTTTTTTAGAAATGCTAAATTTGTCATCAACCAAACAAAACTGCCAGCAGCTGCCAGTGGACCGGATTAGATACAGCAACGGCCGCGGTGACCACTTCAAACATCATTCCAGCCCGGCACTATCGCAACGCAACTCATCAACGACACATCTTCAATGCTGCCGCTGGCGCTGCCGACCTCAAGGCCCTCTCCCTCAGAGTCATTGAATTTACCTGCGATGAGGCAAGCAACTTTTCTTGCTTCGAGCGAGGTCCCGAGAGACCTGTTGCTGCAATTTGATGAGCATGCCGAAGAGGCTGCAGCAATGTATAGACAGGGGTGCCCAAACGACCGATTACTGTGGAGTATAGGTGCTCTAAATTTATACTCGCGTGGATACTATTACATCGTGGGTTTGTGCCGCGCGAGGGATTTGTGACCCCGTCAGGTCAGATTCAGGCACTCAAGCTTCTTGGGTCTAAAAATATCTCGGGCACCCATTCAGGCTAATAGCGTAAGGCTACGATTGGTCTGAGCTGCTAGGATGCTATGCGAACCCGTTTGTCCTATTTCAAGTCATGCTGATGCATGGCAAATAATTGGTGGCTACGGAGCATACGAGTTCAATTGGCCCCCCCCCAAATAGGGGCCTGTAGTCCGAAGACCAGAAGTGGCCGTCCATCGTGATTGCACGAATGATGAAGTCGCTTTATATTAACCATGCCGCGCGCTAGCGTTGCAAATTCTATCATCTCAATATGTATGAATCACTCAGATAGAGTCTATGTTGGTCCATGGTGAGATTCCGCGTCGGCACTTGGCCGACGCTCCAACTTTATATTAACTGTGCCTCGTGCTAGCGATATAGTGAATCTTACCACTAAGAAATACCAATCATTCAGTCAGCGTCTATGTTGGCCCCAAGGTGAGCTTCCACTTCGGTACTTGGCCAATGGTCTACCCGCACGGCTGTGGAACTTCTGACGCTGATGCTTCCTGTCAGAAGATGATTTACCATGGGTGCCATGAAGTGTAATTAACCGCGTGCAAAAGGTGAGGCAAGGCAGAAAATAAAAAAACACAGGTAAGCCGCACAGACCTCAAACTATTGGCTTACGCCGTACGGCTACAGTGGGAGTGATGTTCAAATAATCACTATGTAAGACAAAGTACCAAGAAGTATTTGTTTGTGAGGCATGAATATGGCAGAGTATCAATCGCTCAGACATTTCTTCTGTTGCATTTCTTCTTGGCTTACCAATGTCGAAGGCGAGGAGGCATCTTTCCAGTCGGCTAGGAACAGTGCCTTTGACAAATATATAAGAGCGGCCATCAGCGTCGTCCACTGCCCAAATCTTCTTCTTTACCAGCTTCTTATATTAGTTTGATTCATGAATTCCATATTTCTTCCTCGAACGCCTTCGGTCTAATACACCACGATTGACAAGATGAAGTTTGCCACTGCCATCCTCGCGTTGTCCACTGCAGTATGTACCCAACCCGGATCAGTCTTGTTGTTGCCCATCTAACTCCATGTCGCAGGTTGTTGGGCTCCAGGCGCCTATTGAGGGTTACGGCATTGTCCACCTCGAATGGGAAGTTGAGGTTTCCCCTGGGGGGAAGACGGTAGTCCTGAACGGGACCGTCGAGAACGTCCACAATGAGCTCGTCAAGCTGAACCCCAACTGGGATGAGGACTATGCCGCCGTGAAAAAGCCTCTCTCCAAGCGCAATGACGACGATTTTAAGCTCGCTGGCCGAGCCGACTTCACCAATGCTCATTTCTTTTGCCGCGGGAGATGGCCGGAATGCCCTTCGCCAATAATAGCAGGCGGCATTGCCTATCTGAGACGTATTCAGGGTCAGCCAAGAAATGGCCCAGGGCCTGGCAATTGTGGCAGAGTAAGCTGCTCTCACCAGTCTGCTATCTATTGGTGCAATGACGTGAGTTATCCATGCGCTTCTTGTCTCATCGTCTGGACATGCTGACAAGAATTCGTCATATTTTTAGAGTCCAGCTGCGAAACCCCTCAACGGATTCAACGATATTGCTGATGGCGCAGAGTACATCAACAAGAAGTGTGTTCGTGAGGTCTGGAATGGTCGTTGGCTGAAGTTCAATGCCATGTCCTCTGGCCAGGCTTACCACAAGGATAACTGGAATGTAATTGTCACACGTGATACCGACAGATGCTAGCTAACGGAGTGGTCTTGGTGATGGAGAACAACTTGCATCGTGTTTAAGGCGCTGCTGGGGGACGTTCCTGTTACTCTTCCATGCTTCCGCTGGGACTTGGACGATCAATGTTCACTTCAGACTCTGTATAATCAGCAAATGGAATGCTGGATACCTTAATTATGTGGCTTACGCCATGTGAGTCGTACTTTGTACAGTGATCCTGGATTCTAACGATGATGCCAATAATACACCATCTACTCTGAAGGAGCCGGCAACCATAGGAGCGTTGCACCTTGTGCAAGGAAATCCTGTCGCGCTCGTTGGAATGCAACCCTTGAAGGTGATATAAGGGTCCGCATTTATCGGCCACCTCTAATATATTTCCACCTCTCTCATAATATGATTTGAATCTGTCGCCGGCATGCTCCTTGTTCACCCGTCATTATTACATCTTCTACTACGTCTCCCTGCCTCTATGATCTTGCTTTACGTTATGATGGCGTGAACTGATGTATCGAACAGTGCTACAAGTGTACGGGAATGAATACAGGGTGGTGCGCTGTTAGACAATTTAAATTGACGTAGCACCCGCCACTGCCATCGCAGCCGACGCAAATAGTCGCCATGAGCGCGGCATGCTAAGGAGGCGAGGGGGAGGGGAGTGGTTGAAGTTGTGACCTAGGCTAATTTCGTACTTTACGGGAGGCCCTCGTTGTCCTTCCCACCCTGGGGGACTGGCAGGCACGCATAACGGTGTTGAAGTGGCGGCTCTATGTGACAAACATGAAGCTAAGAAATTAACTCGTAGAGAGGCGAGAATCTCTGCGGAGGGCACGGCCGGGACAAGTAAGGCGGACTGGTTGATCTGAGTCTGTAAACCATCTTCACGTCCAGCTTCACCCGCCAGTTGAACAAGCATGGCTTTCACAGGGTAGAAGCCACGATCACTGAAACGTCGGTCTTCGTTACCTGTTAACCTAGCGCGTCCGAAGTGGACGATAAGATCACCGACGTAGATAAACACTTGCTAACACACTGCTCAGCCCACCCCTAGACCCCGCCGGCGACCCAGCCCGCCAGCAGCTGCAGCACCGCGAGTCGGCGGTATGAACCGTCAACAGTCACGGTGCTCCCAATCTCAAAGCGGCCCGCAAACCTTTAACTCGATATCCCTGTCGAACGGCGAGTATAGCTCCCAGTTTTCACACGTAACGAGCAGAATCGGGATGAAGGGAAGGGTAGTTGGCGTTCCTGTGTTGCCGGAGCGCAGCGGCGCGGGTTGGGATATGCGGTCATACCACGCGGCCAGTCATATCCCTAGCTGAGTGTTCCCCTCGGCAAGCCGCCGCATATCGACCTTAGTATCGACGAATATGCCCGTCGGCTTACAGCATAGCCCCCCTGGCGCCGACTGGTTCAAGGTCCGCGGCCCGTCGAGGCCGTCCACGAAGGCGGTGATGCGGATAGCGAGGTGCCTCGCGGGTTGAAGGAGCAGGGTATAGTCGATCATTTGCTGCCCAGTGTCTCGAGTTCTCCGCGCGCAGCTGGGATAGAGCTCTTAGCGATAGTGGCTTGGGTAATACTCTCAGCGCCGATATATGGGGTGCTAGACACGGCGAGGCGTAGTATCGGGCCGTGAATATGATCGTTCCACGTGGCTTCGGAGCGGGACGTATTAATAGAGCGCACGGCAGTGGCGATGATGCCACGGATGGTTTTTTAGCTCGCTGTGAAGGGCGAGGAGGCTGAGTGTCCGGTCTTCGTCAGCGCCTAGGGATGTAAAGAGTTGGTGGGCTTCGTCCCTCTCTTTCTGGCTCACTACTATAACCCTATCGTCCGCCGGAAAGCGAGAGTCGTGAACCATTAGCTCCTCCTTTAATATCCCCTTTAGCTCTCCTTGTACAACGCTCCAATATTGTCAAAAAGCCGTAGCGCCTGCGCACCCCTGTCGCCTTTACAAAGTCCTGCAGCATACGAGGGTCCGGAGTCGTCCATAACAAAGGCTTCTTAAGTCTAAGAGGGTCGTCGTGGTTTTTAATAGGGCTCGTGGACCATGTGCGGCCGCTGGTGCGAGAGCTTCCTTCTAGTGAGCCTGAGGCAGATTGCCGGTCCCTTAGCTGTGAAGGAAATGGGCGCCGCGAGGGTAGGTTGCTGCTGCGAGTACATCTTACGCGCCGGCAGCGTACGAAGTAGCTCGAAAATCTAGACCTCTACCGGGCTCATCGAATGCGAATTGGTCTTGATCCCCCGACTGCTTGTTGCCCTTCGTTCTCGAACTCCGCCAAAACGGGCTTACCAGAACTTGGCATCTTGCGATAGAAATTGGTGTCGACGTCGGCGAGTGGATGTCGAGGCGTCGACGGCAGGACCGAGATATGGGAACTTGAGCTGCAGGCGGTAGGCGTCGGGATCGGACAGGAGTGCAACAGGGTGTGCTGGTGTCAAAAGCGCGATGCCTTTTGGCACTGTCGAACAGTCATAAAGACGGCGGTTGAGATGATTAAATAATAGCGATGCCTTTAATTGAGCGTGATTGAATTGATTGGTGTTCTTGTCATTGCGTGCACAGCCAGCACCGTTTTCCTGGGTTACGTGCGTCGCCAACTATAACCAGCTGTATGCGGTATCGCACAGCGAGCTATGAAGCAATTCACACATAAAGACCTCTGGCTTGTAGCTAAATGAGTGTGGAAAGGTGATTCCTTTTATGTTGTGCCGTAGGGGCTGTGATGCGCGATTAACGGGTCATTGGACGTTGGCGGCGTCAAGCCTGTGGCGTGAGACTTCAATTGAAGCCCAAGTCATCAATGGATGTGACATGCGGCTGTGCTGTGCGCAGCTGCTCTCCCTTTTGTGGTGGCCTCAATCTGACACGTATACTTCGTAGTAGTAGAGGGGTTAGTTAACCCTATTGCATTTGCAAATTCGCCATCTAACTTCGGATGCTCCTCGCAATCAAGAGCTCCATCGCAGTTAGTTCATGAAAATCCTAATCCGTAGAGAGGCTAACTTACACTGTCTCGAAGACTCATCAGGTCTCTAGTCTTGTTATCAATCCTGTCAGTAAGCTTAGTGTGCAACTCATCAGCGTGTGCAATAACATTGTCCCAGTTGCGTAGTAGCGCTGCCTGGGTTGCCTCGTCGAAGCGTTCAAGAAGGTCGGATTCCATCGCCGGATATGTTCTCTCCCATACTGTTTTCATGTCCTTGACCGTCCGAGGCAACGCATCCATATGCTTGCGGAAGATTTTCAGTAGATTGGCAGTTAGGAAGTATATCTTGGCCAAATTTCCAGATGGATCGAACATCAAGTCGGGAAGTTTTGAGCTCGTACCATCCAAGTCTTCGGTCTGTTTTCTCGTTAGCGCTGCGGGCTCAACTTGATTTGGGCGGAACAGTTCATTGCTGAAGTAATATACCTTGACTTCATGAAGACCATCGATATAGTCAAGACAGTGATGCCAGCTCCAGCTCCAGTAATCTGCCCCGTTCCTAAGGAGCATGTGGAAAAGAGCAACCCCAGAGGCACCGTCTGGAGACTCCAATCCACTCTTCTACCATGATTTCTATTCCACATAGAGCGGAAAGTGCACCCACTCCGACAAAATAAACCCGACGGTTGACCCATGGTCCAGATACGTCTCATCGTCTCGGTAAGCTGTAGCTGTTCGCATGCCAAACCAAATTCGTTCTTCTTGAAAAGGCTCCATGGTATTGTCTCGCCCGATAGGAAGTGTGATTTTGCGTCTCTCGCACCGGAGTCCAGAACCCTTCCACTTGTCTGACTCCTTAAGATCTGACTCGTGAGAACCGGGGGTGAAGTTATGGAAGATGGCATGCAGATACATCCAACAGTCGGGGAATGTCCCTACTGACAAGGAAAGGTTGCGTCCGCGTAAGTTTTCACCTTCGCGGGGTCCCTTAAGGCGACAGAATCCATGCATAGAATCTAGACACCAGGACAGGTCTCGGTCAGGGCAGTCCGATTGAGCAACAACTTTCTTATTTGGGTTCGTCATAAGCATGAGAATTGTAGATATGACGGGTAGCGAGATTGTCCAACCGTCCGCAGCAGTATTAGCGCCGCCAACGAAAGACCTGCAATAGAAGACTTGAAGTTAGAGTGTTTCTTTCGAACAGTGAAGGGTAATACTTTGGAAATCAAGGAATAGTTTACCAAATCTGTGCATCGGCTGATTTCGCATTAGAACCATGGCGCTCAGACGAAGAGATAGAGACAGGCTTCCGATCTGCTTCGTTGGTTTCCGGAATCGCTAACAATAGCTTGGAAAATAAATAAGTTAGGAACCCAAATAATCAACTCAAAATAACGTGTGCATGTGTTGAGGCGCATAAACTCACACCTTGCGGCGGACACGGTTGTTGACGAAGCTGCCCGCTCAAACGGAATAGGGCTTTTAGGCCGACGCCTTCGCCGGGGGTTAGTTCCTTCGAAGCGAGCCACCTGAATAAATGAAAGCTGGGAGATTCTGGGTTGAAAAAGCCTCCGTATTCCCGCCTTGAGGGACCGACACTCGCGTCTGGCCAGGAGGACTTCAGCAGGACGGCGGCATATTCTGCGTTTTCCGTAGCCTCCTGCTCCGGATGGTAATCGATGCGGCAGAAAGGAACACATATAACGCTGCCTGATGCACTCCTAAGTTGAAGAATAGCCTCCCAAGAAGGCGTAAAGTCAATGGCGGGCCGGATATGGAAGTCATTCCCCGAGATTGGGCGAAAATTATGAGGATGAGTGCTTGTTGAAACCTCTCGTTGAAGAGGATGAATAGGCAAATTTCGGCCACCCTGAATAGAGTCGACGTCGAAGATTGCTAGCAGCTTGGCTAGCAGCTCGGAAAGACTCTCCTCAGTTGGACGCACCTGAATAGATTTCCCAAGAGCGGCAGGCATGTTTGAAGTTAAACTAGGGGGTGATATCGGGTGACTTTGCAAAGTATTGATGTTGGAGTGATGGTGAAACTGGGAAAACAATTGATTGCGAGGCGGAGAGGGGTAGTAAATGAGATTGTGTGACGGAAAGAGGGGTAGTGGTGTTGTCAGCTGTCGGGCTCGTGTTGGTACATGTTTGCATCATGCAACTAACGAATCGAGCTCCAGCTAATGAACCAAAGCTACCCCCTGTCGATGATGACCTGGTGGCGTTAGACGATCTGGTAGCATTCTTGGAAGATAAAACAGTTTGAACGCAAACATCTCGTCACGTACCTAGCGTTTGTAACCACAAACATAAGTTTATCAAACATACCATCCGCAAACAATAGATAGACGGACCAGGAGACACGTTAAGCTGGATTTCCTTGACCCCTCGAAAGATTCAGGCTTGCTTTACCAGTACCAGGATGTTAAACATTAGGTATCAATGAAAGGGGGTGAACGAACTGAAGGGCTCAAAGCAGCCACAAGAGTATCAAACCAACACATTTTATATCGTCAGGAACTATGAAAGGGCAACATGGAACTTTCTTAAATAACCTCGACACCTGCTGAGAAGATCATCAGTATACAAACTATTTCCGCCTTCATATCAGCCAATTTAACTCCAAAATCCGACGAAAACCGCCTACTTCAATTCAATGTATGTTTTCAAGAATGAACTTTACAAAACACATACTAAAGTTCTAGAAGTTTATTTCTCTCTGTTATGATGGGGACAGCAATTTGCAACAGCGACGAATGCTAGGGGGCTCTACGAGAATACAGAATCCATAAAGACAAGAAGGTCTGCAACACCTGCAACAAACCCATTTACGCGTTGTAGAAACCGGGGCGGGTACATTCATTGAGACACTGTGAGGAAGAGTTAATCTTTCCGTACTGGTACTATGGATGTGATATTGGATACGTGTATTACTTGGCCGGAGCCAGATATACACTGTCACTCGGACGATCTAGCCAGGCTGGTATGATTCTCTTATTGTTTGTTTATCCTTACATACATCCCCTTATTTCCTATATTGTATTTGGTATATCCAAATATTTATATCTATGTCTTCACTATATATGCTGCAGCTGCCGGTTGGGGCCAATTTATCCCTCTGTCATGCGTTGCGCTGAT
Source organism: Tolypocladium ophioglossoides CBS 100239 (assembly GCA_001189435.1). Lineage (NCBI taxonomy): Eukaryota > Fungi > Ascomycota > Sordariomycetes > Hypocreales > Ophiocordycipitaceae > Tolypocladium > Tolypocladium ophioglossoides. The sequence goes on along the minus strand of LFRF01000020.1, from coordinate 82,608 downwards.
ACTGATTAGTGTATGCATAACCCATCGATCGGCTTGTTTGCAATAACCCGGAGCATGCATGCTCGAAAGCCTCGTCCTAGATAACTACTCCGCCCTTTGGGTTACACGAGCATCTAGAGTATATATACTTAGAGGAAACTTATTGCCCCATATACCGACATTACCTAGAAATAACTCGTTATATAGCCTAGAATAGCCCTACGCTAAAACTTAGTGTTAACCTCGTCTTAGTAATCGCCCCCTGTCGGGTCGCGGGAAATACCCCTCTATGTTTACTCTTAGCGTATCTTTCTATTAAGGTGTGGTTTATTTCTATATGGGGCTCGCGATGTAGCTACTACTATGAAGAAACCACACGTTAATCTACGTACCTAGCCCAAGCTGAATATACCATAGATCAGCATGCCACTTTTACATATCAGCAGCCATGCCCTTCTTCGTGCGCACCAAGATAAAGCCGCGATGAACGTTGACTACCGCTTGGCTACTGGTATAGTCCAAGATAAACACCCTAGCTACCTCCCCGCGACGGAACTCTGCTAAGGCTCTGACTTACACGGCGAATGGGCACTAGGGCCCTTGCCTTGCTCAGCTCCTGTTCGACCGCGGTAGGTAGTATTCGCCGGGACTCAAGTACCGCACAAGGCTGGCGTCGCGCGCTGAATTAATGCCTGTGGAGCCGTGGTTAGCGACCCGCCGCGAGTTGAGAAGCCATGGTGGCCGGAGAGGGGGCCAGGCGGCTACAGATACGAGGGATGCAACCCTCGCGGAACTCAACCCACTGCTTGATGGACCACCGATGCTGCTGATGGCGCCGAGGGGGTGGTACTCGATACCGGCTACTGTTCAGCGACCGCACTTATCCCCGCCCATGCTGCCGCCGTTGCACAGAATATCCGTGAGTATCGCGGTATTGTCGTCGCTGGCGTTTTCAGGGTCGGCGAAGGCCTTGATGCACCATGACGCACCCACTCGGCTAACGTGAACGACTTCGAGACACACGCGAACGGCTTCACAGTCCGCCTGCGCCTCGTGGTAGATCTCTCGACGACAGAGTGATCGGCCTTATGACAGTATTAGCACAATACTTCGCAACGTGGTGGCTCAGGGTTAGGAACATACATTTGGTCTGGAGCTTCTCAGAAAGGGCAGGCTATCCAGGAGACCGAGTGGCCTCGAGTGCCGGTTACGCTTGTAGGGCGTTGGTATCGTTGGTGTCTGAATCATGCGCACTTGCCTCGTCTGCGTCCGCGTATAGGCTTAAACCGGTCCGTGGAGAACCGGCAAGGGGGGAGAGAGGTGATAATAAAGAAAGAGAAGGAGGAGAGGGCTTCGTCAGAGGGGGGAGATGTATAACGGCAACGCAGCAAGCGAGGCCCAGTTACCGCATATTCGTATTTACTACTATCTGATGCCGAGGGCCAATCATGCATACTTCGACCGTGTACTCACGCGGCAGTTGAGACCCAAACATATATACTTCAACGCACACAGTGATGTCTATGTCGTAGGTAGATACGCCTACTATTAGATAGGTGGACCAAAGCGAGGTAGTGCCGTCGTAAACTCTCTCGATCTTACGTCCGCCAAAATATACGGCGAGATCTAGATGTGAATACTTCAGTATACGCCCTCGGCGTGCATTCTAACGTATTCACAGTATTCGGTTGTATATATGCCGCCAGACGTCTATTAATTGTCTGTACTATACGGAGTTCAATCTCACTCAAATCTAGTATAGCGATTTTCGTTCAACCAGTCCTGATCAATAAGGACCGGGCGAGTCGTAGGCTTACTCGACTGCCACCCCGTGTCCCCGAATACCTAAGCTCAGGTTGTCACAGACTGACACTCCCCCTACTAATCCGAGCAATCAATCCTAGACCTACGCCAATCAACCAAGGCCACCCTATCACCGTCCACCTATAGAGGCGACGCCCGGTTCTTAGGCCAGGCGGACTCGGCAGCACCAAGACGGACGCGATTTGCCTAAGGGGTGGCCGGGTCCTCTTCTGCGTCCGAAATCACCACAGCCCCCGCACGGTCATCCCCCGCACCGTTATCCTTTTGCTGTCACTGGTATAATGGAATGGATGCTCAAGATCTTCGATATTGACGGCCAAAGCTTGGGAAATGACCCTGTGAATCCTGCTCTACGTGAGCTAGTGACCGCCTTGCGCTAAGAAAGCAGGGTCCAGGACCTCCGGCAGGCAAATTTCTAGCGGCCGCTCCGGCGAGTTAGCGGAACGTATTCGTGTGGGGCGGCGCCCCAGCAAAGCCATTTACACGCACCACAGCTTCGCATGAACAGCAGCATGGTCGCACAAATCTCTCCTCTTCTCGTAGTCACCCGCTCTGCAGTTTCAGGTCTTTTCGGCAGCGGTAGACGCCATTATCGACCACAGTCTTCCGTGGACTTCAAGTAACGTATGAATGTCACGGTTCTCAGTCTGGACCAACTCAACCCCTGATCCATAGAGTCTGACAGCGAACAGAAAAAAGTAGTAACTCCAATGCTCTAAGTGCATGCACTTTTGTTTTTTGGGACCTGTTAAACGAATCAAGACATCAGTCACGCATACAGAGTAGCTGATATCTCAGCTAGCCACAGAACGGGTGCAGGTCTCAATCTGGCTGCATTCGGCCCGTCCTCTTATAGGTGCATTGATTCTCAAAGAAAAACTTGCGGGGGATTCCATGGAGTGTGGAGAACTGAACACCCCAGTATCCTGCCGAGCGGGATGTCGCACAGCCGCATGGGGGCGTCAGTAGTCTGCATTCAGCACTCACCGTCCAACCATTGTCATCCCAACGCTACGAATGATATGACAGAATCTGTAAATTGCAAATTGAAGAAATATTGTGGCTAGCTGAAGGGACCTGTCATTATTGATTGCGGTCCGTGGCGTAGTATTAGTGACAGCCGGTAGGTCTCGGCCCGCGATGTGCTGGCAGTACATCATGTACGGTTGGAATTAGTATCTGAGTTGTGATACGGTGGGTAATCGAGCATTGTTAACGTTTTGGGAAAGCTAGAGGTGATGCAAAGGGACAGGAGGTGTCCATGAATGAGATTCTGTTTTCAGAACAAGCCAGGAAACTCACTCCGTGTCTTTGACCTCCTAAACTTACCTTTGAAACTTTATCTCCATTGTAGAACCCTAGCTAGGTTAAAGCTGATCTTTTAGAGCGCTTGCTCACTAGCACTCTAACGCTTAAAATTGACGTGGGTGGAGGAGAACATAAACTGGTCGTACTCCGTCGGCACGGGCGACGTGAGACTGCATGTGACCATTTGCTAACCATACGCAGTGGACTGATCGACGCAGAAGCGGGGTGGTGAAGAAAGATGTCCATAATTTTGGCCACACTTGTGGACGTATCCACGAGTAACAGAGACGTACGTGAGCATGCGGCAAGTTATGGTTGGTGTCCTCTACGAGCTGCATGGTGTGGCGTGGTCTCGGCGCCATTGGCATGACTGAGCGACTTTTGAAACTGAGACATGCGTAAACCGGTGAGCAATGCTCTACTCAGCTAGTTGTGGCCCCTGCCTCAGCTTGTTTCACATGTCCCGCCTTCAGCTGGCAGGTTACTCTGTGGCGCCGCTGGTAAAGCTCGAATCGTACACGACATGCTGTCTACGTTGCTCTATGATTTCAATAAAGGGAGGCTAAATAGCCTTCATAAAGATCCTTTTGCTACGCTCTAAAGTTTGCGCAATACAGCTCTATTATTGATTCACGACTTCTACAGCTCGCTTCATCATGATTGACCTCTTGCTGTTGTTAGCCTTCTCGGCTCTATCAGCTTCTACAAATGCTCATGCAGACCTGCCGGAGTTGGCGTTGCCATGGGGGAAGTGGCAGGCCACTGTCTACCCGGAGGACGCAGAGGTCCCAAAGGTGACGGGCTCGTGCACATTTGCGCTAAGCATAGTCTCTTCTAACATGAGTGCAGATATACCTCTTTAAAAACGTCCGGTTCGGTGCGGAACCCGAACGCTTCAGTGGCCCCTCTTTCCCCGATTCGTTGAGCAGTGATCTGCAAAATGACAGTAGGAACATTAGTCGCATTCAAATCGATCTTTCGCCGCTGCGGAATCCCCCGGGCGGCAAGAACCCTCTCGGAGACCCCAGAAATTCGGACTTGGTCCAGACCGAAGATTGCCTGTTCCTCGACGTTTACGCCCCCGTCTCAGCGTTCCAGCCTGGGGCAGAGCCGCTACCAGTCGTTGTCTGGTTCTACGGAGGAGCATTCGCCTTCGGCAATAAGAACCAAGATGGCCCGCTGTACACTGGACAGTCGATTCTGACAGCTTCCAATGACACAGCCATCTACATCGTGGGCAACTACCGACTCGGAGCGTTTGGGTGGCTTGCAGGCCACTACATGGAGAGCTCCGGACAGCCCAATGCTGGCTTGTACGACCAGGCTTTGCTGCTGAGTTGGGTACAGGAGTATGTCGACAGGGTCGGAGGCGACCCCAGCCGGGTGAGTGCCTGGGGCCAGTCCGCCGGCGGCAGCTCCATATTGCACCACCTTATACGAGAGGATGGGAATCAAGACCCTCTGTTCAAAACATTTGCCGTACAGAGTCCTGCCTTTGAATGGGCTTGGGATAACTCTGCGGACGGCCGGCTTGACACGTTGTACAGGAAATTCTCTAATCATACAGGTTGCGGTTTTGAATACAACATCGAGTGTCTCAGGAAGAACGTCAGTGTCGAGACCCTGGCGACAGCTAATCAGCTGCTCTTCAAAGAAGTCAGGCAGACGGGCCTTTTTCCCATTGGTCCTGCAGTGGATGGAAAATGGATCAAGTCTATTCCTAAGGTGGCATTTTCCCAAGGTGAGACCACCAGCCTGAAACACATGACGTGATGCTGAATCCCTCGAACAGGCAATTTCTGGAAGGGCATCGACTCGGCCATCATATCTCATTGCACGAATGAGTCGGTGCTGTTTACACCGCCCAACATCGACAACCAAACCATGTTTGACGAATTATTAAATGTCTTCCTCCCTGGTGATCAACAGAAACCACAGAGAGAGGCTATCCGGCAGCAATATAACTGCACCATCAAGTTTGAAGGCGACTTCACGGCCTGCATTGCCACTCTCATACGGGACGCCGCGTTTACTTGCAATACAAGAGACCTTTTTGACTCTTACCCAGACAAGTCCTACATGATGGAATACGGGTTCCCGTCGAACGCCGACGCCTACCACAGCAGCGACTTGATCCCATTGTTCATGAACAACCTTGCCGAGGCCAAATATTTGTTGATCAAGGCCGGATTGGACAGTGGAAATGCTACGACCTACGCTTTTGCACTCCAAAATGTGGTCAGAAAGAATTTTCAGGATTACTTTGCGTCGTTTGCGCTCTCAGGAAACCCAAACACACGGCATCCAAACCCACCAGTAACGTGGCCGATTGCAAATGGAGATGATGATCAACTCTCCGATGTTTTGAAAGTCAAACCTGCACTTCTGCCGAAGAACGCCTTTGGACTTGTTGAAGACGATCAAAACTCCAAGAGCATATGCTCATTTTGGACAGGGATCGCAAAAGATATTGTCCACGGGCAAAGGGGCACGAATCGCGAGGGGGGATCTTTACAGTTGCAACTGTTTGGCGCTTCCGACGAGCTCTGAAATGCATGATCCGTGGCAACCGTTGGAGATAGTTCTTTAAAATGATGGGTTGTCGCCACCCCTCCTGGAAGGCAACTGGGCGAGCAGCCGCAATGGGGGACAACCTCGAGCACGGGTATCGCGAGGAACGGTCAGAATCTATTAGGGATAGACGCAACCTCTGCATGTGTAGCGGCTATGCGTGAAGTAAGGGGCGCGAGGGGTTTTCCACTGGGCACACCGGTTTTTCCTACTCGATTGAGTATCAGTGTCCTAGAAGCCTATGATCAAACAATCAATCAATGAGCTGTCGCCTTTTGGTAATTATCCAGAGCGCTTCATTAAGCGTAGAGAAGTCATTTCTGGAACATGAACTCTAACGAGGTAAAATGTACTCAGCGTTACAGTCAACAGGCAGTTCCTGTGTTGCGGTGGCAATCTTCGGAGGGCAGCGAGAGCATGAAGAGTACTCTGCTGGAAGAACTCCGAAACCCAAAATTATGCATTTAAATGGCCCAGCGCCGGGCGAGAATGATCAGCTGAAAGACGCGAAAACCAAGACCATTTTCACTAGCAGAGAAGACCTCACGAGATGATTTGAGGCAGTGATCTAGAATTAGATCCAGTACCCCGAGCGTCATATGTTAACTTCTACTCACCTATCACGGCAAACTATTTAAAGTCGTTACACGCGCGCCTATGAAAAGCTTCAGGAGCCTGGCAGACCAGATCAGTCGAGTCTCGAGACCCAAGGTAGCGCCATCCATGTCCCCGACTCTTAGTGAAGCAACTTACACTTTTAGGCTCTGCGCCCGCCGCAAGCACTTTGTACTCCGATATTTTGAAACACGGCATACACGCCGTCGCCGACGATGCTTCTAGCGCTCCAGTCTACAGAAGGCTTCCCCTGACGACGACTCAGTACCCGCGCTGCAGTGCTCGTGGACTCGGCGCCGTCCCTGGCGAGCACGCGTCTTTAATCCCGTATATAACTCAAAGCTGATTGGCACGGATGGTCATCAGAAGAGACGTGCCAAGGGCGATATTGTTGCGGACCGTAGCGACGCGCAATCTCTGGCTATGCTCTCACTAGCAGCATTGAGGTCGACGCCGGCATGTCTTTCGCTACTCTAGCATTATCATGGCCAACTACTTCATCACAAATTGGTCAGTCCGCCAGTGGTCAGTTTTGCCAATGGCGGTTGTGGTGGTTGAGCGGCGCGGTCATCTGCACCAATTGCTAACTCCCTCTGCATGACTTCCCTCCCGCTCGCATCTCACACACACAACACCACATGGGCATCATCAACTCAACTACAACTCGCAAAATATAGCATTTTTTATCTATGCAAATAGAAATACTCAATGATTAATGCCAGCTTCAAGGCCTAAGGCCTGCTACCAAGCGATCTAACATGAGCATTCACATCCCGACAATGTCAGGCTCATTACTTCAGAAACTTGCAATCACTTCGCGAAATTTTGTCCACGCAGGAGTTTGGCCAGCTGCAGAAGGTCAACCACAAAAAGTGTTTATCCTGCACCGGATTTCAGTTTCACCGCCATTGCCGACTCATCCGCTGCAGGTGGGAACCGTAAGATATGTTTGGCTGCATCCTCCATGGAGGGACATCCATGGGGAGAAATAATTGTTGTCTCAGTAGACTCGGTGGAACAGGACAGCAAGACAGCAATGCAGTCAGCAGCTAGCAGCCAGGTAGTGAGCCGTGTGTACTGCATCGCCCGGCTTTGTGATGCCGTGCACAGCGAATCGGCGATTAAATACCCCAGCGGGAAGAGGATTTCCACCCCTCGCTTCGACTGACGAGTGTCCCCTCTGGACAAGCCCCTACGATCAAGGACCCCGCTTTATGTACGTAGCAATTTAGCGTAGGCGATGGTAAGTTCGGTGGTAGTCATTGGTGGAACTTTTTAGGGCATTCCTCTGGGATATTGGGGAAGCTGACCGCCCTGATCCGTAGCTGCCGTGCGTGTGTAACACTCACTCTGATCGTCACTTTGCTTATACTTCCGTGTAAGTAGTGTCTTATAATAATTACGCTCAATTTGAGCGATGTAATCTTACTAGGCTTGTACATCGGCACTTTATGGGCGAGTGGACAGGCGTTTCCACGTGGTCCGGTCATACACCGTAGAGCTAGACCCTTCGATGTGATGCAATTGGCGTTGTTTAAAGATACCGATGCTACGACTAGAGTTGAAGCAGTCCACGGCCAAGTGTATAAAACCTCTGTCCTCCCACGTTCAGCTTCCATCATCAGCAAGCACCTTATCCACACATTCATCCTACCCAACCATCAATCCACTCATATATCTTTATACTCGCAAAGATGTTTCCCTCTCCAGCCAAGTTCATGGCTCTCGTCTTCGGCCTAGCCAACATCGCCTTTGCGGTCCCTGCCGTTCCCCCAACCAACAAGTTTGCCACCGATGGCGGCTTCCTCGTCACCCACAAAGCCAGCGACTACTTCCCACATACCCTTGGCGACCTCAGCCCCTGGGACATTGCCGTCCGCTTTACTGGCTACAACTCCACCATGGAGTCCTGGCTCACTGGCCTCAACCCTAGCTCCGGTGCCACCGATGAGGAGAAGGCTAGGATCCTGATATCCGCTGCCTATGCCAAACCCTTCGACCACATCGACGCCGATATGGTCGGCGACATGGAGGCTCTCCTCGGTGCCGTGGCTGGCGAGACTCCCGAAAACCTCGCTAAGCGCATCAAGGAGCGCAACACCCAATATATTGTCTCGAAAGCACACGTCGTCGCGTGGCACGCGTGCGCTGCGTTCTTTGCCTGCGTGTCTGGCACAACATGCAGCTTCAGCATCGACGTAGGAAAAGCCCCACGCAGCCAATGTCAGAGCCAGGGCGGCCAGAGCTGCTGCATTTCTTGGTCTACCTACGACGTGCAGGTCCTTTTCTTTAGTCGCACTTGGACGAACTGCAACGCCGATGTTAATAACGATGGTCTCTCGAGTGCCTCTTGCGAGGGCAAGGGCGACAACACTGGCGGAGATGTTTGCCTCAGCAACCGTGCCTCTGGCTGCACATAGAGGATTGACTACTGACCTAATGGACGAAAGGCAAATATCTAGGTGAAGTTGAAGTTGGGGTGGCCGGCGAGACCAGTTCTTGGTTCTAGCGAGCATAAGAGATGCTCGAGAAGATGCAAATTCAAATACCGACAAGAGACTTCTCATGTCGTTAGAAAGCTCCGTTGTTCAATTTCCTGGAACTACAAGTGGTCTTACATATGGTGTAAAGCAAGTGACACATCTCAGGTTAGAGAGACCCAGCCGAGATGTGTCAGTCGCTCTGCTCCCTCGTTAATGGTGGTCCTGGCCACGTGGGACTCGACATGGTGGAAGATGAAATTCGCTGTTGTGCTGTGCTTCTTTAAGATCAAGGTTAGATAGGTGCAAGTGAAGTGAGATCAGGCAATCAGGGACTACAGTGGCAAATCATGGCCAGAAGGGTTGCCCGATCGGTGTGGGAATGACGTGGCTGTCAACGGTGTGTCGCTACGGCCCGACGTCGGCGGAAGCGGTTGGTCGTTCGTCGGTTGCAGCATTCGGACGCCTCAACGAGAGATGACAGCGTTAGCGGGGATCATATCTGCATGCCCAGGCAACGGCTGGAGGCTCGAAATTGGACGACCATCGGCGAGTGTGGTTCCTGCATAATTGTAAGTTTGTTGGCTATACGTAAAAAGCCACACCGATGTTGCAGTATATTGGCCAGATAAAATGAGGTCATAGGGTAAGAAATACCAGCCCCGGAGCTGACGGGCGATGGAATCTCGATAGGAATTTGGAGGCATGACAATATACAGCGAGAGCGTCGGCAGACAGTGATGTCAGATGTAATGAGGGTCGAGGTGTTGCACATGAAATATAGGAGTGTATGGAACCGCCCGGGCTCTCCTTTATTTAAATACAACGAGCAGAGTGGTAGCAAATCACAGATAGCCATTCAAGACTTTATTAAGCCTACTCTATTATCATACTTACTATACTCGCAGGATAGTAGCCTTAAGCACTAACAGTTGAAGGCAAGATCTGTTTCTAGGGTTAGCTTTCTTCGGAGCTATGTGGTTGATAGTAACGGTCTAGTTCGCACTTGCGAATTTTGTGCTACTGAGGGCGATGCTATTTATGGTAACTGGAATAGTGAACTTGATAGGGAGGGTATGGCGGGCACGGGCGGAAGAGTATGGCGAGTGGGCATTGGTGTTGACGAAAGATCTAGATCCTCAGGGCCAATGCGCCGATCTAGCCGATCATCCAGGCTAGCATTCGTTTCCTGTTATGGTTACCACGTGGCAGTGGTTAAGCGCGGCGGGAAGAGGCGCTAGATAGCGTAGTGCAGGCGATGATCCAGATGGGAAGAGGATAAAGCCCGGACGGGAAGCAGTCATCTACCATCAGTTGAAGAAGCAGTACGAGGCGCTGAGAAGGTCGGGTTTCTCTACTATAACAAGGCGATGAGACAGAGCACAAGTGCTCGAACAGTAGGATGCGTGGTCGGGGAGCAGATCACGGCGACAACCGGGCTCGGGACTGCATTGGCGCGTCATCCGCGGGCAACCGTACGAACTAGTCGACTTCGTGCAGCAAATAGGCAGGTCGAGGGGGTCAATAGCCTAGAGAAGTCGTGGACTCCGTCGTTGTGCTAGACGATCGAAAGGCAAGGTATGATAAAGCGTAGTAGCGTCACGCGAGGCAACGGAGTTTCATCGACCTCCGGGGTGTCGCCGCGCGTTGGGCAGGCATATGGGGAGGCTAAGGATTGCGATGAGGTCGGCAGCGAACGTTGGTGACAGATGCCAGGAGAAGCGGCGAGATCAAATGACCCACAGCAGCTAAACGACCACATTGCGCTGCATCGTGTTAATGTTGAATGTAATTGATTCATTGAGTCCTTATCGAAGGCGACGACTTGCACCTGGCGTCCCGGTATCACAATGGCGGCTTGCCCGGTTTCTTTCGGCCGACAGGCCGCAGCAGCCATGCTTCTCATGGAGGTTACAATGTCTGCTAATTCGTGTATTTTAGGTCCAGTAATAAGAAGTGAGTGGTGCATGTCCCTTTGCGACCATGCTAAGGATTCAGTACGCGGAGCATTTGAGACGGAAGTTGCTACGATGAAGTAAGTTTTCGTTTCGGTTTATGAGCACAGATATTCTAACGATTTATTTTTGGTAGGTTAATTGCCCAGAGGACGACGATTCCCGTCCCCAAAATCCACGCGTTCGCCATTGACGGCAGCCTCGAACCGCTATCAACATTTCTGATCCTCGAATAAATCGAAGGCGACAGGAATTGTTCTCCCGAATGGAACGCATGACGAACGAGTAAAAAAATTTATACACGTCCCTTGCAGACATCTACATACAGTTCAGGAGACTTGAGTTCCCCTCCATTAGAGGTTTGGTGTTCAACTCCAACGACTTCAAAGTTAGCAGGATGCCCTTATCCATTGACGTCAATGTGCAAGTGGAGGGCCATCTTGTGTTCAAACGCCATTCTACTGCGATGAAGGGTCCTGGAAGTCTGCCAATGACTATGTGGCAAGATTGTAGAAAATTGTATACAACGCTTCTTTCCAGAGTCGAACTGGCGTCGAAGAAGAAGATATGATGCAGATGCTCTGTATCATCTTTGCAAATACGCCGAAGAATAGGTCAACCCTAGCCTCGATAGAGGTCCTTTCGTCTTGTTTCATGGCGGCTTGCAACCCTGCAACTTCATCGTCAACAAAAACCTGGTTATTGTTGCTGTCCTAGACTAGGAATAGATTCGCGTGGTCCCTGTCCAATTTTCCACCATCCTTTGTGGCTTACCAATTGCGATACCACCTACGTAGATGGAAGTTCGCCTACGAGACGTACTTGGACGCATCGGATGAGTTTCTCGCCGTCTTGAGCGTTCGAGAACAAGAGGCATATGGAGCGAGCTTCTCGCCGTTGAGTGGGCAAAGATGAAACATGATGGCGGCTAATGTCTTGGAAAACCGGATATGGACTAGATGGCTAACCGGTATATTAACTACAGATGTTATGGAGGAATTGGCCACTTAGAATAACGTCTTTGGGCGTTTACGGAGGAAGATTCATTTCGTTCTTGCATCACTGAAATGAAGGAAAGTCAAGGTCCTGCCCACAACGCCGCGTTGCGTCGCCTTGAAAACGACAAGAACGCGGTGAGAGCCGCAGCGGGAGCTGAGGGCTTGCCCACATCAATATGGGCTGACCATCAGAGCTTTCTGCCTCCGGCGTGGAAGTTCGCCATCATATCGCAAGAACAGGGCATCGCAGCATCTTCCCTTGGTGGTCCAGCATTATTTGTTACCGGGCTATCATACCTCATTTGGAGGTGGATGTATGGAAACAAATTCCTTTTTGACTTGAGTTCCATTTTGATTTTAGACTTCTCTTCCTTGAGGCGCTCGATGGCTAATTTGAAACCGTTGACTTAGTCTTGAAGGCCTAAGGCTCGAATCGTCTTTGCGCCGCCTTGCGGTGTTTCAAAGATGAAGACATGAACTCACGGCTTTGCTTACTCATTGAGTCTAGGAGCGCCAGATTCCGTTCTCCTGCTCCTGGATATCTTCTCCCACGAGACTCAAGCGGCCCTTCAGTACCTCCAGATCCTCCATCAGGGCTTAGGTCATTTTGTTCAACATGATAGTAAATATAATTGCAAATAAACTTTATACCTGGGTCGTTCGTATCTTCGACGGCATCCTCTGCAGACTGATAGGGTTTTGGTTGTACCACATGCAGCTTGGTGCTCTCCATAGCCATGCCCCTCACTCGCATAAGTTAAATATGCTGATTATACGAAGAATCGAGGCATATAAATACCTCAAACTAGCATTCAAAACTCTCACTTTTCTGAAAAGCATCTCCTCCTCATACTCCCCTCTGGTATTTCGCCCCGGTTCTAGGCTTTTCGCTAATAACGTCCCACGCGCTCTACCCCTGGCTATTTGCCTCGAAACTGGGCCCGTTCCAGATTCGGCTGCACCGTGCTCTGTCCATGCAGGGACAAATGGACCTTAGCTTGAAGGTGACTTCSCCTTTACCGTTTGACGGAGGTGTTCGGCTTATAGTCAAGTCAGAGGAGATGTTCGTGGGCTCGATTGGATAGAACCCAGAATCCACTGTATCTCACGCCAAGTCATGAGGTAAGTATTAATGACTAGTGCTAGAAGACGCAGCTGCGGTAGGGCAAACCTGTCAGATAACACGGCCTACGCGGATAACGCGGCAGTGTAGAATGGGTCCTTATCGTATTAAGGATCCGTATACAATAGGAAAGAGGGATATAAATTGGGAGACTAGAAAAACCTAGCAAAAGCCACCTAAATGACGTTATCGGCACGGGCGATAACAGCGAAGGATAAGTAAGGGGGCTTTTGTCTAGCTAGCTTGGAGGACAAGGCTTTTCGCACACAGCACAATTCAACCCGAATTTTGACCTACTATTTTCTACGTATTTTATCTAACAAAACCGTAAATTTGGATGGATGAGTTCGACGTAGCGTACAGCAGATGAAAACTGTTATTGAAACAAACTGACCCGAGAATCGCTACCGAGTGTCGTTGGAGTTGCAACAGCTCCCTCTGCAACGTGTGATACGTACCGCTTGTCTGCTCCAAATAAGCTGGTTTTTAGATGATGCTAGTCAACAAATCTTAACCAACAGCCCCCAAGGTGTGCCCAATTCGTTCGCCTTGAGATCGTCACATAACTGTCTTTCCGCATACGACGTTGACAATCTTGCCTCTCTCTCCAGAGAATGGGACGGATTGCCCGACGTACATGTCATAAGGAAAAGCTAAGATCCGATAGGTAGGTCAAGTGTGAGTCGGCACGAGCTTAGGTTGGGTTTTGGCTGCCAAGTCGTTCGATTAGAAATCCAGAACTTTGCCTTTCGATGTGACACTATTAATAGTGGTCGGGCTTTCCTCGGCAGCACACCACTCCGTACACAGCCACTGGAACATGCTCACGACGCCTAACCTTACGCATTGGGCCAACGAGATTCACCGATGGGGCCTTTCTGTGCACGGCCCATCCTGCCAGAAAGACGCACAATTTTGTAATGAAGGCCGGGGGGAGAGGGTTCGCACGTCGCTCTATGCAGGTGACCTGAACCCCGACTTGAACGAGGACATGGGCAACGGATCACAGCGAGAAGACATGATGGGGAGGCCTGAACGGGTAGTAAAGGATGGTAAACTGCATCTCGCCGCTGTTAGTCATTAGTGGTGTCTCGCATAGTGGCTTAGCTTGGGTCCCCCGCGGCGCCAAGGACTTTAGCGCTGTTTGGATTTACTCAGTTATTACGGTATGTGCGGAAGAGGGCGTGCGGAAGAGGGCGATGGAAGCGGCTTGCTTTTTGTGGCTCCTTGTTTGCGGCATTTTCGTTGAACTTAGATACCCCTTTGCAAGCCCTTTTGATAATCTAACTATGTACCTACTAGTGTTGAGACTCTTCGAGTGGAGTTTTTTAGGTAGTACGAGTACTTCGTATGGATTTTCAAAAAAAAAA
>LFRF01000020.1:51363-63571 GCA_001189435.1 Tolypocladium ophioglossoides CBS 100239 | reverse complement strand
TCTGATCACAAGGCTGCGGACACGCTAGCGTAGTCCTTTGCCTCGTGACTAGCGTGGTTCCTTCACTTCATACTCACTCACTTATTGACCGGGTGGTCTCACTCACTTGCACACACTTGTACTCACTGGGTGACGCGATTGACGTCGGGGGAAAACTGCCCGTAGGCGTGTTGTTCTTTGTCAAGTCGTGCCCCTTCCTCTAAGAGGTTGGGGGTCTGTAGTCCTTTATGTACACGGGGGCTGTCACAGCCCCTGAGCTCATCCCCCCTGTCACTGGGCCTTCCTGTCTTCCCCGCCAAATTACCTAGAAGAAGGAGAGGAAGTCGAATCTCGTAGAGTTAAGCTCGCCGTACCGAAGGTTCTCGTAGATAGCTTTTTGTTATACGCTCTTAAGGGGCTGGAAGACTCCTACGTCGAGAGGTTGTAGGATATGTATCAAGTGTAGCGGGAAGATAGCTAGGAGGATATCGAACTTAATGCAATATTCGATAAATTCGATACCCGTATAGCTAGTAAAGCCGTCGATAATAAGTAAACGGTATATTCGCTCCCCTTGCCTTAGCTCTGGCTCTTTATAGAGTGACGATATCTCGGGATCTCGTAGCTATTCCGTATATCTAAACCACTCCGCGAGAGATTTCCTAGAACGCTTTGCCCTTGCCGAGCGTTCCTACGAGAAGCGATTAAAGTAGTATATCTAATCTATTATAATATCGCTATTACTAAAGCCGGTCTCGGATCGTACGAATCGTATATCGCTATAGGCAGAGGCCAGAGGCCCTGGGAGTCGAGCTTGGCGCCGGCGAAAGCCATTAAACAATTGCTATGATTGGGGCTGCCATTTATTCACTAAATGTGAGACTGTGATTTGCGACTAGCTAAACTTTGATACCCTAGTGGCAGTATCAGTGCCACCTTGATGTCTTGTTTGCATAAGAAGAAATCCTCGAAAATCGTAGCATCTATCAAAGTTAGCTAGGTTAACTTGGTTACGGATGGTTAAGAATGGGCCGCTAGCATCCGATAATCAAGGCATACGAGAGTTAGACTAGCAGAATTGCATGTAGGATGCAGCACATATAGGACTATCCCTCCTATGTGGAGCTTAACGCAAGGACACAATATTTTGCTAACGGAGTTTGGCCGGGAAGATAAAACCACGCGGAGCAGGCTGCGTGGCAGCCACCTATAAAAGGGGCCACACTTCCTCCTGCCTAGTAAGCAAGAATGGCACGCTTCGTCTTGCTCTTATTTTCTCCCTTGTTTGCCAGCCTAGCCGCCTCCCTGCTCGCCGTGTCCTGCCCGACTAGCGCCTTTGTTCCGTAGACAGGGCATTCTCGCTGCGTGCATTTGCCGTCGTCAAAGGAGCAACTTGTAAACGCGTTTAAGAATTGAAAATAGATGTGCGAGGCTTACTTAAACCGGTACAGGTTTAGCTCCGTACGCGTACTTATTTAAGGGGCCCTCGCTTTACCCGTAGCGTTAGCTATTATACAAAAAAATCGGGGAGCCCAGGGATCTATTTTCCGAAATGTAGTGTATATATAAATAGGCCTTAGCTCTGGTATCGTTATTGATTCCGGCGATACCATCATGTATATTTTTTTCCTGTCCACGAATCAGTTAGTTATCGTCTAACTAATACTTAGCAGAATCCAGACACTCACTCATGTACATAAGGAGCGCTGTTCCCCCATTTTATAGATTGGAGAGACACATCTTGAGAGAATGGACATGCCTCGGGCACCTTTACCCGCCAATTGCGTCAACTAATGAGTGAAAGTGAGTGAGACCGCCCGGTCAACCCGTGAGTGAAGATGAAGTGAGTGAACCACGCTCGTCACGAGATAATGGACTACATCAGCAGCCCCTCTGTCTAGTGATCAGATGGTCTAAGTGAGTGTGAACCCCCCAATGAGTGAGTGATTGACGCCCGAGAGACTTGAGTACAGTCACACGATTGTCCATTTATTGGTCACTTGCATCGTTGTATTGACCAATCAGTGAATAGCACAAAAGTACTTAACGAATGTCTGAGCTTTGCCAACCACAGCAACATCAAGGAAGGAAAGGTCATGTCACTAGTTCCTGAAGTTAAACTTGTTTAGACTTGACCGAGATTGTCGTACTTGGGTGAAATTGGTGGGCGCTTTGGGGGCAACTTTCCCATTTTCCTCAGCTATCCAACATCTTCACCAGAACCCTTCGACTTCACACTACAGGCTGCTTCGCAATTTACAGCTAAACGGCAGCCGTAGAAACAAAAAGGCAACAGTGTAATCAACAACTTGCATAGGTGGTAGGACATATGTAGGTATACATCGCGAAGAAAGTTAGATGCCACCCATAATCCTCGCTGTAGAAGCATTACCACTGTACACAATCATCTCCACAATCCGCTGGTATAGTTCTAAAACCCCCTCGGCCTCCTCCTTAGTAAAGACCCGGTCGTCATACTGCATCTTTAGCTTATGTCCATGGACATCCCTAAAGACTTCAAACATGATGGCATAGTTGACAAACATGGTCACTTTGCTCATTGCCATCACAATCCACCGCATATGGTGCTGTTCACCGACGGCAGGCTCAAATGGCTGGAAAAGGAACAATGTCTTGGCAGCATGAGTCGACCGATTAACACCCAGGGACCGGTATATGTCGCCCAGACTGACCAGACCGTTGTCGGTAATCTTCCAGAAGAGAGATTGTGTCTCCTTGAGCAGAGAGTGGAGAGGAGTTTGCGATTCAAGGCGAGAGCGGAAGGGCAGGAAGTTGGCGCATGTTCCATTGATGATCTGCGGGTCTTCCATGTTCACGTTTCGGCCTGTGAGGAGATAGTCGTACGTCACATCGTTCGAGGCGCTAAGTTTTGACAGAAGAATGGTGTAGGCCGTCTGGAAGATGATAGAAGTGGTGACACCGGCGCTCTGCGCAAATCCGTCGACTGGGAGAGTAAAGTTGGCAACAACAACACCCTGAATCTGTGGACGAGGCAGCTGTGAGGGATATGAGAAGTAATTATCGCGGAGCAGGGACTTCCAGAAGGAAAGCATCCGTGATCGGTTACTCTCCTGGGCGTATTGAACAAAAGCCCGAAAGGGGGTGGGCTTTGGCGGCGAGCGTCCCTCACGCAGAGCAGCGAACTGATCATCAAATATCCTGAGAGAAGTACCATCGTACATGGCGTGATCAAGCTTGGTACACAGGTCCATGGTACCGTCTTGGTACTGCAGAATCAGATATCGAACGAAGGGCTTCCCCAGCTGAAATAGCTTATTCCAGTGCGCCTGGACGAAGGCCGACTTGTCATCCTCAATGAGGCATTGTTTGATGGCCAGGTCGAGGATGGGTTTCTTCAAGATCACCTGTAACCAGCTGAGTGGATCATTCTCGTCCTGTTGCAGGTACATCGCCCGAAGTATTTGGTTCGCCTCGGTGAGTTTCGTGGTCAAGTCGACCCATTGGTCCAAATCGAAATCCCGAGGGAGTCGCCGCACGGTCATGAGCTGCCAGAACTGCTCTTTGGTATTGCTTTGGGTTAGGAACTCTACTTGCCCTGGAGCACATGGATAGATATCCTCTATATCGGTCGGCTCAAGACCTGCAGCCCGTAGCTTGTCATGAACCAAGCCAGCGACAACAAACTCCGCCGATTTAATAGTTGACAACTTGGTTGGTTTCAACAGCTTGGCTTGCTCCCTGAGAGATGGAGAGGAAAGAGCATCATTGACAGAAAGGGTATAGCCGAGGCGTCGGAGAGTGCTGACGAGATTAATGGCCGCAATAGAGTCCCCGCCAAAGTTGTAGAAATTATCCGAGGTCTTGAGACGCTCTCCCGGCACGTCGAAGAGATCCGCCCAAGCATCTCGCAGGACCTGCTCGTTAGCAGAGAGCTCCGACGAGGAATCGACCGGCATTTCGCTTGCCGTTGACGCATACCGAGCGAGATCATCGGGGCTCAGACTCTCCGCAAAACCCGCCAGCTGCTTCCTGTTGATCTTTCCAGACGCAAGAAGAGGAAACGACCTGAATGGTAGAAAGACTTTAGGCATCATGTAGTGTGCCAATGACTTTAACCGGTTGAGAAGGGCCGCAGGATCCAGAACGGCTTTTGGATAGAGAATTTCACTGTCGTCCAGCTCTAGAATCGGTTGTTCAGGCGGCACATAATACACGACAATTTGCTTCTTTCGCTGAATCTGCGCCACGCTCACAACACAGGTCTGGACTAAGTCCCCTGCGTTGGCAAGGACTGCATTCTCAATTTCCCCCAGCTCGATGCGGAAGCCGTTCAGTTTGACCTGATGGTCCTTGCGGCCCAGACACTCGATTTCTCCATTGGGAAGCCAGCGGGCGTAGTCACCTGTGCGGTAAACCACCGACCCGTCATTTGTCGTGAGGAAGGCAGACGAGGTTAATTCAGGACGATTCAAGTATCCCTTTGCGACTTGAGCGCCACTCACACAAAGTTCCCCGATGACGCTCCAGGGAACAGGGACCAGACTGTCAGGATGGAGTATTGAGGCTTTCACAGCCTTCAGCGGATAGCCGATGCTCTTGAGGTTTCCATGCGGAACCACCTTGGATACGGTCATAAGAATCGTCGCTTCCGTGGGCCCTAATTTTAATATTAGTCTGCGTGCTCATTTTTGTCATAGGTCGTGGAGGGAATACCATATCCATTGTAAACATCCATGCGAGATGCCCAGGTTACCGACAATTCCGGGGTGATTGGCTCGCCACAAACCAACAACGCCTGTAGTGTTGGTACGTCCTCCGGAGAGATCAGTTTTGATATGGTTGGCGTTATCATCAATTGTTTGACTCCAAAATTGTTCACACATGTGGCCAGATCGTTGATCATCGTATCCTGATCTGCAATGGAGATTGTTCCTCCGGACCCGAGGACAGTAAACACATCAAAGTATGATGCGTCAAAAACATAGTTGAGGAACCAAAGCACGTGCCACTCTTCATCGACTTTGCATGCCTCGATCATTCCTTCAGTTGAGGCCGCGACGGATGAGTGGGACACTTGCACCCCTTTGGGGAGGCCCGTCGAGCCGCTGGTATATATCACGTACGCTAAGCTCTGCGGGTCGAACTTTGGAGCGATCCATTCCAGTTCGGTTGGAGTATTCAAGGTAGCATGTACTTCGTTCATGTTCAGGATTCGCCCGGTAAATTTTTCAAAAACACTCGCGTTGGCGTTGTCAGTGATGGCAAGGCGAGAGCCAACATCCTGCATAATGAATTCATTCCGTTGCTTTGGGTTTTCGGGGTCTAAAGGCGTAAACGCCGCACCCAACTTGAGGATACCAAACACGGCAATGAGTGTATTAACTGACTTTTGCATGCAGACTGGAATGATATCGCCGTGGCGGACCGCGGCGGACTGGAGATGTTGCGCTAAGTTGTTCGCCGCAGACTGAAGTTCGCGGTAGGAAACCTTTGTACCAGAAAGATCTTGCAGGGCAACCTTGTCGGGATATCGAGCTGCCATCGTCTCCAGAAGTGAATGAGCCAGCATTCCTGCGGGAGTCGGGAGCTGCTGTGGCAGCGAGTTGAGAAATATTTCCTCTGCCCGTGAAGTTGGCTTTACCTTCGCAATTTCGAGAGACGGGAATCGAAGAGCGGTTTTGAGGGTTTCCACGACATTCCCAAGTACGAAATTCGCCCTCGAATGTGGCAAAGAGGACAGCAGGCGCAGCTCAAGACCCCCGGGAATTGACTCGGCTTCGAGCATCGTCTGATCTAGGAAGTTGGGCTCGTATGGAGGGAACGGCTCCAGGACATCATTTTTGATCGTCGAGTTGGTCTCCGATTCTCGGATGAGAACGTTGACAATTGTGTCAAAGACCGCGGTCTTGTGTCCCGACGCACGCAAAATCTTTCTGAGCCCGAACTGGGCTCGGGGAGAGATTTCCCATACCCCTTCCTGGATGATTCTCGCCAGTTCAATCAATGTCAACTCTGGATTGGTTTGCACCCAGAATGGAACAGTGGAGACAGTAGGTCCTGAGATACGGGTAATGTCCCGAACGGGAACATCTCGGCCGGAGAGTGTAACACCAAAGACGACCTCCTCCTTTGCTGTGTGGAGAGAAAGAACGATGGCCCATGCTGCGTAGATCAATGACCCCAGGGACAGCTTGTTATCCGAAGCGAACTTTTGGAAGTCGTCGTTGAGTCTGGCATATACAGCCTTATTCCCGACCTCCTTTCCGCCCAGCAGAATGGGCACAACGTTTCGCATTTTGTCCTGCCAGAACTTCTCCAGCTCTGCGTGGTTCTGCTTCTGGGTGAAATGGATGAAGTTGGCATAGCTGGGGCGGGCCACCAAGGGCCGTCCCATGACTGTGGCTGCCAGGTCATCCATAAGGAAGCTGTTGGACCAATAGTCCAGTAATGCATGATGAACCGTGACTACAAGCACATCATTCCGCAGGCATGCAAAGTGGACGAAGTTGTCTCCATGTTGTACTGACTGCTTAGGCCTCGCAGAGAACTCATCTGCGGTCATATCAAGGTTCTGCCACGATAGCTGGGCCGTTTTTCGGATGACCTGCAAGAAAGAGGTCCTGTGTGCAACAAATGTCGTTCGCAGGACCGGATGTTGCGATGAAAGATGTTCCAGTGCAGCCAAGATGTCTGCCGGTTGCTTGTTCTTGATGCGATAATACCGACGGTAGACATACGTCGAATGACCCAGCATTGAGTCAGCCAAGAAGCCCTCCTGCAATGACGTGGTTGGGAAAGCGTCTTCCACATTATCTCGGTCCAGTTTTGCATCGCTGGGCAAAAGAGAAAACGGTGGAATGACAGATTGAGCTTCATCAGAGTCCATATGCTCCGCATCGAGAGTGATTTGATTCAGTTGAAGTCCGAGTATATCAGAAACAAGGAAACTCAGTCCTTTCTCGTTGGCCATGGATAAAACTCGAAGAGCATCCAAAGAAGATCCCCCAAGTGATTGAAAGTAGTCGTGGGGAGATATACGGGTTGGTGGCAATGACAAAGTAGAGGCCCAGATATCTCGTAGTTGAAGTTGAGCAGGCGAAAGGTCGTT
Organism: Tolypocladium ophioglossoides CBS 100239; assembly: GCA_001189435.1. Lineage (NCBI taxonomy): Eukaryota > Fungi > Ascomycota > Sordariomycetes > Hypocreales > Ophiocordycipitaceae > Tolypocladium > Tolypocladium ophioglossoides. The sequence continues at coordinate 56,502 of LFRF01000020.1, read as the reverse complement.
ATCCGTGATCACCGACGACTCTCCATTCAAGTGTTTTTTTAGGTGTCCATTTGACAAACCATTCGCATGTCCGTTTAGCTGTCCGATCGGCTGTTCGTTTGGTTGTCTGTCTGGCAATTGTTTCACGCGGTAGTGGTCCGAGGAGAACTGCAAAAGATGGTCCCGTCCGACGCTTTCGACGTACTTGACCAGGTGGGAAATATCCACCTTGCCGTTGATGTTCAGTGGGAGTTCTTCCTCCAAGAGCCAGTATGTCGGCATCATGTAGCCAGGTATGTGCAGTTTCAGAAGGCTTTTCAGCTCCGATCGTAGTGTTGGCCAATCCAAGTTAGCCCTTCTGGGAACAACCACCCCGACCAGGACCTTTCGTCCGTCCACATCCGCCGACACTACACTTGAGGTGTAGATGTCGGGATGGGTTTGGATAATCGTGTTTGAATCTCCCGGCTCCACCCTTTGCCCGTTTATTTTGACCTGGAAGTCGATACGACCAACCATCTCAACCGAACCATCTTCATGTGCGACAACCATATCTCCCGTCCGGTACAACCGGCCGGGTCCGAACGGGTTCTGAATAAACGCCTCCGCAGTCTTCTCAGGGCGATTGATGTAGTGATCAGCTAACTGATGGCCCCCCAAGCACAGCTCGCCAGGGACTAGCAAAGGTGAGAGCCTGTTCGTTCCAGGAATCATGACAAAGGAGGAAGTGGTGTCACTCGGCCGATCAATGTTCTGGGGGTTTTGGCCCAACACCATCTCTCGACGCCAATTAACTTGAGTGTTCTCACTCAGCCCGTACGCATTGAGAAGCTCTACCTCGTCCACCCACTTAGGGATCAGAGCGGGGTTTATTAGTTCTCCAGCAACCGTCATGCGTCGAAGGCAGGGCACAGTGCCTGGGGTGATGAGCAATGCCGTGGATGGTGTGACATCAATGACATTAATCCGCATCTGGTTGATGGTGCGTCCAATATGAATGGTGAGATTGTCTTTGCTCGCCAAGCAGAGGCATCCGCCCTGCTTGAGTGTGGACCAGACGGAGCGCTGGGCAGCGGAGAAGACGGGATTATGGAACAGCAGCTGGCGGAGATTCGGAAGCGTAGGGAAGGCTGTCAGCCCGGATGTCGCAGAAGAGTGTCTCTGCAGATGGGTCTAGTTAGGAAATTGATAAAACAATTGGAGATGAGGACAAGACTTACATGTAGAACTCCTTTTGGTTTACCTGTCGATCCAGACGTGTAAATGACATAAACGGGGTCACTCGGTTCACAATACCGGTCGATATTGGTCCCCTGCACAGTACGGGGATCTCCAATGACGTCCTCAATAACGACCTCATGGGCAAATCGACCGGCCGTCTTCCTATCCACAATGACAAAGTCGGCGCCCACATCGCCCACAATGAACTGATTCCTCTCTTGTGGCGTCTCTGGGTCTAATGTCACATAAGCAGCCCCAGTTTTGAGGATGGCGATCAACGCAATTACCAGGTTTAGGGACCGGTGGACGCATAGCGGCACAAACGAGCCACGATTTGCGGGTAGTTTCTGAGCGACGTAGTTTGCGGCGCGGTTTAGCTGGTCGTACGTCAATGGCTCCTCGGTCTCGAACTGTGCTGCTGGTGCGCTGGGGGTTCTTTCAACCTGGCGCTCAAAGATCTTGTGGACATTGTCATATACCGGCGTAGTGAGCGGTTTGCCCACCTTAAGGATAAAGTCTTGCTCTTCAGCGGAGATGATCTCGACGTCATCCAAAGGCAGTTGGGGCTTGTCAACGACGTGGGTGAGCGCAGTTGCGAAATGGTCCACGAGAACCCTCATATTCCCCTCTGGTATGGCTGTGTCATAACGTGCCACGACGGAAATCCGACGCCCCATCCGGACCCTGATCGTTATTGGGAACTGAGAATCCACAGGCTCCAGCGACTCCCCCTCTTCGGAGATGATGACTTTGACATGGCAGTCGGCAGCTTCATGTACGGACTTAATGGCATTGTATCCCACCGACGAGTGAATAGACGCCAGCGCATTCAGTCGGTCTGCTTGTTGAAAGGCTTCTGCGGCTGATAGTTTTGGGTCAAGTTGAAGCCTCAGCGGGTATTCCTGATCTGCAAAGCCCACGACTGACTCATAACCATCAACCATTCGATTGCGACCTTCTACAGCGAAGACAATCGTGTCGCTGCTTTCTTGTGAATGCCAACTCAGTGTCAACCAAAGGGCAGTATAAATTACTCCAGCAACGTCCGATAACCCGAGCTTGCCTGAAAGCTGGCTCAGTGCCGAGTCCCCGGGAAGTATAGTGGCGCGCGATTGTGTCGTGCGGAAAGAATTGTGCCGGTCCAGAGGAATTGTGTGAAGGGTGAGAGGGCCGACATTGTGGAGTGTGTCATGCCAGTATCTCTTGATAGTTTCGATATCTCGAGAGTTATGAATCTCGGAGTACTTGCTGAACGACAGACGGGAGGCGAGTTGTCCACCGCTCAGGAGAGACAGGAAATCCTTCCACAGATATCCGAGGGAGGGTCGGTCTGCCAGTGAGGGATGAATGCAAATGTAAACTGTCGAGCCGGATGCCCCATCGAAAACCAACGAAGCCGGCTCATGAAGATTATATGACAGTTGGGCCTCCTCCAGAGGGCCTAGTCGCACCTGCGTCGGTCGTTTCAGTACTCTCTGGCGATAACGAACAAGTCCGTTGACTTCCACTGGCACGACGGTGGTCCGGAGGATCTGTTGGTGACTGGAAATTGCATGCCACGCATCACAGACTTGTTCGTAACTCCTCACAATCTCGCCCGGCAGGTCTAGACGGATAATCCATGGCCGATATGAAGACGATTCTCGTGACAAGAACTCCTCTTGTGCAGGAGTGCATGCGACCTCTTGTTCGATCTCAAGGCGACGTGATGCTTCTAGAGCATCTGTGATTTGCTTGGTGGTAACATGAAGAGATACCAGGTCTTTGATGGATTGTGCAATGCCAATGGTATGCTCGTTTGTCTTCGTCGGGGCTTGCATCTCGCGGGCGACAGAGTTCGCCTCAACTAGAGCGAGGACTTCTGGCTCGTTGCTCAACATATTGAACCAGAGTGGGCCTTTGATTCTGTAATTCGCTCAAGATTTGACTAGTACATGCTTGAGCTGTGTAACTTCAGATATTGAGACAGGAACTGTAGCTGCTGCTGTACGTACCACCCGCTTATATCATCTAATCGTGCGTGCCACCAAGTCCTGCAGATCAGAAGACACTCCCTCTTGCGTATACGCAACGGTTTCTGCTAGAACGCATCAATGCTAGGAGCGCATGATATCCGCTGACCTTGAATCCACAAGCCATCAACTAGGTAATACCAAACGGACAAGACGTTTGACTCACGCTCCGATCGGAAGAGCCTGTTTAGGGCAGGATCACTGCACTGGAATTGCCCGAAATAGTACTTTGCCTTAATGCGGAGCAAAGCCGACAGCTCTACTGCGTAGTATGAACCAATCCCCTGGTTAGCGAGGATTTACAGCCCGACTTGAACAGAATCCACTGTATTGTTTGGTTGACATAGGCTGGTCACCAAAAAAGGCAGGAAACCGACCCCCCGAACGGGGAACGGGGTCTTTTCATCTCAGCCGCACCTGTTCGTTTCAGCCGCACATGGGGACCACTTCCTGTGACTGAAAAGGCAACGCGCGTGGTAGGTTGCGTCAAACAATTTTGGCCCTTAGCGATGTAATGCGGCCTTTCCGCGCTCACAATAGTAGAGCGACGTGCACCGTTGGAGTTTCCATTTAGCGACGAGTTATTTTATTGCCATCCTGGCGCCAATTGCCCGCCCCACTTGCCGTATCTGCAGAACTACCCGCCGCCAGCCCACAGGATCTTTGGCTCCTCATGCGGAGACGACTTGGAGGATTGCCCAGATTGGGAATCGTTTGAAGGCGCCACGGGATATTACCCGATAAGGAGACTTCCAGAAAGAATCTGAACCCATGCCTATCACCCCCGGTCAACGACGGGCGTGTTTCGCTCCGCATTCTGAGCATCTGCAACCGGCCGGCAATGTGTCTCTATGTTCCCAGCTCACTCAAGGAAAACGGGAAAATTGCCACTGGAAACAGACCCCTCTAGCAAAGAGAATTGACTCTAATATGTATATGTCCACATCAATAGAGTAGGGCCCAGATTGCATATCCCTCGTGTATAAATATAGACTATCCAACTCCATCAACCATTGCTGCATCGGAACAACAAAGAAAAGTCGGAAAGCAGTGCAACTTCTCGGTATTCAACCTCCTTTAATTCAGACACTACCAAAGCCGTTCTTCACGCGACTACATAATACATCATGTTGGGCAGTGTCCTTCCATTCAGTGAGGAGCACGCCGACCGCGTTAGCGAGTACAGCGAGAAACGCTCCGCGCAGATTCCCAAAGTCCTCAACGACCACTGGGAGTGGACCCGGTCGAAGTTTTCAGATGCAGACAAGATGTCATCCCGTCTTCAAGGATCGTGGATGATATTCACTGCTCAGGACCGGAACCCCAAGAGAGGTAAGCACGATGCTGATGTCCTCTGAAGCTCGAACATCGGACCTGACAGATATAGTCCTCGAGATTGGCACCTTTAGCGGGTATAGCGCCATTGCATGGTACCAAGGCACCAAGGCCACGCAAGCCGAGATTGTCACGTTGGAGCTGAGCCCTAAGATGATCGCTGCTTCTCGTGAGGCTTTCAGAAAATTCGGCGTTGAGGACCGCGTGAAACTGATCGAGGGTCCTGCCAACGAGAGGTATCTTTTCTGTGGCTTAGTGGACGATAATGGGAACTAATATCCTTTTCAGTCTGCAGAACCTAGAAGGCGAATTTGACATCATTTTTGTCGATGCCAACAAGGATGGATATGCCACCTATGTTCAAACTATCCTCGACCACAAGCTACTTTCTCCCAATGGCATCATACTGTGCGACAATGGTATGTTGGATTATCCTGCCACTGTCTTCTTCATTATGTACGATTCTCGGAGACTAACACCGTCCTCAGTGTTTGCGCGCGGAATGTCCGTTGGTGAGGATTGCGCTCCCTGGCTCAATGACCACGTCCGACAGTACTAGCCCAGCCCTTTACGGTCCTCTTAGACCACCGGA
>LFRF01000020.1:0-29657 GCA_001189435.1 Tolypocladium ophioglossoides CBS 100239 | reverse complement strand
ATAACAGTCATGGCCGTCGCGTTGCTGTCGCCTCGCGCTGTAATAATAGGCCCGAAGAGGTCGAATGGGATGTCCGCAGTCCACAAATCTGATGCGTCAATTCGGCGGCTTTCTGAATCATTCGGTCCACTAGCGACCTCAGCAGGAGACTTCACGGACCCTTCGTAGTCGATGAGGAATCTGAGCGATGACCATCAGCAGAACCGAACAGTGCATGCTATTGCCTCCCTCGCTTCTTCTCCCACGCGGCCGACAAGTCGTCAAACACAGGGCGAGGAACGCCAGTCAGTCGTCAACGGTGATCACGTGGCGAGCCAGCGTGATGGAACCGAGGAAGATGTTCAGAGGTCATCATACAGGCAACGTTGCGATGGACATGGGCATAGTCTTCGTCTTCGCTTGGTCAAAAGGCGTCTCGTTGGGGAAGACAGTGAGGACAAAGCATAGTGCCAGCAAGCAAGCATCACGAATATGCGGTCCCGGTTCCCAGGCAGCGCAATACGCAGCCGTTCCTAAACTATCACAGGGTCGGAGAACACGCATTGTGAGGAAACAGGAGAGAAAGAGCAGGGACAACGCCGTGTCTGAGGGACCTGCGCATCCTTAACCACATCCGTCGACTCGTGTCCTGTTCAGTCCCGCAGCCATTGACGTAGCTGAATAAAGTCCAACGACTGGTGCACGAGCACGTTTTTCCGGCCGTCTGCTACGTCATCTATCGGAGTTACCCCTCCCGGTCGTCACCAAGACATGTTGATGCAGCCGCTAGCAGCATCATGATCGAGCGCTCTGAAGTGAATCGCAGAACCAAAGACGTTGCAATGGCACCTCATCCATTCGACAGCTTCCAATCATCACTGAAAAGGTACGCCTGGCTTCTGCTAGGCATCATCCATGCCTTAACAATTTCCCATGTACTTCAATCAAGAGACCTACTCTGATGCCGTTGTCCGTTGTAACGAACAACAATTCAGGGTTCACAGACTGGTCCTCTCTGCTCATTCAGAGTTCTTCGCAACCATGTTCAGCGGTGCATGGAAGGTACGCGAGCGACTCCTTTCTACCTTCGTCTCGCCTCTAAAAGCTTCAAAAGGAAGAATCCCTGGTTGAACTAAAAGAAGTCGACGAGAGCGTTGTGGAAGCAATGCTGCGATTCATGTACCATTTCGATTACAGCAACATCAATGGCGCTTCCACGATGATTTTCAACGCGCAGGTGTACGGCATTGCCGAGAGATATATTATCCCATCCTTGAAAGAACATTCTGCGGAAAAGTTTCGCACGGCTGTCAGTTCAGGTTGGAACATGGGCGACTTCCCCTTGGCAATTGCCGAGGCTTACCTCTCAACTCCTGAAGGAGATCGAGGCCTTCGGGATGTGGTAGTTGAAGTATGCCACATGCATATCGATTCTCTTATAGAGAATCATGCATTTTGTCAGGTTCTCCGAGAGACAGTAGGTTTTGCTGCAGACATGGTTATATTCAGGTGTGGCCAGCGAAAGGCCTACAGATGCCCTTCCTGCAGTCATTTGATTCACGATGACATATCAAAAGGGTCATACCACTGCACAAAGTGTGGGGAACGGCGGTCCAACTGGGTCTCTTATAAATTCGACGAATAGGTACACTGGCAGCCCTTTGTGCAATGAGAAGCTGCCATAATTGGCGTCTTCGCAAAGGTGCTCGGGCTGGTAGGGGTACTTGTTGGCGCCGACATCTACTACACGAAAGATATGAACGGTATCCTACACTTCCAGAGTCTGGACACCATGACCGTGGAGGTCCTAGGGTGCCAGTCCGCGGTCTTAGAATCTTCAAGGCGGGAACGGCCTGGTTGTAGGATGACGACGGGTACTGTAAAGATGCCGGCTTTGAGATCCACATGGCCATTTCATTGAATGAGATGTCAAAAGCTACGTCACTAGCTATGTATGGGTGTTAACTGGAAACAAGGGCCGTCGAGCCGGTGTTTAAGAGGGAGTGATTTTGCTGGTGCGGGACTCTGTGGAGGAATGTTACATGACTTCTTCAGTGTGCACAATTTTGCCTCGATGTGTATTCCTTGTCCCACTGACAACATCATGTTGATAGTATGCTGAATTCGACGTCCCTGTTTTTCTCGGAAACAGACGAACGAATATTAACCGAAGCGATGGCAGGCAAGTGCAAATCATGCCGACGTTGATCTCGATGACTAACCAATAAGCCGTCGTCCATTGGTCCCATGTTAGGTTGCTCGAGTTGGCAAAATAAATCAGCGAGTGCAAACGAAGGATAGAAACCACTGTAACGCTGAAACACTCCATATTAGCGGAGGTGAGAGACCGGATGCTACATTGCTGCCGTAGGGGTAAAGCCAAAGACTCACAATGTTCCGAGTAAAAACATGATAGCCACTCCGATCTTCTTCTTCCAGTGCAGCCATAGATTGATAACTTGGCTGAGCGGGAGTGCTATCATCCAGAAGTCGACAGCGACGCTGATCGCAGCATAAAGCCACCCGAAAAGATTGGTATTGACACAATGACCTCGTAATCCATCAAGATACTACTTCTAGTAGTAGTTGACGGGTGAGCATTGGAAGATAGCAGTGACAATGAAGACAAACCCGTAAGAAATGTTAAGGATAACGGTACCCCAAAGCAAACGTCGTATCGTCAAGCCGGAAAATATTTTGAGGTAGAAAAGCGACAAGCTAAGTTTAATAAGTGATATACCTGAAAGGTAAAGGATTTCCATAACGTAGAAGTAAAGAGCGAACTTAGGGATCTCAGAGGTAGTTAAGGTCCAAATATCCTTGCCAAGTCCATAAGCCGTTAGGCCCTCGATACCGATGAACATGCCGCATATGTAGATAGCTACTGTCCCTAGGATGGCCCAATCGTCAGGATCAAGAGCCTTAGCATGGCTAAAGAACTGCTTAAATATAAGGCGTGTGGCGGTAATTAGGATAGTTATCACCCCCAAAAGAATTGCTATTATGTTATACCTGGCCGCTTTATCTCGAACAGGAACACTACATGCCGTCTAAGTGGTATTTTTCGTAACTGCATTACAAAATGATTAGCCACAAGGCCTATAGCCGAGGTAAATATGAAAACTTGGTGCAGGGAAACTTACAGAGCGCTTGTGAGAGTAGGCAGGAGGCTTAAATGCAGCGACTAGCATCCTCCTGCCAGGCGTCGCCGGAGCAAAGGCATCGAACGTCAGTCACCACGCATATAGAATTTGCGGTGGCGGAAGCTAAACAGGGGATCTTAAAGCCAAAATATCATTTGATGAGCACTAACAGAATGTCGGAATTGCAATGGTAAAGGATATAATAAGGTGGTTCTTACAGCGCAGGATGGCAGGCCTGCGATGATTTCAGCAACTGGCTTTGGCGAGCTGGTCGCTTGGACGAGACATGACAGCACTGCTGCTGCGGAAACAAAAAAATCTAGTCTCATCCTGAGGCACGCTGCAAGCCATTATCCTCTACCCTAGACAAGGTCGATGGTTTGAAAGAGACGACTGCAAGCTGCGGAAGACCGGTCGCCCAACCGTTGTGGCAAACCGTTTCGTCTGGTATGGGGACGAATGAGATTGTGTACCCTCGACCAGGGGAACGATATGGCTATTTACGTCTTTCTTGCTGCCGAAGATTGATTTGCGACCAAATCGTTGCCTCGGCGCGAGTTAACGGGCTTGCAGGACGGTGCCGCAAGTAGGTTTGTCATAAAGAGCTTTATTCCCACACTCGACAATTTACTGCTGTAGCTCTACCATCTGTAGGAGAGTATTTCTGGCCCACCGTCCAGTCACAAACTGCAACAGCCGACGAGTGTGACAAACGCTGTTTCTGGCTACTTTGCTGTACCACATTTATTCCCTTGGGGCACACTACCACAATGTGGCGGCAGGTTGTGGACAATGCTACAAGCGACTTTCCTACCTGGAGGTTCGAAAATTAATATGTGGATGGAGGCGACTTGGAATTTTCTTATTCACTGTTTGGTGCAACCCTAAGGCTCTCAGTTCGTCTTCCCGGCATCTTGGTCTTCCCGGCATCTTGGTCTTCCCGGCATCTTGGTCTTCCCGGCATCGTGGTCTTCCCGGCATCTCAGTCTTCCCGGCATCTCAGTCTTCCTGGCATCTCAGTTTTCCTAGCACTTCAGTCACCCCGGCACCTCAGTCATCCCGGCATCTCAATTATCCCGACACCGCGATCTTTCCTGCATAAAAGGTCTCTGCAAGCGTCTTGACGGTCCTGTCGTTATTACCATGCTGTATGTGACCCAAAACACGGCAACCTAGCGACTACAACTTTTTCAACTCTGAGCAACACCCATCCTCCCTGATAAACTACCTCCGACGTTCGCTGTTCACCATGATTCTTCCCCATGGAATCTACGTGGCACCGAGAACCCGGGCCCCAGATCTTTGTTCCATATTATGTTCGCCAGAGACGACATACGGTTTCGTCAAGCAACAGCAGTCAGCTCCAATCTGCGTCGGCCCGTCATGCCCTGTCTCATCGACCTTCAGCGGATGGTCTTTTCGCATTTGGGGTACCAGGCCTTCATTCATCTCTCTACAATGAATCGGTATTTCCATCACAAGATAAACCCCACAAAATTGGCCGATCCTCTTGGCAAAGCCCAATTCGTCATGCGAGCAGCCAGAGACTTCCTCCAACACCGCCCGAGCCAGAAGGGCCGTTACTATAGGCCTGGAAATTTCGAGTGCTATATCTGCTTCCGGGTACGGTCACTGATCATTTTGATATGCTGTAAACTCAGGCCGCGTTTATCGACCGGCACAGCCGTATTGTTAGGGGACGAGAGCCTGATATGCGCATCGACCGGCAGATCATGCTGCGACGATTCTGCATTGACTGCAGAGTTGGTAAAGGGCTTCACGAGCCATTCGACTGCCTCACGACAGAGACCGGAAAAGACCTTTGGGTGTGCAATTGTAGGCAAGTGTGGTTGAAACCAGAATGTCTACGGTGTCCCGACTGCAGAGGAGACTGCCCTCTCCGGCCTGTCTCATACCGCCGCTTTATGCTTTTTTCTGAGGACATTAACCTACGCAGTCCCACTCGCAAAGCTCGTGGCATCTGGTTSGACAAGTAATAAAACGACCAGTGCTGCATTGAGGGATTGTTTTGAGCACCCACCTCAAGAGCTTCTGTTGATGAAGCACTGCGCAGTTGTGGCTCCACGCTATGAACAATTTCTAAAAAATGCCACGAGAATGTTTTTGGCCGACTACAAGACCTTCGCCATATCTTCGATACGAGGGCACACGAAGGGGTTTGGGGGGTTAGGGTCACTCTGTTATGGGTTGGCGGTTGCAATCTGCGGCGTGATGACGCGGCCAGTCTAGTGTGGAAGGGTGCCGAAACCCATGGACCCGAAGACCTACTACGCTTGCCCCACGACGGGCTGCAGCCCAGCTAGCCATGCTGCTTATGTACATTGTCGAGCCCCGGTTAGCACTATCTGACCACTCTTGGGTCGATGGTTCTCTCGCCTCCGACCATATCTAGCTTTCTCCCGCCGTGGTGCCAAATCCAAGGTGCAATTTGCGAAGTGACATGAACTGCCCTGTCACTCAAACACGGATCCAGTGCTGGATGAGCGGCGGGTTCGCTTCGTCATGGCATGTGTCCTGGTAGCGAAAACATTCAGATTGGTTACCACGGCGCTAGAACGTGCAGCAATTGGTCAGTTGGGGGTCGTCGAAGGGACATGTTGGTTCATGCTCGACTTGCGTCCCCGCTGGTGCTTAAGCTCGCAAATTTTGACTCCCGCAGAGACAGGCTGCTTTTGCATGCAGCACTCCGAAATCCGCGCCTCGGTCGGCACATACAGATTCTAACGAACCAAAATTCACAGCCCCGATGTCATCTGCGGCCGGAGGCGAGAGTATGTTGACGGCACCGGCTTACGACCCACATCAGTGAAGAAGCATACTGACAGTAGAGGTAGGATCGGGCGCCGGATCCGATGACTTTACTCTATTCCCACGCTTGCCTGCCGAAATTCGCCTGAGAATATGGGAGATGACTTGGCCGAGTTCTCGCGTCGTTGAGCACGCTTGCCGAGACAATCCAGAACAGCCCGTCTCAGACTCCGGATCAGACTCGGAAGCAGAGGAGGATCTGTCCGGAAGTCATGACCTCGCCGAGTTCGACTATCTGCGCTTGAGTGGCGGATTATCGCACTGGCTTCGAGAGGACTTTAGCTCGAGGGATGAGACTGTCAACCCTCTGGAGAGATGTGCGGATCCCGTTGCACTTCACGTCTGCGCTAAGTCTCGTGTCCATACTCTCCACCGATATACCCGGATGCATCATCCGCAAATCGAGACCTCTGCGTTCTACATAGACCCTCGGTCCGATTTTCTTTGGCTCGGCTACGACTTTGAATCGGAACATGTGGACGAGTTGCGTCGTTATTATGGCCCTCAAGTCGACACGATTGAGAGGGTTATAGTCGAAGAGCTAGGGCTCTGGGCTGATTCGGACGTGGACGATGCCATCGACATACTTGATTTTTTTGGGGGCTTGCGGTTTATTAGAGTTATCCTCGAGAATTACCAATTCTCGGGTGATAACGAGGCTCCTCCAACCGCGGCAGATTACTTGCAAATTACAAACACGCTCCTGGGCCGTGATGAGCCAATGCTGCAAGGGAAGAACTGGCCCGTCGAATATACTGACCGTAAGGGCAATGTTTACCGCCACTTCCAAGGCAATTAGCTCCTTAGCCTTAGCGTAATAGTTCAGTCGAACGCATTCAGTATCATCTTTGGCTCAGCAATACCTCCCTCACGACAATGGATTCGAGGCGGATTTGTTTGCTATGTCGATTCCTATGAATTGCCACGCCCTTGTTTCGTGGTGCATATCTGATCAATATTTAGCTCCGTAAACCAGATGAGAACAGTGACAGCCTCGACCTTGTTTGTCTGAAAGCTGGGTAGGTTCCTGTCCATGGGGTAGTCCCTCTGATAGCCGTTGCCGTTGGGCGCTGTGCGGTTGGCGCCGGTGTCAACCGTCAGGATGCAGTCAGAATCATAGAATGAAGAGAGCTTGATTTCTATCTAATTGAACGGGAAATAACGGTCAGTATTATGCATAAGAAAAGGGATATCTCTGGGATTGAGGCGTTGAGGTTGCGATAGGCATTTTCCTCCTCTATGGCCCCATCGCCGACGCCCTAGAGAACCTCCAGCCCTTGTGTTGCGCCTCCNNTATCTATCTTGCAGCATGTTGGCTTCACTGACAGTACGAATTCGATACATTGTCAATGTGGCGCAATGGCGTACTCCATGTCCATGGGGCCCACCAACCTGGACGCCTTCAGCAGCATCATCTCGGGTAACCGCCGGCTCAAGGGTGAGATCACCATCGAGGCGCACGCCGCCATCATCGCGGCTGTGCAGGCCGGCGACAAGAAGCGCCTCATCGTGAAGCGCTTCGGCATCTCGCCTGCCGCCATCCACCGCACGCTGTACCGCTTCGAGAAGACGGGGCAGCTGGCTTCGCGGCCGCGCTCGGGCCGACCGCGGACGAAGCTGAACATGATCGGTTTAAGTGCAAGACGGGCCCGCGGCGGTGGAGGGCTTGGGCTTTAGGCAGATCTGGGGGCCGCAGGCGGCTGTTCAGACCACGACTTCGGCAGCACCAGGCCCTGTTGCGCCATCGCCAGAGTTCGTGGTCGAACCTGGCGAGACGCGGCCATCGACGCTGCTCTCCAACCTGACCACCACGCTGCACCCCACGACGTACGTCTTCGCCAGCTTCTGGGGCCCCGCCAAGCTGCCGCCCATGCCGCAGATCCGGCTCTTCTTCCATGAGCCCGAGGGCATCACCATCGTGACGAGTCTGGGGTACGCGCGGGCGCAGATCTCGCTCAACTTCAGGTCGAGCGCCGAGGCGGCGGGCCACACGGCCGTGCTGGTGGCGCGGCTCGCGGCGATGAACCTGGGCGTGAAGCCGGTCAGCGGCTTCTACCATGATTACCTGCTCGTGCCGGTGGGCCAGTAGGGCGAGGCGATGGAGGTTCTGGCGGCGGTGGCGGAGCAGAATAGGGGAAGCTTGCTGCTGCKGCACCGGCCAAGGAGGCTGATCCCGCGGAAACGCAGACCGAGGAAGGTCAACCTGATGAAACTCAACTCGAGGAATCCGACCGCGGTAGAGGTCAGGGTAGAGAAGCCCAGCCCGAGGCAGACCAGCCCGAGGCTGAAGACGCAGAGGAAGAGGAAGAGGAGGAAGAAGAGGCCGAATTCTACGGGAACGAGTACGACTCCGAGACTCACCAGTGCTCGGAAGTGGATTCCCAGGACGAAGACGCGTCGGGGAAACACACCTGAGGAAGTCACACCTGGGGAAGACCCGGCCAAGGAATAGCAGGCATTTTGTGGTAATTCGGCTACAGTTCGCTAAGCGTGCGATGCAGCGCTGAATGACATTCTATTTATCTTTGTTAGCTTGCAGTGAGAACTTGTACAGCGTAGGGAGGTAAGTGATGACACGCTGTGGTCACCGCCCTGGAGACGGGTTGCACATGATGCCAAAGGGTGTGGTTGCTGTCACGGGGAGAGAGATTTACCAATATTGCCATCACTCCGAACTTTTATTCATCAATGACATCAATGGGAAGAGCGAATAGCAAATCTGCTGGCGCTCAGCTGTGCCATGCAGTTGAAGCAGAGGTGCTGTGGTGTAGCTTGCTATTGTTCCGGCACTTCAATGGCCATTGAAGGATACCAGCCACTCAATAATGCACCGCACGTGCAGTCACCGTCCGAAGCTCTTTTCTCAAGCACACCTCAGCTGCATCTGCCCTCCTCAGCTTCTTACTTCTTTCACGTCGTCAATGTGCCGCGATTTTGCCCTCCGTGCCTTGAGTCTTTTCATCCCCTCATCATCTACTCAGCAGTACCGCTCGTCATCGTCTACCCAACAGCATCTTGGAATGGGATCATACAAAGCGCCTGAAACCGGCCACAGAAACAGGATGAAGCGTACCTCTGAGGACTCCAGCGGCGGGGAGGACACGACTGGAGCAGCGATACGTCATGCACCCAAGCCCCCGAAACGGCCGAGAAGCCCTCGACCAAGAGACAGCGAATCTTCGAACAGCTTCGAGACCAAAGCCTGGGTCGCGAGTGTCCTCCTCGCAATGTCAGGGGTGCTGCGACTTCAACGAGTTTGAGCTCCACGAGTGCTCCAATATCGTGGATAGATACGTGAAAGCCTATGCACAGGACCATGACGTTACGCCCGTGTTGATGGAGGACTTCTTCGCGGTGGTGTTCGACGACAACTGGACTTCGAGCGACGACGGTGTTGAGCCGGTTGAGCCTCTCTGGACTTTAATGTGCCGTACAGGCAGGGATTCCATTGGGGTATTCGTTAAAGGTAAGGCATATCCACGTGGCAAGGCTCAATTGTGAATACCTTACATGCTAACTCTATTCTGGCAGACTCCGGCGCAACAGAGCTCATGCCATCGTCTACGCAAAGACATGATTAGACGTCGGGCAAAGGCAGAGGAACTACCCGGGACGTCGACTCAGCACCAGTTCGTCGATAGCGTGCACTTTTTCAACATTTGTCGAGCTTTCCGACTGGAGCGCCCCGACTTTCCGATCCGGTTCCAAGGGAAGGCGAAAGCTGAGAAGAACTGGATCAGGTGGAAGGATGACTGGGTTTGGGGCGTTGCTAGCAAGGGAGAGAAGGGAGGGTAGTGGCTATGGAGAAAAACACAAGGTCTGTAATGCATCGCCCTTTCAATTTGCATATGCCGTTCAGTTGTCCCAATGTGAGCAGTAGATGCTGCCAGCGCGGGCTTCTTGCACCACACTCTGTGAGCATTCGTGGTGCGCTGCTATGTGATTCACTGCACAACTCGGAGTTGATCACCGCTGCTGCTGSTATTTAGGTCAGTGCGTAGCAAACCTCCTTGAATCCCATTCCCTCTCTTCTTTCATCATCTCCTTGGGCCAGAGGCTCCCACACTACACCCTCTCCGTCGCTCCTCAGTCTCCTCCTTCACGACACCACAGAGGCATAGCATCCTCTCAATCTTAAACCCGGCGCTATGAAGCGCATACCGGAGCTCTCGCCACCTTCCAGCAGCGAAGAGGGCAATCTGGGTGGGCAGTTTTGCCTTGGAGAGGTGACCTACCACGATGAGAAGAACAACCAAGGCGAAGAAGACCGCCTCAGTGGAGTCAGTCACCACAGCCAGTTGAGCCACCTAAGCGACGAAAGCTTTGACTACCAAAACTGGATTCGGAGTAGCGGTCAAAAAGTCGAGGAGAGCCAGCACGGCAGTGACGGATCGGTGTCCAACGCCACGGTTTCTGAGCAGCCCGTGGCTAAGCGACGCAAGGTCTTTGAGCAGTTTCGTACTCGGGATTTGCATCACGCCTCCACTTCTTGCATAATCATGACTCCGACGATCTCAACAAGCTTGAGCTTCACGAGTGCTACAATAAGGTCGCGGAAGTACGGACTCTCAAGCTTATTAAATGGGATGTGTCGCATGCCACCCAGCGTATGAGGAGATGCTGAAATCGAACCGGTTCAAAGGACGATATGAAGGCGTTCATCAAGGCTTGATCCTTTGGCCGGTGGGAGTCCAGGTCAACCATGTCGAATAGAGTGTGCTGTTTCTTCCTCTGTGGCAAGATTGGCCCGCCTTTGCTGATGTGGTGAATTTCTTCCATGTGGCTGTTTGCTTGACTCGTGGACGCAGCATCATACATGTGAGTAATGGTAGCCTTCTTTCGATGGCACGTTTTGCAAAGCCAGAATCGATGACCGGAATCATTTTTCTCGATATCGAACCCATGCTCCCATGCCCATCCCGTTCGCGGTCTTTTTCTGTGCTTGCGTATGGAGAACCCTGCGAGGCGATTCCAATCGATGCCTTCGTACCCAATGTCGTCGATCGAAGGCGATGTGTCGCCCGTCACGTCCACGTCGGGCTCTAATGAGTCAATGTCGGGGGAGCTCTCAGGGACGCTAAAACTGGTGGATGGGACACTGGAAAGAGCGGCTGGCAGCACTTCGGCATCCGCGATTCGCGCCATTTCAGAGAAGGTAGGTCAGTTTTGCACTACCGGCTACAAATATCTCCCTCCACAATACGGCAGACGCGCTCAGGATATATTCTGCAATCAAACGCGTCACGTAAAAAGAAAGCTTGGTGACACGGCCTGCAAAAGCAAATTCGTGTAAGTGGCCACGCAGAGGGACTCTTGGACTGGGTGGTCATTCAACCCTGATTGGTCCTGACCATGAGTGTGGGGCTTATCCAAAGAATCAGATATCCAAATAAATCCGGGCTTCACGATTTGATTTGATTTGAATTGACGCATAGGCAATTTGATTTGATTTGATTTGGATAAATTTGATTTGATTTGAATAGATTTGGATCTGATTTATTTGTTTGTAAGTCTGCAACCAGCGCCGAATAGATCAGTCTAATCCGGAATATGCCTCGACGCATCTTCAGCTACTCACGTCGGAGGTCAATCTAATGTTGTCTATTTATTTCGTGTTTGTGTGAAAATCTTGTTCCTGTTGTGGCTGTTTGACGACGTCGTCACAGTGAGATCCATCAGTCCCTACGGTCCAACAAGAATGTGGCGTCATTAGGCAATTTTTATCATAGCTCGTTTGTGCTGCGTTGTGTGGCTACAACCTTTCCCTTAGTTGAGACCCCACCAACGAACTGCGGAGCAAAGGTCAAGTCGGTCTTTCGTCGCAGAACCTCCGATGCTGCGTTATCTGGCCGATCGGACTGACTCCGTCGCCGACTCTCTTGTGTCGTTGGCGTCTTGCACATATAACGGGACAACACCGCCGTATCGCGCTTTGGCCTAGTAGTCTACAACTTACCCGAGTCCGGCGGGCTCAATTGTCAATACAGGAACGGAAACGGCCCTCCCGTCAAGGTATTAGGTTTTCTTCGGAAACATTGCGAAAGCCATCTCTGCAAATAGTCAGCTCAAAGATGCCCTCTCCCTTGATGCTGCTCTGTGCGATGTGGTTGGAATGCAGAACAGGCGTTGAACCAACAGGTAAAGCGAACGCCCCGCTGATGCGCCGATAGCTTGCAGCACTGGGTCCGATCGGAGCCTACCGAAGGCAGGGGTGCACGCAGGGTGAGTGACGAGTAGGGGCTGGCATCGCCATGAGCCTAGCAATTCAGAATCGCCAGGCCGCAACGTTCTCCCATCAAGCCCTTACAGAGTGCAGAAGAATTGGTCTTTGTCATTAAAGGAAGACGGCCATAGAATTATACGCGTTTGTTTAATTGCATTGGGTTCTTAGCTACTGAGGATCCAACTACCTGGGCCGCCGCGGTGATGCCTTGCGATCATGAACAGCCAGACCGAAGCACTCCATCTCGGCAAGCCCTGAAGCAGTTAGCGTGGCATGAATCTAGAGACCAGACATAAAATGATAAAGCAGAGAAGTGTAAGCGGAAGAATAGGGCATTTGCAAATAGCGAACGGCGCGAGCACATGCAACGACACGACAATCTCATGGG
This sequence comes from Tolypocladium ophioglossoides CBS 100239, assembly GCA_001189435.1. Taxonomy (NCBI): domain Eukaryota; kingdom Fungi; phylum Ascomycota; class Sordariomycetes; order Hypocreales; family Ophiocordycipitaceae; genus Tolypocladium; species Tolypocladium ophioglossoides. The sequence continues at coordinate 17,095 of LFRF01000020.1, read as the reverse complement.
TAGATCTTGAGCCCTGCAGGGCGAGGGCATTAGAAACTCAAACAAAGCCACCGCGGACTTTACCAAATACGGGTGGCTACAATCACCACGTACTTACTGGGAAAAGGGGGGGCACTAAGGCGCTATGAGCCCAACGGCTTCCTGGACGTAAAATAATCAAGCATAAGCATAAGGTCGGGGTTTCCAATCGGGACAAAAGACGTGCCCTTTTCCGCCGGTGAGTCTCGAGGCTGGCTCCCGCAACTTGTTACCGCGGATGGTCGGTTTAGTCCGTTTAGAGGAGACATATTTTCGTTAGGCTTTTACGGGCATGAAACTCCCAGGCTTGCTCTACTCCTGTCCATTTACAGGTTTAGTGGGTCCGCTGCGCTCCTATGGTACGTTATCTATTTGTTGCCTTTAACGATGGTGCATGAACGTCCACCATTACCCTACGCAGGGGTACTGCGCACAACGAACAGGGCTGCAAAATTTTCGGCCGGTCTATGGCGTCTGTTTTTGGTCTTTTCATAACTACGATTGTCCGCTACTTTCTGTTTGGTTAGAAATTTTCTAGCACTGAGTGTTTAGGCTATCCGGCGACTGCCGTAGTGACTTCCCCTGGCCATATACTATACCTGAGGCCGACATAGACGTAGCGTTACAGTTGCCGCATGCATATCTCATTAGACAACAAAAAGACCTTTGGGTGATAGGGGGAAAATATGCAAATGCGGGTACTCGTAGCCTCTTGTGCCGTTATTGCCGTCTGGTGCTGCTTGGGATTTCGGGTTTTCACATGTTCGCGCGACATCGTTCCTCGTTTTTCCTGCGTTATGTGATTAAAACCTTTTCAGTCTACCAACCAACTGTGGGGCAGTTTTCGGCCTGTTGACGAGGCACTCCTATGTCCAGGTCGGTCCTTTGTCCAACAACCTCCAATGCTACTCTATCTAGCCGCTCGGACTGGGTCCGCCGCCGACTCTCTTGTCTCGTTGGCCACGATTGCAGCAGGCAACGAAGCCGCCACACTGCGACTTGTCCTTGTGCTTTACCCGGGCTCAGCGAGCAGGTAAGCGTAGGATTGGAAGCCAGCCTGAGCTCTCAATGATGGCCCTTCCGGGAGGKGTACCCGCTTTACAAGGCTCACAGCATAAACCGCAAAAGCAATCGCTACTGGTTAACTCAAAGTGGCCCCCCTCCCCTGACGCTTSTCGGCGTAGTGCAGTGTCGTTGAAATGCAGATGCCAAACCAACAGGTGGGGGTGGGGGGGCATGGTTCAGGCGTTCGTTCCAATGTCCGCCCAGCGCAGATGTGCAGCAGGGGGTCCGACCGGAACCCACCGAAGACAAGGGATGGGCGAAACCAACTTGAGGGAAGCCCTTCGGCCGACAGCCGCAACGGAAAAGGGCACATGGTCCCTACGAAACGCCGTTCAGCGAGCACGCTTGAGTCAGCATTAGGAGCGGTTGTGCAGTAAACACAATATGGCCCAAGAAGTTGGGCTAGCCTGTCGTTACTCTGCAATTCTAGTGCTCGGCCGCTGTTGCAATAATGGACAGTGGGACGTGTCGGCGGGGGAGACTGGGCTCGGCCGACGACCCACCGGGGATGGCAGCCAGGGCCAAAAAAAAATATAAGTACCGCTCGCTCTGCCCTCTACGTCTATTCTTTTCTCTTCTTTCTCTTCCCTGCCCTCGTGGAGTTTATGCCCTCGTGGAGTTTATGCCCTCGTGGAGTTTATGCCCTCGTGGATGCGAATGCCCTCGTGGATGCCAATGCCCCCGTGGAGCTTATGCTCTCGTGGAGTTCATGCCCCCGTGGAGCTTATGCCCTCGTGGATGCGAATGCCCTCGTGGAGCTGCCTCCGGTGAGCACATCGGATACTGCATCAGAGCAGTAGGACGAAGCAGCAGACCTTCTCGTGGTGTCCGGTGTCAGTAGCTGCCATGCGTCTGCGTTACATTGACAATGTATCGAATTCGTACTGTCAGTGAAGCCAACATGCTGCAAGATAGATAAAAGTCGTAGATAATGATTCGGCGGGGCGGAAGTCTCGATAACAAGGGCAAATTAGAAGAATACAACGCTCCGGAGTTGCTGGTGAGCGTTTTCGGACTGTGGCTTGCCGCGAGCATGTCTCCCATAGCAGATCGGTGAAAAGTAGTATTGAGCCACCCGCTCTGGAAAGATGAGGTGCCTCTTGAGGGACGGACCCATGTGAAGTTATCCTGTCAATTTGTCGACTTGCTGTCGCCGGGACCGGCGTATTCATGGATGTGAAGAAATGGACATACATTCGGCCGACGTCCGAGGCAACAAAGTGGCCGACGTATCATATGGTCGCTGCGGGCTCGCAGAGTCGGAAACTGGATAGTTGAAATCCTGGGAGATTCTTGTCCGGTGAAGTCATATACAGAACCGCCCCATTTAACTCGGCCTTCGCCCTGCCATAAGCACTAATTGACATCATTAACTTGTGGACTTGTATAGTACTGTAGCCGCTAGAAACGTAGTCTGAAAGGCGGCAAATGGATAGTGATACTGAGAGTACAAGCGTTTAGTCATCGTGGCAAGCCGCGGGTGAACGTTAGTATCCTGCTGATACTTAAGTGCAGCTTTCTGTGGCACTCCGTATTTTCCAACCGCAGTTCTCTCAACAGCCAGAGAGCCGCATACAACCTCACCCCTGACGCTATTTTGCCACTCAACAGAGGGCGGTTGAACGTGCCGTGGACTACAGGAGCTCCAAGTACGCCCAGTCCAAAGAGAAACTTTCCGACATATCAGGGCCCGGCCCAGCCGGCTTCTGGGACACAAATCCCCGCGATGCCTCGAGATCTCTCTCAACTATACTACTACGGAGACAGCGTCGCGGCTGCTGGGATACCGCAGAGAACGACCACTGCCCCCTTGGCTTTACGCTTTGGGCCAGGATCAGATGCAGAGAGAGGGAGCTACCTCTCGGGGGGTACGGTTAGCTCCCCGAACCGCGGACCTCTTGCCGATGCTCGGGTTGGGCAAGCGAGTTCTACCGCCTGTTCTAGACCCAAGGAAAACGCTTCGGGTCCCGTTCAGGATGCCAATGGAAAGTTTACTTGCTTCCAATGCACAAAGACCTATCGCCATGCCCGGCATCTCAATCGCTACCTTTTGAGTCGTGCGTGCATTCAAATCCGACGGCCGTGTGAACATGCGCTGATGAATATCTAGACCTTCGAAAGCGGCATTATGAATGCCGCTTCTACCGCAAAGCATATCAACGATAAGAGTACCAAAGACGCCACGAGGACAAGTGCCCTATAGCTACGAAATAGACTAGGATCGAACTAATGTAACTTAGTTATCACATTCAGGCTAGATACAATATAAAACTTTGTACGGGAAAACCTAACTTCCTTAGCCGACTGAGAAATGTATACCTAGATGCCGATAGCCTTCCGTCGTGGGAATAGCCTAGGTTTACTGGCCCGTGAGGGCGTCTAGGTATACATGCAATGAGGTGGCCCTAGCAGGAGGCGCTTGAACTTGCCGGCTGCGATCTCGGGGAGGTGAACTCTCTCGAGGCAGCCCAAGTGCTAGCTCTTAAGTTGGTAGGATCTTTTACTTCTCCTAGCCCCGTCGCTTGCCTCCCTGCCCTTGCCTTCGGTGGGTTCCGATCGGACCCTTGCTGTACGCTATCTGCGCTGGGCGGGCATTGGGACGAACGCCTGAACCTTGCTCCCCTACCCTCCACCCCTACCTGTTGGTTCGGCGTCCGTTCTGCATGTCAACGTGCTTTCGCGGTGTCTGCAGCGAGCCTCGTAAAGCTGGTACCCCTCCCTGATACCTCGATGGAAGGGCCATCACCGAGAGCACGGGCCGGCTTCCAATCATACGCTTACCTGCTTGCTGAGGTCGGGTAAACAACAAGAACACGACGACAAGGCGCAATATGGCCGTCTTGTTGCCTATTGCAAGTGTTGCCCACGAGACAAGAGAATCAGCGGCGGAACCAGTTGTTGGACAAGGACCGACCTGGACATACGAGTGCCTAGTCAACAGACCGAAACTGCTCCACAGACTGAAAAGCTTGTAGCCACACACTACTGGAACGATGTTACGCGGACATGTGAAAGACCAACGTCCCAAGCATCCTTAGAAGGCGAAAAGGGCGCAACAAGCCACCTGTACCTGCATTTGCACACTTTGCCCTGGTCACTATAAGTTTTTTGTTGTCTCGAGATATGCATGCGGCAACCGTGACGCCACGTCCACATTGGTATCAGGTCTAGTAGTGGGTGGCCAGGGGAAGTCATCACCGCATTCGCTATAAGGCCCCAGCGGGCAGCGGGCGCATTCTGTATACCAAAAGAGACAATAACGGACAATCAGAGTCATGAAAAGCCCAACGCAGACGCTACGGACAGGTCGAAATTTTTTGCAGCCATGTACTGGTACCGAAAAGTCCTTTGGGCTTGCGCCCTAGAAGAAGATTTGGCGCAACTCGAGGATGGAGACCAGTCTCTCGTTGGAAGTGCGGGCACTGCTCTGAGTGGTGGCCAGAAGCAGAGGGTGGTATGTGCCTCTAAGTCGCCGACTCCCTCTCGATGATGTGCTGACAAGTAGGATGCTTCTAGGCACTAGCGAGAGCCGTCTATGCTCGGGCCCCCGTTGTTTTGCTAGATGATGTCTTCAGTGCCCTTGATCGTAGCACATCTCTCGATATTTTCAGCCGCTTACTAGGCGATGACGGTCTATTGAGGAGGGAACACACCGCCGTTTTGCTAGCTACTTATGCAAATAAGGCTTTTTGTCAACCTCTCCGCCTTGCCATGCCGAGACTTCGATTTGGCTAACCCTACGCTGACTATGTCTAGTGGAATATTTGCCCTCCGCAGACAGCATTATCATGCTGGATCAAAGCGGTACCATAGTCGAGCGTGCAGCGTATAAGGAGCTTCGTATGAGTGAAGACTACCTGAAGACCCTTCGGTCCGGGGAAGAGAAGGATCAACTACCCGGATCAGAAGGTCTAGTGGATAAGTCCGCCGTAGACAAATATCAAGGCAAAGGCTTTGCTTAGAATGCCTCTGCAAACGAACTGACAAGGAAGATTGGAGACTTGAGCTTATACGAGTTCTATCTTAACTCCGTTAGTCCCCTTTTGTTTATCGGTTGGCTTATGTTTGCTACCGGCTATATATTCTCGGGAAGAGTACCCCGTACGTGTCACGACGTAGTTTTTAGTCGGTAATAATTTGCTAACTTTCAGCCCTTTCCGGAGATATGGCTTCGCGTTTAGATAGAAACCGGTACTGCGAATCATGCCGTAGCGTATTTTAGAGGCTACCTAGGTTTCGGCTTGCTCTGCGTCTTATTTCGGGAGTTTACGTATAGTTAGTCTTGCCACTACCGCTAACTCTAAATTCCTAGTAACTGATATTAAGCTGCAGCTACTTTATAATTATCCTGGTCCTAAAGTCCGCTTAATACCTGCACTGGCTTCTACTCGATGCCGTCCTTAGGTACGGCACTGTCACGCATGAATACCTAAGCGTTTGCTGATTAACTTTTAGGGCACCGCTAGGGTTCTTTACAACAACGGACGTTAGTATAATCCTGAACCGGTATATATATGCAATTGAAGGCATCTAGCACCTAGCACATATGCTTACCGTCTTCGTAGATTCAGTTAAGATATGACGTTGGTGGATCAAGTCCTTCCTATGGCTGCGTTTACGATATTATTCGGTAAGTAACCAATCTACCTAAGGATAAATTATAAAGCTTACTTTATGTATACTATATTAGACGTGTATAACGTGATTGCCGGCATAGCGCTCATAGCATTACGCGTAACCTGCGTCGTAGCTATTATTCCATTCTATATACTGGCCATCTACGCTATCTAAAAATTCTACCTTCGTACGTCCCGCTAAATGCGATATCTAGATCTAGAAGCCAAGAGTCTATTGTATCGACTATTTACGGAAACCACCGCTAGTATTATCACGGTTCGTGCATTTAGCTAGAAGCAGGACTTGATAAATAAGAACCGGCGGCAGCTTGAGTACTCACAAAAGCCGTATTACATATTGTAAGTAAAGTATCGTCCCTCCCTTCTAGGGGATTCCTTCTGCTATTGATTCTATCGAGGTCTGGCACTTCAAATGGGCACCCTTGAGAGCTATAGATGGGTGTGACTAACCGAGCCCGACATAGGTACTGCATTCAACGATGGTTGAATATAGTTCTCGATGTCTTCGTTACGGCTATCGCGATTGTGCTTATCGGGTTCGCGCTGGGGTTCTCCTATACGGTAACTCAGGGGTCTATTAGGCTTGCTCTGATAAATGTTATGGAGTTCAATCAGAGCCTTTCAATGCTTATTAACTCGTGGACCGGACTAGAGACTTCTCTTAGCGCTATCGCCCGGCTTAAGAGTTTTCTTGCCGAAACCAAAGTAGAGTCCTTAGAGATAGAAGATAAGACGCCGCCTAGTGGGTGGCCGCAAGGAGGTTCCGTTTAGATGATAGGCGTTACGGCAAAATATAAGTAAGTCAAGTTGATCTCCGGTAGATATGGTAAACAAAGCTAGTTGACTATGTCTATAATATAGCATCGATGACGTCTAATCGCAGCCTGTACTTTGGAATATCGACCTAAAGCTGCGGCCAGGACAAAAGGCCTTGATTATCGGCCGGACCGGCAGCGGCAAATCGTCTCTTATTCTCGCATTGCTATACTTGCTTAAGTTAAAGTCCGGGCGCATTACTATCGACGGACTAGACATATCGCGTATTACCCGTCAAGCTCTCCGCTCCCGCATTGTTATAATCCCCTAGGACCCTGTCGAGCTCCCTGGCTTAGTGCGCTACAACCTTACCTAATTCTCCTTATCAGGGGAAGCAGGATTAGCTAACGACGACGAGAAGGAAGAGGAAGCTATGGAGCACGTACTAATACGCGTCGGCCTCTGGGACATGGTAAGCAAACGCGGCGGTCTCGACGGCGAGCTCGACGATGTAGGACTCTCGGGTGGGCAGAAGCAGCTGTTCTTCCTCGCGCGAGCTCTCCTTATGGTGTAGAATAACAAGACCGAGGGTGGTATCGTGCTCCTAGACGAGCCGACGAGTAGCGTAGATGAGGCGACGGATGTGGATATGCGGAAAGTTGTGAGGGAGGCGTTTCCCGGGCACACTATCGTTACCGTGAGCCATCGCTTGGATGCGACCGGTGATACGGATGTAGTTGTGCGCATAGCGGGTAGCAAGGTAGCCGAGGTAACGAGAAAAGGGGAGTAGGAGACGTATGAAACATTGAAGATAAGATTAAATGTATTTAACGCTGGAAGCAGATAGCAACATTCTGAACAAGGGTCCCTCGATGAAGTAGACGTATTGGTTCAAGTTGTGTGTTAAATGGCCATGATTCACGACGGTGCTGAATGTAATGGTGTTAAGACCATTAGTAGCTTGACATTAAGCTCCCTGCATGCTATAGGTAACGAAGTAACCAAGGAACCATTGCGACTAGCATAACTATAGAATAGTTTGGAAGTATGTAACTTTGCGGCCCTTACTTAAGTGCTAGTGGGACTGGAACTAACGGTATATGATGCCTCCTTTTACTACGTTTATGGACTTCTATGCTCTTGTCCTGCAACCCCAAACTCCAACCCCGCTACGGATCATAGGGAAGAAAATGATTCAAGACGTGTATTTAATATTATCGTCCATTCGACCTCGAATCCTAGGATAGTGGCTTTTAGGCTATAGTATCTTCCCTACTATAGCGGTAGCAGCGGGGGCGATAATTATCTCGATACTGCTATCTCCTCGTCGATATGCCGCCCTTAATTCCGTAGCCCTAGTTTTCCGAACACGGGACGACGTAGAGGATATTATAGACGTTAGGGAAGACACCTTAGTCGTAGAAGGTTCCGGGTTAGGATTAGGATACGCCTCGAGGCTGCTTGTCGATGTCTACGCTGCGTAAATATAGAACTTGTCTTTTACTTCCGTGGATGCTTGTGCCGCACAATTCCACTGCTAGCGACGTTGGATCATGTCCGCCTGCGCGAACAGGACTAAGTATAGACGCCCATGACCAAGAAGGGATGCTAGCCTCTCCAGAGAGCTTCGCCGGACATTCTGTCGCGCTCTAGAGCAGGTCAGCCGAGAGGCTGACGTGCCATATCCCTAAAAGAAAACGGGCACCAAGAACTTGGCTTTCAATGCTAGCGATCCCCGAGATCGCTAACTCGCCTGATCTTTCGCAGTCACTGTATAGCTGCACTGCCACTGTTGGAGGCGGCTGCAGCCACTAATTCGCAATTGTGCGCTTAACGAAGGTGTTCGTTTGCTGGCACCGCCGCTGGCCAAAGAGGGTGATATTATCGCTATTGCCCATTGCGTTGAAACCGAAAAAGTTGCTTTAGTATCGACACGGCTTGGCATCAACCCGGATTATCCGTTGCTGTGAAATCAAACACGGGGGACCGCGGTAGTCAAAGCTCGTACACCTGGTCAGGCTTTTACGGCGGCCTCGCTCCGCATTATTGGTGTGGGGGCTAGAAAACCCGGACCAACTAGTACATGCGCGAGCGGTTGTGTAAACTTTAAACGCAACGTCTTGGGCGTGTGACCAACCATTTTAGTCAACCAGGTCTATGCTCAGGGTGCGCGGTCGGTTCAGTAACCTATCGACTTTGATCCTCACCCAGGACTGTCTTCCATTATGCATGCTACGCAAGGCCTTCCTTGCAGAACTATACCGGCAACAAGGGCTGGTAGCGCTCGTCGGGCGCTCGTAGGGCGCTCGTCGCTGTCTCTTTTTTGGCCGCTTAAATCAGCGACGAGAACTAATACCAGCTAGAGACGGCGGCGGCAGCTCCCTTGAAGTGATAGGATAGGCCTTCTTCGACGAGGGAGCAACTGCAGCGAGTCGTTCGTTATAGCCATGCTGCGGGCGGGGCCGCTATGGCGTACACCTGCCTGCCATAGCTAGGAGAGACGATCTTGATGCCGAGCCGGACGAGCCGCGCAAAGGGTCGATGCGCTCCGCGATGGTCATCCTGACGCGGTCCGCGAACTCCTCGGCTACGGGAAATGGGTGGCGACGACAAGAAGTAGGGGGTTGGTGGCCTCGCCGCTCTCGACCCTTAGCGTGGGTATCTGGTGTGATGCCTGCCGGCTCCGAGCTCGTGGTAGGTGAAGCCAGCCTGGCCACAATTCGCCCATCCATCACGTCGCTAATACTGCTCACACAACTAGGTTGTGCCAGTAGGCTGAGCGGTAAGCGCATTATCTATCAGCGTAACACCCCCATTTAGAGCACAGAAAGTCCCCTTATTGCTCGCCTCACTGCTAACCGATATAGAAGTATAGGCTAGAATATTCCCCTGCAGCGCCGCCGCCGCACCCACCGTCGCCGAAGACCCCACAATGAAATAGACATTGCCCGCCTGAGCACCATTAATCAATTTGACCTGGGAAGCCCCCATTGCACCAAAAGTMGTCGTGATCAAGAAGATGAATTGGCCATTAGCATTCGATGCGCCATTCAATGTGAGAATTCCAGTGAGCGTGACGGCGGATGTAGGGAACGTGTACGCGCCGGGTACCAAAGTCAGGCCTCCGAGATCAGGGACTGACAGAGCGATGGTGGGCGTCATAGCTTGGGCGTTGGTGTATGCGCTGAGACAGGCGGCCTCGGCATCGCAGGCGGCGGTTCCGCGGGCGACTGTCACGCCCGTGCAAGGAGGGAAGCCGGTGATCGCTGTCCCGGGGCAGGCGCCGCAGTCTCCGGTGATTAATGTAGCGCCGGTGCTGGTGAGGGTTGTGGCTGCGATTGCGCCGTATGTTTTGGCGAGTCCCATTACGATGGGTGGTCCGCGTTTCTCGACGGTGGGATGAGCGAGGCTGAGGTCGCTGAATTGTGCGGTGACAAGAGCGACGAGGGCGAGCCTGGAGGCGCTGAAGATAGTGAACTTCATAGTGATGGAAGTTTTCGAAGTGTGAATTCGGTTGAAAGGTTGAGTTGATCTGGTTAAGTCGAGGCGCAGGTGAATGGAGGAASAGCGAGAGAGTGAAGGAGTAACGAGGGAAGTGAAGTGTGTCTTGATTGAAGGTAGTGAAGTAGAGGTGATGGATTTGTGAATGTTCATTAGAAATCTCCTAGAGGGGATAGCCCATTATATAATGTGCCAGAAGCAACTGTAACAGATTATCCTGAGACACGGCTGACGAAGCAGTGCCGTAAGTAAGTGCCGTTAGCAACGTCTCTGTCTGCCCTTCTCCAATGACGGCCATGGACAAGCGCCTCCCTCACAGAGAGCGTCGATGACCTCCAATATTGAGATGACGACCCTGCCGAGACATAGATTGACTCAGGTCCTAAGGCAGAGCGTTTGCCGACATATGCATCGATCCGGGCCGTGGGTATAACCAACAACTCCTTGCCATTTAGACGGGGAACCCGAAAAATAATCTTGCTTTTGTCTTCTCCACGTAAACGACGACCCAACATTCTGGCACAGTATTTTGATAACGAGTGCTTCTTGAGACATAAAAATTCTGTCGTCTGCCGAAATCTACAGTTTCATTATCGATAAGTTGAGAGTGAAGGAGATGTAGGGTCGCCACTTATAGTTCACCTCATATGCACGTTGCCAAAGTATGTACTCTACCTTTGTTGGCTGGGTTGGCTGACGCGCAGACACGCTTTTCCAGGCCTTCGTTTAGTGGCCTGATGCGAACCTGTTGGGGTGCTGTAGACGTCGGCTGCACATTCCCGCTTTGCAGTTTGTTGAGGCTTGAGCAGGCTTCGAAATCGATCGTATAGATTGATTCCGAGCCCTGATCGACCGATTTATATCGATCGATCACTAATTGAAATCGACCGATCGACATCGATCGACGATCAAATCGATCATTGCTGGTTTTCGTTGTGCCTATCTACACTGATCCTGCCCAGGTATATATATATTCATCTCATCGTAGCTTTGAAAGCTTAACAATACAATTTGCTGGGAGATTCACCAGCCTTTCCTTGATAACGCACTCACTCGATGGCTCCTCAACATGACCAAACGCGAAGTTCCACATCAAGAGCGTTGCGGTTGTCTTTAACTAAAGAAGTGCCTGTCGCTCGCCGAAGCACTACCTTGTTCCCGTCGAGAACGCCAGATTTGGTCAGCCTAGGGATCAAATAGGGCTGTCTGCTGCCCAGTAGCGTCCTTCCCGTGTCTCAGCCAATATCAGCCAATATTAAAGACGAGTAAAGCATGTTTCATCTTGGTGATGAACTACAGCAAAGAGCCGCCCAGAATGGCCGAGAACAGGTAGGACGCAGGGTTGCCTACAGCAGATCACCGCTGCTTTCGGCGTCGGCGGAGAACTGCTCAAGCACTTTGCAATAGAACCCAATCTTGCCCGGATCGAGAAACAGCTTCAATGCCCCCGCCAGGTTCTGCACGGTTCGATTGGCCAGCGTCGTTGACAAGCTCCGGTCCACTCCCCTCTCCACCTCCGCCTCCCTCACGAACCGCACATACTTATGACGCCTCAATCTTTGATGCTCCCGTTGATATCTTTTTAGCCTTTTCTTGACACTGCTGATAAGCTCAGCCCTCTCTTGCCTCAGCCTCTGTAGCTCCTTCCTGGGATCAACCACTTGAGCTGCGCAGCTTTCCGTTGTCTCTGAAGGCCTGACAGCCCGAAATGATGTTCCCACTTCACGGCACAACTCCATCAACGGCCCGATGGAAAGCTTGCTGAGATGTTTCTCAAATAGGTACTCCTTGCCGGGAAGCGGATCCCACTGGTATGGATCGTCGCTACTTGGTATTAGACGTATATTGCCTGGATTAACCTCTATACCCAGCACATTTTCTACTACCTTGTTAGTTACCTTTCGTTAGTTAGGGTTCAAATGACTGACTTATGTGTAGGGCAAGCTTTTCCCGGCACTACGTCCGCCACCGACTTCGGTCAATATTGCTAGGTTTCGTCATGTTTGGTAAAGAAATTGAGACGAACTCAAAGGCAATAAGTCTTATATTTAGAGGTGTATAATACAGCTTTCGTGAATCCGTTTCGTTACAACCGTTTACTCGGCGTCTACACGCCCGCCAATCACGGTTCATACAATGGCCAATTGTGCTGGCAACCCAGCTGACGTTTGCAACTGAACTAATTTAGATGTGCGTCAGTTCGGGCAGCTGAGTACAAGTTTAAAATGTAGATACTACTCGACAAATTAACGCCGAGGGCGGAGAGTACGGTAGCTGCTTCGTCTCGTGGACACGAGAAGGTAGTCCAGATATTGCGTACGAGTATGACCGCACACTGTCGCCCGGACGATTCACTAGAACAGCGGCACTACAAAGAGCAGAGGATATCTAGATGACCACCGAAAGGCAGTGTGAGATAGTACATTCAAGCAAAAGTGCAGGCCTGCTTTTTTTTCCAGCAGCCATTATAGTGGCATATACGCGACAACAGCAGCCTCAGCATTGGAGCGAAAACCGTTGTCGTGTACCAGACCGAGGACGGTACCGTGGCGCCAGAGACGCGGCTCCGGTAAAGCCTGCATATCAGAGAACAAACGGCAGGCTTTCATTATGAGGTGGTCTACGACACCCTCCGCCCCAGACGAACGGGAATTACCTTTGCCTCTCAGAGACGATCTGAAGCAATGAAGCGGTTTGTCTGGTCCTTCCTGATGTCGAGTCCATCTCGCTAACTGTTCCAATAGCTGACATTAGCGAATCGCTGCGGAACCTTGCGCTTGACCATGCAAACTCGACTCCCTTCCAAAGGCATTACCTGGGACGCGAGGTCTGCGCGGATACGTGGGGCATTCAGCGGGGACAGAAGCCACAGGAGCGGCATCGGTCAATACTGATCCCCTGAACAGGCTCTTGGAGCTCCTGTATCCCACGATNCAAAGAAGTTGAGAAGAGCTCGATGGCACTAAGCCTTGTATTTAGAGGTTCACAATACCGCATTCGTGAACCCGTTTCACGCGCACCCATCTGCTGGGCGTGGCACGCCCGCCAATCACGGTTCGTACGATGGCCAAAGGCATTAGCGCTCCTGTAGTCAAAAGCCTGCGTCGCGACCGCTGCTCCATTGGTTAATCCACAAGATTTAGCTATGTCTAAAACTGTAGCTTGATTTCTACAACTTGCACCTCACCCGTAATAGAGCCTGCCTGGTCGTGACATCTTAATTGGAGCCGCGGTGGGGCTACTGAACACCGATTTCAGCCACAGGTACATGACTGCGGTTGTGCCAGCCAGGAGGGGAAGGCTGGCAATGAATGGGACCGGTGAAGCGGATGCCCGGAGAGGGCTAGCAGCCAAGGCTTCCACATCAGGCCCGGCTCCCCCGCCGAGGCCGTGCCCGTGGCCKGCGGCGGCGGCTTGGGTCCCGGCGGCGGGCTACAGGGATTCCGCCGGTGATCAGCATCGGCGCTGAACGGGACTGCGTCTCGGGCTCGGCGTCCAGCAGTCGCTAGAAGATGTCGACGTCGGGATGCTGGTCTCCCGTGAGCCCGCATCCTCGTGTGTCCCCCCTTCTGAACATCGTCCGTTTCGAGGAGCGCTAGATTCTGCACGACAAGGGAGCCTGTAGCTCGTGTGGAACTCACCATCTAGTACCTCTACGAGATGATGGTGGATTGGAAAAATGTGGCGGGAGACATGAGCAGGCGTCTAAAGCCCACGGATCCGCCAACTTCCTCCTCGCTATCTAACCATATCTTTGTTTCCAGCGACGACATTGACTTCACGACTGCGGAAGATGGACCGAATAACTCTGAAGAAGACATACCGCTGGCCTTCTCCCAGTCAAGGCTACGCCACGCGCTGCTGTCACTGCTCAATATCGTGTCCAAAAGAAACGCGCGTCGACCAGCAGCAGTCACGAATACGAGTTCTTGCGTTTGGGAGAGGCACGAAAGGCATCGAATAGATCCATCGAATACAAGGTCATGTGGAAACTAACCTAGGTGACTGTCGAGGACCTTSGGGTGGAGCGGGCGTTTGAAGATGCTGAAGAACTGGTGGTGAATGAGTTTGATCGCGCTACGCAAGAGAGGGAGATGCGTAAGTCTGGTTACCTAGGCGCGGACAGCGAGACTGAGTAGGTAGCGTAATATCGACACAACCCATGTCCTTTGACTCACTCCTTCCTCTTCATGATGACATTGGTTCACGGGAGGGTAGCTCATTTCGGCGGCTGGCATATTGCCATTCAAACGACTACCTATGAAGTCTCCTAGCCATAAGCACGGAAGAATGACGTGGCCCGCTATGGTAGGACTTGGAGAGGCACCTGCTGCTTCGGTTGCTTCACGCTAGAGAGCGAAGACACGAGCGCAACTGACGCTGTGAAAGTCACCGGCCATGTGTGTGGATGTGGGTGTCTAGGTCGCTAACACTCATATCTCGCAGTCCCGTTCGTCGAGGTGCTGAACATCTCCGTCGACATCACAAGTGTCCACTCAGACGCGGCGACCTGAGAAACTCGCCGACACTGTGGCCCAGATCCGGCTCAGCTTTGACCGCCAACTTGGGAAAGGGGGACGCTGCCGCCTTTGCCGAGCCGACGACGGGCCGACGGCTGGGCCGAGGACGGACGGAACGGGGGGGGAGCTGAGGACGGGGACGGAGCCAGCCTACCCCGGCCGGCCGCCTCGATGGCGAGGCCCAGCAGCTTCGATGCGCAGAAAAAGTTAGGCACAAAGGAGCGCATTGCTTCAGTTTCGACTACGCCGCCTAGACGCACATCTCGTGCGACCCGTGCGCGTCCGAAGCCACGAGTGCGCGCTACTTTACTTCGCAGGCTACGCCCATCATGTCCCTAAACTTGCTCTCCATAAGGAACGCGTCGCCGCTGGTCGCCGGTAGCTGCACCGTGGCCAGTCGAGGAAGACGGCGGCCGAGGCCAAGTACACTTGAGACGGTAATGGAGAGGTACTGATGAACGAATTGTCATCGTACTGGTATACTTTGCGGTAGGAGCCCGCCACTACCGCATCTGCCCAGCGGTTCCACGACGTCAAAGGTGAGCTCAAGCAAATTGCCCTTTCATGGCTTCTTTCGCGGGGAACGTGAGCGTGATTTGGTGCGCTTGACAGGAGGGCGAAGATCTAGCGACAACTCGTCTGCTGACGTCTCAGATTCGTAAGACGTTGGTTCATTCGAACCAGGATTCAGCATCGTTTGTTGGCTGGTGACGATCGTATCAGCGGCCGACTCCTCGCTTGCGAAGCTCAGTCCCAAACCATCGCCTGGGGGAGATGCAATGGATCCATCACGATCTGCCCTCTCGTTCGCTTGCTTGATCGCGTTGTCTCTTTGTCGCTTTGCCCAGTCTCTGCCGTTCCTATATGCAGCAGCTCCTTGACGAAATGTATCGAGATCGTTGGTCATGGCAAACGCTTGAATTTGTGTCATGACAAACCCAGTATGTAATCCAGGGGTAGATGGTGGTATTGGATGACTGGTATATATTTTTAGCTGGCCATCTTGGTATGTGCAGCCAAGAGTGTAGGCCCTGTTGTCATAGGTCGCATTGGGATTATTGTAAGTCTGGAGAGCGTTCATGCCCCTTGCCCCAAGTGCCATATCATAGCATAATTGTCGTTTGGCCATAGCTGCTGATCTATCGGGTCCCTTGACCTGACCAAAAAAGTTAGGTGCCACCGGGAGGTTGTCCTGTCTTGAAGGTACAATACGGCCACCAAGTTCATTCCGGACGCTCGGTTGGAGCTGTTCCGGGCGTGCACCATAATATATATCCGGGTTTCCAGGCACAAGCGAGCCATCAGTCAAGTGGGCGAGGTTCTTGAATGGTATTTGTCCCCCGACGCATTTGGAATCTTGGACTCGTCCTCCAATGATCGGCATCACGGTTGCCATGACTTGTGCCTCCTTGAAAGCGTGCGCATCTGCCCCCTGGAAGCGGTCGAACGTACCCTCTGAGAATTGTGAGGGCGAGAGGGATAACCGAGGTTGCCTCAGGGCTTGCTTGATATCACCAAGGTTATCTGGCCGCGCGGGGACCTCGCCATCGGGATAAGTGTATCGGTCGGGATAGATACAGTGATCGACCAGGTTTTGCTGAAAATTACGATCGTACGGGCCCGTGCTCTTTGTTGTGGTCGTATTCGGGGTCCCACTGCTCTTGACCGGGGACTGAGAGCCTCGTTTTCGACGACCAAGACTCGACTCTCGTAAGCTCATCTTGTATTTCGACCTAGTGAAACGATGCTGCGAATGATCAGCTATGATACTGCGCGAGCACGAGCGCATGCTTACTCCTCTCAAATCCCTGAGATCTGGACCACCGTGTGACGCAAAACGCTTGATTTCTCCTAAGGACGTCGGTGAACAGTAGCGGAGAAACGCCTGAACTGGCTGCTGGTTGCTCGTCGACTCGGAAGGCCGTCGAGCAGCGAGMCGGTGGCTCCGTCTGAGACTCGAGTTGAGGGGACGGGCGCCTTCGACACCGTCTATGGCCCGCAGTGCGTTTTTCGTGAGATGCTGCTTGGATAAATTCTCCCAAAACCTCGTCGGTGGGAAGTCTGGATGACTCAACCTTTGTTTCTTCGATGAATGGTGCGCCGCGTCAGCGTGGGGCGATGGATCTGAGCACGAAGGGCGTCGTCGCTTGCGTGAGCCGTGGTCAACGGGTCGCTCATATGGTGTGCTTTGCGGCATGAGCATGCTTGAGAGCTTGACATGGTTGAGTGGTCGATGGAAAAGAATGTCATTTTAAGTGTGGAAGTGTTCGGCCACAGGAGACCAGCGCGACCCTCGAGAAGCGCAAGTGGGTGGGCGTCAGATTGCTGATTGGTCACATGGAACACCCCGCTTTAACACGAGGACTTGGAACCAACCATTTGTTGGTGTCCTTGGACATCCCAGGATCCCACGCCCCGTTAGCGCTGCGTGAAGAACGCACACGCGGGACCAGCCAGGTCTACCCTACATTCGTGAACGGCTTCACTGGCTGCGAGTTCACCTGGGCGACGATAGCGGCAAGAAACCGCGTGCAACTCTACATCCCGCGGACGGGTGCGAGGCTCCGACGAAAGAGCGCCTTTGAGCCGATGAGATGC
>LFRF01000019.1:485579-509336 GCA_001189435.1 Tolypocladium ophioglossoides CBS 100239 | reverse complement strand
CGCACCAGAGCAGTCACCAGAGCACTCACTCGATGGGCGGAGGACAGCGGTCTAGATCTATCTGACCTCAGAGGAGTGAGTATTAAGTCATACACAGGCAGGGTGGCTCTGACGATGAATCTAGTACCCCTCTTTCCCAAGACCCGATCCTATCACCGCCATCATGAGCTCGAGGCAATCCTCGCAAAGTGGCGGCAGCCGATCGGCCAACCCGGCTTCGACGCAACCTCGGTCACAACCAAGTCGAAGAAGTCGACGGTTTATAGCTACAATTTCGATTAGCATTTGACAAACCATAGCATTCACGCAATATATGCGTCTAAAAAACTGGACCTACGGGAAATCAAAAAGGCTTTGGCAGTCCCGAGATCGTCGCTCTCGCCGTTACAGTTTTCCGATGGCGCGTTTGAACGGTTTTAGGATGCCAGTGCCCGGGCCAAGGACGAAGACGATATGTAGGTGAATGTGATACCGGCAATCCTTGGACCCGATTAAGCTAGCCACCCGTCCGTAAGAAATACATCGTTCGGGAATCTCGAGCCACTTACCGACGGGACTATAGCCGCGGCCAAGCCGGACCTTTACTATGGAGCCGCCCCCAAGCATCTGCACCGGCGTGTGCGTAACGAGCTCGAGCATTGCGTCGTCCCATCATCCATGCATAACAAGCCCATAGCGCCAAACCTCTTCGTCGAGGTTAAAGGGCCTGACGGCAGCGCCGCTGTCGCCACGCGATAAGCCCGCTATGACGGCGCAGTCGGCTCGCGTGCCATGTATAGCCTGCAGAACTACGGCAGAGAACAACCACAGTACGACGGACAGGCTTACACCGCCAGCTCGACATATCATGACGGCACCCTCAAGATGTATGCCTACCACCCCACGGCGCCAGAGACCGACGAAGGGCCGCCCGGGTACCACATGACCCAAGTCGACACCTGGGCCATGACGGGCAACCGTAACGGTTTCGTCCGAGGCGCCACCGCGTTTCGAATCGCGACGGATCTAGCGATGCAGTATCGCCACAACTTCATCCAGGCTGCAAACAGTAGAGCATCACAGCAGGTCACTACAGCTCCTCAAGGCGATCTAGTAGCCGCTCAGCTCGATCTAGGCGAGGAGGTGAGTGCCGACGAATTTGTCGATTGCCCGGATTACTCTCCACTACACACTCCCGACGAGCCTGCTCCTGTAGTCACAGATATCGACGACTATAGGCAGGGTTCTGCGCCGCCCGAGCTCGGCGACACGACAACCAGCTTTGCATCTAGCTTCACATCTGACTTCACCGCTGACCGCTCATAGCGGCCGAGGCAGCCACTAAGTCCTGGATCGAAAGTTACCACTCAAAGCCCCCCGTCTAAGAGTCGCCATCCCCGGGGGACAGGTAGGATAAGCCAGAGTTCAGCTCTCTTTCGCCCCCATATGGATGAAGCTGAACGTGTGTGGGTCGAGACGTACTTTCACGAGGGGCACATCTGCTTCCGCGTTGAGAAAGAAGAGATCAAGACGGACCGGAAGGAGTGGACTCTGCAAAGCCAACAAGATGGGAAGTTCTGCTTTCGCTGGCATGGCTCCAGGAGCCGGACCGTCTGGACAACGGAGCTGACGGCAGGTGACTAGGAGAATAGGACTGTCAGTGGTTAGTCTCCAGACAGCATATTTAATGCAGCACGGCTTCCAATGTGATGCGGTCGTCGCCAAGATCGCTCTACGGGAGAACCTCCGCTCGCATGAATTGTATTTGTCTGTCAATCCGACATATCTGCCTGTGGCTTGTCTCTGGCAAACCCCTATACACATACCCGTCTAGTGACTTGAGGGGCATTTGCGTACGTAATCCAAGTGTTGGGGTTCATGGTCCCGCTTCCTAATTGGCCGGTAGAGGCTGGCCAGAAGGCACGTGACCGGGCGACCAGACACTCTGCTGAAAGTCACCGCTTGCGATGTTCCCAGTGCCCTACAGACTGTCCTCCTGTCCTTCGTCCATTCTATGTACTTGACTGAGCTGCGCCCGACGCCCGCCTTACATCGACTGCGCCCCCCTCATCTCCCTCACGTCGCTGGCCGGCGAATGGAGTCTGTCCGACCGTGGTTGCCGTGCTATCAACCGCTGTCCGCGCGACGCGACAAGCCTGATTCTGTCCAAGCTCAACGTCTCACTTCCCAACCCTGACGGTCAGCCTATCACCGGCAGCACCTGAACTGCTCTCTGCAGATTCATCTTCCTTAAGACTATCTTGATCGTGATTAACCTACCCATGCTTTTGGCCTGAGGCATTAACATCTAAAAGTGACACGCTTCCCAACCCTTTATTCTCGTCCTTCGCCCTCCTTCGCCGCCAGATGATTTTTGGTCCTACGACATCCGACCGCAGATGCAACATCCATCGCCAACAACAAATTTTCTCAAGCTCGCAATGAGCAACTCGGAGGATTTCCCACCTGATAATATAGGCTCCTTCCCCTCCAAGAAAACAGGTAAGCTTCACTCCTCATCTTTACACCAACTCGTTGTCTTAACTGGAAGCCGTCATAGCGACCATGGTCCACCATTACAAGTCTAATGACGTATCATATGAAATCACTGCTACAACCTTCAGGAAGACCTCTCGCCTTCCTTTCAATGATCCATTTCCTGACGGTACTCCTTTTATATGGTCTAGATCCTGGTAAGACTTGTAATTGGTGTTATCTTGTATATCATACTGATTGAAGGTATCTTTAATAGGAATCACGAGCGCATCACCAATGAAGCTAAAGCTTTAAAGCTGGTTTCTTACGAAACAACAATCCCAGTGCCCAAATTACTTGAGCATGGAGAACTACCAGATGGCCGGCGATATCTGGTCACAGAGTTCATCGATGGACTGACCCTGAAAGAAATGGATTCCCAAAGTTGCTTGAGGCGAGCAGGTCAGAAACATACAGAACATACGCCATGCAAGACATGTTCAGACCAAGCTTACTCAAAWGCCCTTGACTTTATTACGGGCGTTGTGTTACCACAGCTTGCAAAGTTGAAGTCTCAACGACGTGGTATTGATGGATTTGTGATGCCTCCCTCTTGGCTCACCCCCGATGCTCAACCGCCGTGGAAATGCAAAAAGTCTTGGAAGACTATTCCCCTGAAGGAACCAGAGTATATTTTTCAACATGGTGATATCGCAGCTCAAAACATTATCCTGGACCGACAAACTCTTCAAGCCAAGGCCTTGATTGATTGGGAACATGCTGGGTACTTTCCACCAGGGATGGAAAGATGGCCTGGAACACTGGACATGCGCGCTTACAGGAAGCGGGCAGATAATCTAGAGGAGGCGATTACAAGATATCTTCCAGAAGATTATTTGGAATGCTACGAGAAATGGAGCGACAAGGAAGAATTGCGGACGTTAGTTGGCGCAGGGGAACTTCCAGATCCTGGTCGATTGTTTGGAGAGGAAAGTAGGGAGAAGAATGGGTAGACAAATGTGTAGATTCGTGCTAGTAATGACTATTGTGCTATGGAACATGACCTCTGTGACTTTCCCTATTATGTTGAATAATATCGGGTCTTGGCGAAAGTGGAAACAACTTCCCACATTAGACATTGAAGTCTCTTACATCTTCACTTCTATCACCCTTCGGTTAGCTCTAGCCACAGTCGTCATGCCTGGAACACCTTACATATACTTTGCCGCATTTCAAGCATTTTGTGATCGAGTCGGTGATAGTTGCGTTGCATGTCCCCCTTCCTGGAAGAGTACCAGTGCATTTCTTGGTAGAGTCCGACATTGTAGAAGATCTGTGAAAGGATTTAGTAGGGTCCAATAATATAAAGATGAAAGCCTTACAGTACCTTCGTTACATTAGCAAAGGTTTTCTTTCCTGAGGTTTAACAGATTGCATTTCTGAGATGGAACTTGGGGAAAGACACGCCTTTTATGTGCATTTGGGGATAAGCAGACATTCGATTTGCTTGATCAAAACTGCAGGCTAGGTGGGCGATGTTACATTGAGAGCCTTATTCTTACGGCTTAGATGCTGTAGCCTGATTTCTCACCAAAAGGCTTCCCATTCACGGTGCCATGTGGCTGCATCTTGAGCTGCATTCCGGGCGAATTTAGCGTGCGTGATAGGTCATGAAGTATCCAAGCCCAAGTCAGTAATGGGTGGGAACTTGAAGGTACTTTATGGAGACTTCGGGAGCTGGGTCGGTACGTTTGTGGAAACCAAAGGAGGGGCAAGCCATCACGTGCCTTATCTTACAGGGTGGCGCTAGGACTGCCGCTGTTGTCATTTCCCACCAAGCTCCTCAACCACCATCATTCAACCCTTTGTTTGACAGCGCAACAACCGATGCTATCATCTCTTTCTCTTGTAACCAGTCGACGTTCAACTCAGACCGTCGGCTGGTCCTCGATCAAGCTATTTTTCGTTCCTAACAGGCCTCCCCCGAAGTACGATGGACACGTTCCTCTCACAAATGTGGAAAAAGTAGCACTAGGTATTGGTGCCGCTACTGGTGCTTTCTTGAATCCACACCGAGCTGGCGAGTGCCCTGTCTCTTCGTCAAGTATATTTACTAAAGCAATCCCTCCAAGATCTTGTTGCCGCAAGTGGCGAGGTGACTGCAGGCATGCTAGAGCGACTGTGAGACAAAATGCTGGCTGACGCGACGGGCCGCCGAATACTTCGAGACCGACCCCGGATAACATCCCAGAGTCTGACTCTTGCTGCACTACGTTCTTGTCTCCATAACTCGTTAGGGCGGAAGTATGCGGAGTTTCGCGAACGCTTCAGCTTGGATCCTGACGAAAGGGATCCGGTCAGATACATCGACAACGAGGAATGAGCATACGTGATGCAGAGGTATCGGGAATGTCACGACATTTATCACGCGATCTTCGGCCTACCCCCATCTTTCGTTGAGGGAGAGCTTGCGTTGAAGGCATTTGAGTTCGTCAATACTGGTCTTCCAATGACAGCTCTGAGTCTGCTCGCAGTGGCTCGGCGCAAACCGAAGGAAAGAGAGCGTTTCTTTCGTGTGTATCTGCCTTGGGCTCTGAAATGCGCCAGTCGCTCCAAACCCCTGATCAATGTATACTGGGAAGAAGAGCTCTGTACCGACCTGGACGTGCTTCTGTCACGTTTGAACTTGGAGAAGCCCCCAGATATGTACAATCTTCGTCGAGAGGCCAGAAGGTAACGAACGTTTTATAGTGTCAATGCGAACTGCAGCAAGGGGACCGAGCTGATATTCATGTATTCTGTACATCTAAAAATGCCAGCCAATGTCTCAAACCTGCGATCCAATGCTTCGCCTCTGAGTTCTCACACAACCGCTCTAAGGTCGTCACGTTTGCACGTGCTGCAAGTTCCAGCTCTCCCCGACCTTGACGACGCAGAATGTCGCAAGTAGAAAGGTAGATCGTACGCGTCGCCAGTCCGCTTGTGGGAGGAAACGAATTTAGAACCAGTAGCGCCTGTGTCCAATGATTGAAAGCTGCGTCCCAATCACATTCAATATGCCGCAACTTCGCAAGAGTGATGAAGAGACGCAATCTACCCATTTTCGTTAGGCCAGGTTGACGCTCAACATCGGAGCAGACCTCGTGAGACTGGAGGAAACGTCCTTGAGCGTACAACGACTCTGCCAGACAAAGTTTCAGGAGGCTTTTAGTTGAAGCTCGATGCTCGTGACTCCCACGTGCGAGCTCATTTCGAAGAAGCTGCTCTGCACGTAGCGGCGCATCGAGTTCTCGGAGCGTGTCGGCGATTTCGCATATCAGGTCCGGCAGGTCTTCATAGAAGATGAGTCCCTCAGAGGGGTGGTCCATATGTCTCTCCAGGCACGTAAGAGATTCGTTGAAGTGCCCTTGAAAGCGAAGAATCCGAGCCCGTAGAATGCCCATACGAAATCCCACTGCCTCTTCTGCCGCAGTACGGTGAAGTGGCTGCCAAGAATCGAGAGATTTTATCGCCGCGGTCAACTGTTCATCCTGAAAAAAGTTCATGGCGCGCTGCATCGAGGCATTCCCAGCCGCAGCGTGCATCAACGATTCCATTTTGCCACCGTATTGTTGATTCGGTTCTGCCAGAAGGTTGTTGATCACGTCAACCGCGTCTTGTCGGCTTCCAGCAAGCCGAAGCAAAAGGGTATCCCTCTGCGCAATGCATATCCTGATATAGGCATCATCTATACCCTCTGTGACTTCTTTAGCACAAGCAACAGCAAGCAGCTTCCATCGCCTTCCCGGAAAGCGCGATGCTTCAATCAACGTAAGGGCAATGTCTTGCTTCACAGTATTTGCCATAGCAGGAAGGTCGTTGTGAGTTCGACAGGCTTGTAGCGTATGTTCAAGATGTCGCGTAAGCATCTCCCATTCCTTGGTTGATCTGAAGGCTGTCAGGATACGCGTGATTCTCCATACGCCCTTGACACTCACAGAGTTTCGAGATATTTCCAGGGAACAGCATGACAAATAACCAAAAAAGCCTGGCGTCTCCAAAACTGAGTATCCTCAGAAGGGATTGCCTCTCGAATCCGGCACCCAATTGCTGCGTCCATCACGTAGCTGTTATCGACGGTTTTCGAAAGTGTAGATGCGCTTTCAAGCTCGTCGAGAGCGCTCCGTAGCCTCGACCCATCGGAAAGTATGGTTCGTAAGGTGGCGGATAGGCCATCACAGCCTGTTTCCCCAACAAGACCTTGCTTTGTCCACCGTTTGCGAGGCAGAGCTCCCGACAAAAGGAGCTTAGGCGAGAAAGCGGTGTTATTGAGCATGCAGATAACAAAAGCCAGAACTTTGCCATCCCTTGACGTCTCTCCAGAAAGAACCTTGGATGAAGATGCTCTTGCCACCATCTCTGTATCAGTATATTCTGGCCTAGAAACCAGAGTAGCATGTTCAAGCAGGACAAAAGAAAATGACTCTACTCATTGTTAGCCAGGGAATGAGTTAAAGCCAGGTTTCGTACCTTTTATTTCATCAACTCGTCCAGCGACGAACTCCCCCCAGGTAGCGGCTCGTTCGACCAGATCTGTCTTCATGCAGAGATTGGTGAGGGCTGTACGGCGTGCTTCATCCTTGGCTCTATACCAGCTGAGAATGATTGAGAATTTTGGCCAGCCAGGTGCGATGAGTGGCTCTCCATACTCACTAGTAGCCAGTCTTGAGTAGAAGCATGAGACCATGGGGCTTAAAGTTCGGTGAGCGTTTACCAAGTTCCTTGACGATGGAATCGAATAGGTTGAGGATGGAGTTCCACTGCCTCCCCACCCAGAGAGCATGGTAGATATCTTGCGCCTTACCGCCATCGCTTCCAGTAGTCTCTTGTATTTTTCGAGCTGAATGACTGCCTTTCGGATATAGGCTCGCATAAGAATAGGAGCGGATGCGTCTTAGGCACTCCTCGTCATTTATGGGTAGGGCGATAGGAGCTTGGGATTCACGAGCTGTGTAGGCGGCTTCCAGTCTCGCCACGTTGACGGAAGGAGCTCGTTGATGTGGCCGTGGGCTAGCCGTTCGGTTGGGAAGAGCGCTGCGATCATAAGGCTGCAGAGCGGTTCGACGAGATGATCGCCTCCGAAGGAAAGTAGCAGGAAGATTGTGTTGGTTCCGCGCGACCGTGATTAGGGTATTCGCACGTCTTGCCGCCATACCTTTCGCACAATACTTCCCCACCCCTTATTGAAATTTCACGGCTTGTACCTCTCAGGTACATTGTGTTCAGGACTTCTACCAAAACAGGTATAGTGATACCCACTAAAGCGGAGTCCGCGTCAGCAACCTTCTCAGCGCAAAGTCTTGAATCATTTTCAAGACCTCGAGCAGATGAGGTATAGTACCTGTCATGTTATTGGATCACAGCCTTCAGGTTGCTTAGCGTTCTCCAACGCAAAAGCCTTGAACTCGTTTCAAGACTTGACGCCAAATAGGCTTAGCATGTTTGCTTCTAGACTAGGGGATGGTGGAGGAACCACTGCCACGCGATGTGACGCAGAAGGAGGATGAAGGATCACAATAGAAGCCGAGTTCCTGAATGTTGTAGAAGGAGAAAGAGCCCTTACTCCCGCGACGATAGAAACTGCGCAGCTTCCCTCGCAGACCTTTTTGAAACTCTGGTTTGCAACCAGGGTCAGAAAGGAGACTCGGCCATCGACACAGGCGGATGGAGGGGGGTTGATGGTCGTCGGCTCGACATGTCCTGGTAACATCCGGCATGGGTTCTCAGGCTGGTGGATGGTGGTCGGCCTGTAGCAACCTAGTTCGACCTTCAATCATTGAATGCACGAAAACCAACTAGGGCTGCGGGCCGTCCATAATTTGAATGATTATCCCCCAACATGCAGGATGCTGACGTGTAGATGGCGTTGTGTTGCTCGATTGAGAGGTCGGGTTCGGGGAGGCCTGGTGTCTTGCGGATGCAATGCAATGGCAGGCTTGGCATTCTATTCGTCCTGAATTAGTATAAGAATGACCATCTCTCTCATCCCGAAGCTCGCCTGGCAGTCGCTTACCATGAAATTGGAAGCATTGCGAGCTTGTTCAAGACAACTCAGTGTTTTTTTCTCTTCCTGTGTATTTGCAGGGTTCTGTTACACATATTATCTTGTATTCTTCTGCCCCTTGTCAACGACTTCGAGGTTGCCATCGCGGCCAATTCGTGGAAACACAGTTTCGAGGCAGCTATCCATTGCTCTTATTTGGACAATAGGGTTGTGAGTGCGTATGATGCCCTCCCTCAGCCCTCATGCTAACGATCATAATCCAGCCCCCACAACATCGATCGTCTGTCAACAAGATGCCCGAGCAACAGAAAGGCACTTCGGTCGAATCTCCTAAGAAGCCGGATCCATCAAAGTCTGAGCCTCAACAGAAACCCGCCCCAAAACGTGAGGACGAAACGAGAATGTCGAAGCTCTTCCCAACTGTGAAGATTGATCAGACCATAGAGCAGTGGATGGAGGAAAAGCCTTGAGTAAGTCAGACAGTGAGTCAACTGTGGTCACAGCTAATGAACGAGTGTACAGGCAGTCTTGGGAACGAGCTAAGCAATGACTTGCAATGCACAGTCACAAGACTAGCACTGTCGTTGATCTCATGAGTTCAATCTCCTTTCTCATCACATTCCAATTAGTTATCGCACATGGTTTCCATCAATGGTTTTACACACTCGATGTTGACGATGGGGCAGCCCATGCCACGGATTAGCCGGTACGGACGTGGGGGAGCTAGAGGTTGACCAATGGCGTGGTGTGGAGACGTCAAACGTGGCACATCAGAGTCATCGGGACATGGGGTCGGAGCCCTCTCAATAAACTCTCAATACACTCTCATTACGATAATCCTTCCCAGTGCTCCCTAAAACGTCTTCCCTTTGCTACTACATGAGCCTCAATCAATATTGCGATGCACAAGACACCGCCTACAGAGAAGTGCCAGCAGCTGGCCGCGGTAATTAAGTATCCATACGATGGCTTCGTCCCAGACGAGCAAACGAAATGTTCATGGACCTTTACGGATGACATTCGAACCCTCGAGGCCAAGGAGTTGATTCGGTATTATCTGGATCAAATAGTACGTTTTCCACTTTTCTTTTCCTTCATCACGTTACGCGACGTCAGCCAGCAACTGAAACGACACAGTGGCCAAGCATCAATGAGCGCGCGAAACAGCGAGGTTTGCGCATAAGCGAGAAGATCGCCATAAAGCCAACAGTTCTCTGGCTCCGAGGCTGTTTCATTGAAAACAACCACGACGCTACGACGTTTATATTCTTGATCGTGCCCTCCCCCGCTCCGGCGCAACCCACGGATACTCTTCCATCTCAAATCGACTGGACCGAAGGTCCCTATGTTGGACAGAGGGCAGCGATCGGAAGAAGCAGGGCAAGCAAGCCGGTGGCGATTAGTGTCGAGATTGGTATGACGTTGCAGCTTGACCGACAGGAGATATTATTTGCAAATCCGTCGATGGAGGGTGTCTGTATGGTGATGTTCGGACATAACTATGAAGAAATTAAATAATGTTTGATTTAGCTCACTTGAAAGAACATAGCCAGTGTTCCGTCTTCGTCGAGATCAGGAAAGTTCGTAGTGCCGGTGCCAGACCAGTCCCCTATTGGGTCCCATGCAACATCGTGTACTTCCGGAAGGAGGGAGGTAGTTGTACTGTTGTTTGGCGTAGTCCACTCCAGGCTGCCCCGAATGCAACTGGAAAGGCAGGAAGAGATCAAAGAAGAGAATTCTTCTATTAAGTCCCTCCTCCGCTCTTCTTCCTCCCGCTGCCTTTGCAGAGGACTGTGCTCGCTCTCGTGCTCTTCCATACGTTCGAGTATTGCCAAAGCTTGATCGATGTCTCCTGATTTGAACGACGCGATTGAGTCCCGAAGTAGACGGAGCGGCGACTTGGAGGGTGCTTCGAGCTCCTCAACCAACTGTAGAAGCCGACGCAACTGTTCGAATTGCGGTGTTGAGGTCGTGAATGCCGCCCAGCGTGCTTGTAGGTCAGAGATTGGGATGACACCTATTGGCAGCTTGCCATCCTCTCCCGCTTTATGGAGCTGTAGCACTGCGAGATTCGGAAACCCCAGGAATTTGTATGTCTGCAGAATGCTATGGCCCTCGCGGCTCACGACGTTTGGATCCATGAAGTCTTTCTCCTTTTCGAGTATCAAGGCCACAAAACATAGGGGATTCGGAATGTCTAGGCCGTTCGGTACATGGAGCTTCCCCTTGACCCTTGCGGCAACACCCTTGCTGATTGCCTGTCGATCGCAGACGTTGCACTTGGCCGCTTCAGATAATATACGTCCTCGCACTGAAACATTAGTTCGTACTTCTCCAGTGACTGGACGGAACCTATATGCTCACCTGCGAAGGAAGTAATGACTGAGAGCGCAACAATGCCATCAGTCAAAAGAAGAATATCAATGATAGAGTGAAGCACCTCAATTGCGCAGGATGGCTGATCGTTTCTGCGGTCCCCCCTGTCGACGTGTATTTGATGGCGAAAATGGTGCAGAAATGATGAGAAATACCAGCTATACCATGCCCTAATCGTGCCTTCCCGCTTCGACATTCTCTTGTTCTTGCTAAACTCTGTTGCAAAATCGAGAAGTAGTTTGTCAAGCTCTTTGCCACTTGTAGCGTCTCGACATTTTGTGATGACTGAGTTTGCAATTTCCCACATGTCCCTCGCCGGCAGGAGGCTTTTTCTTGAGTTTTCTTTGGAACCCTGGAGAATCGTAGATGCAAGCGCGTTGCTGATCTTATCGACGCTCTGCTCTTGGCGCTTTTAGCGCTTTAGGCCAGCTAGGCTGTGTTCACCCGGCACTCCGGGTCTCTTGACTCCAACACTTGCATCCAGAGTCTCTTTGCTGATAGTTCTTGCAAGTGACGGTGACGCAAGCCCTGCATCGGACCTGCTAAGAACCTGCCACTCCTCGAACGTGGATTCGGGCGTAGGCAAGCATGGTGTTGTTGTGGGCTGCGCCACGACGAAGTGGCTCACGTCAGACGGGACTGACGCCTCTGAACATATGTCGCAAGGCAATAGCTCTTAACATCGATTAAAACTAGTTACTGTCAGTTGTGCAAAGATTACCAGAGATGCTCACGTACCATTCCAAATCAAACGTCCATCGGGCAGCCTGAATATATGCGTCATAGACATATTGCACTTGTTCGACAATGGAGTGCTCGATAGGTCGATGAGGGTGAGCGGTCTCGTATTGAGCATGAACATCATAAAAGGGATGATGGGAATCGCAGCGCCTGACAGGATGCACTTGGATCTGTATAAGTGCAGCACCCCCATCTGTGAACGGCAAGGTGAAATGAAAGATGGTGAGTCCCGTTGCAGAGATGCTGCGAAGGCGTTGAAGACCAGCCACTCTGAGTTTCAAGGCCTCGGTCACCTCAGCCGGCGAGATGCGCAGTGTGTCCCGATTCCAATGGCTCACATCTCAGCACCCTTACAAGCCCGAGATACCGTACTTGCTTCTTCCGCTTCACGAGCAGGGATACCAATAGGTGATACCATGGACAGGTTGGGCTTGTGCCTTGAACATCATCATTCTCAGTGATATGCCGCCAGGGTGTGCCGTTCCTCCTGAATCACGTTCTTGTTCACGTTATGCTGCAGCAATGTAGCAGGGTTCGAAAAGTACAAGTATACGCTGCTGCGCGTCAGAACTGCACTTTTCCATGCAACTCGTCGCCTTGCCGTGGTTGCCTTTCCGCAGCTGCATCTCATTGCCTTGTTTGCCCCTGCTTATCCCCAGTCTTCTCTTGCATACTTCACCACCACAACACTAGTCTTATTGCTGCTCAGCGGAGCTGCATGCCGTGCGATGACTCCCTCTGGCGGCACCTGGGCCGTGGCAGACGCATCATGTGCGTTCGGAAGCGTGATTGTCGCTGAGATATTATACTGCAGGTTGAAGCACCAGGATACTTTGGATCTGCCCGCTTCCCGCACAGCCTCGACGCTTTCCTGGCTGTGTTTCGGCTTTGGGCTTGTCGGACTTGCGCTCCTTACCTCGTTCGCAAAGCTACGAGCGGATGACAGCCACTCAACAGCAAGTGTGCTGCTGGTCTGGAACGGCAGCTCTGAGGTCTCCATCTCCTGCTTTTTGGTGAGCCTCCCTACCAGTCCACACCGTCCTGTCTCTTCCCAAATCAGCTCACGGTCTAGCAGGCCTTTGAGGTGTTCAACCCTATCAAGTATGGTTGGCCGAAGCCTTTCGTAAGACCAACCATATTTTTGTCCTGCGTTGCGCTGCATKCTATCTTACTATCATTCGGCATCTGGCAGCTGGCAGAACACCGATTCGATGTCCTCTGGGCTTTGCCTGTCTTCATGCATGTCCAATACTCTGTCATGGCCGTCAGTGCCATAAGGTCCAATAATGACCGCACGGCTTCATCATGGGTACCCGTATTCGAAGCTGTTGTCCCCGTTTGCGCGTCAACTGTTGCGTTGGGCGTCGTCTGGGCTTCGCACCAGGTGGCTGTTCAATGTATTGCCTGCGCTTTGCTACTCTACGGCAACGGTCTTCGAGGCTGGCTTAAATCTCTGGATGAGAAAGATCTTGTGGGTTGAGCGAATTCTAGCTGTCGGATCACAACTCATACCCAATAGGACGAACCGTGGTATACTCGACATGAGAACTCCAGTATCAAGACTTGTACGACATTCACGAGTTGGATTACGTGGTGCCTCGAGCTGAGAGTCTCGCCAATCTCTGAAATAACTTCTGGCTTCACAACAGCGCTTGCACATCTTCGACAGCTTCTTTCTGTGTCCCTTGCCGAATTGTTTGCCTCAAAGGCTGGCATTACTCGTGTGCAAGAGATTACGCAAGTACTACTCACTGATTCTTCATGCTGTCGTTGAACACTGACACTCTAGACAATTGACGACCTCCCAGATCACCTATATCGTCAGCCATCGAACATTGAGACATGGAGACAACGATTTATTACGAAAGCCGACCTCGAACTCCTGCGGCAAATGATCGAGACTCTTCCCTCCGCACACATCGTTCAAGAGGCTAGGGGCCCCCAATACGCGGAGATCGCGGTCACTGAACCTTGCCTCAGATGGCTCTCCACTCTTTGCAACTTAAGAACGAAGTCGAACTTTCCAAGCAACCAGACGGCACCAAGCGAAGGGGAGATCAATGTGTACGGTATCGCAACAGCCAAACAAAGAGCCGAAAAAGCCGAAAAGACGTTCATGTCATTCGCAACTGAGGCGATATCTTCCGGGAAGCACGGCCATGGTCTTGATAGATACTACCTGCGCTACACCAGCGACAAGAGGTTACTGGCAGCGCTTGTGTGGAAGTTACTGCTCCGCAGAATACTAGTATGTTCTATTCCCAGACATCAAGTCAAGTGCTGACAACTCTCAGGAATCGACCGAGTCGGATCGCCGAAAGTTCATACAGAACTGCATTTTCGTCGGCCTTCACGCGATAGAAAATGCCAAGGGCTACTCCGAACTCCTGGACAGGCACGAAGAGGCATGGTTACTACGATTCTCAGGCCTACACAACAAAAGGACAAGGCTGCCGCCTGGGGACCCGGACGTGGAGATACATCTTGCGTCACTACTCTAGGGGCTCCTCGAATCAGCCGAGAACAGGGGCTCGTCACTCTATTGCCTCGAGTCCAGTCCATACCATTCTACCATGGACAACCTCAGAAAGCTCGCCGATCTCATAGGCGTTGAGGTCGGCTCACAGCCGTTGTGGTTTGGCCAAGTCGACCAGGACAAAGCGGACCGGCTTTCGAAATGCAGGATGTTTGAAAGTGCTGGCGAGCTCGACATTGGCAATCTGACAGGGCAGATTTGCAAGTATGTACCACTTCGCTCTCGAGGCATAGGAAGACTTCCTGCCGGTCTGTTATACACTATTCGGGACGAGACAGCCAGTAAGATGTGGATGGAGATGTGAGATGTTGCAAAATGCCCTCCTAGGTTACTGTGCTAATTCTGCATAGGTCTAACACGTACTCTTCGGTACCCGAGATTGAAGCTCCTGAAGACGACATCGTCATATTTCTGTGTTGTTGGTTGCTCTACAAGCCGGCCGATGCTGGAATCAGTGAATGGGCATTTTCGGCAGAGGGCCATGGTGCCTACACGCATCTCAAAGAAGGACTGTACAAACAAGAGGCGTGGGAGCGGACCATTTTGAGGGTACTCGCATTGATCAGCTTCCAGATGCTTCACCCTTGTTGCCCTTCCTGCGTTGATGAGAAACCTGGGTTGTCCCGTGGTTGCCATCTCGTGGACTTCCAACAGCATTTGGATGGCGGGAAACTCGCCAGCAGGGACAGCCTTCGACAAATGGCTCTTTCATTATGGCGTGTCCTCCATACAGAGTGTCGTCCAATGTTCTCACATTTCTTTGCTACGATTGAGGCAGGGCCTCTAGGCCATGATCTGGACACTCTATCGGACTGCTACTGGCGGTACAGGACTATGGAGAACCGCGATCACTTGAGGGCGTGGCTGTTGACATGGCATCAGACGCCTGTCGACGTCTTTTACGGGGATGTTTGACAGGTGATACTCGCCAGGGGGGCCACGGGCAGCACTGGCAGCACGACATTCTGCCCCATTACTCCTTACTCAAGCACTCTGTAATGAACGGTCTGGAAGAAGAACTCGGACGTTGGCTGCAAATTACAGTGTAACTGTTCTCTTAAGCCCTGGAGATATAGAATCAAGATAATTGACTAGCAGCTAGAGTCACAATAGCTGCATAGACGGCCAATATCCTGCCTGCAGGAAAGCAGTTGGATATGAAGGGGTGGAGTCATATGATGGTGGCTCCCGTGCGAGGGGGTGCCTGGGATTCTTTCCACCTCATGGCGTTGGTCGAAACTCGTCATCCTGCATGCAAGCCTTGTGCCACATTTGCTGCAGGTCTCTTACTGTCTGTGGAATATATTCCATTTGTGTAAGACTGTATCCTCTCTTGTGTAATTTTGAAAGGTTCGAACTTGTTATTCGCGGTACAAATTGGATATGATCCTCGAGCTCCGCATGCCGTGAGGACGTAGCCACGCCACTATCCGCTCATGACCCATTCAAGACGGGCTGTGCTATCAGTCGGGAGAAACAAGAAAACGGCCGATCCAGAACTTTCCCTGTGACTTACGACATTAACATTATATAACCACTCCCGGCACCACCTCCTCTTCTCCCTCGACCTTTCTCCTTATCAAACTGCATTCTTTCAAAAGCGCACGAACCTCCACCAAGACTACAGACATGGAAGTTCCCCACGATGATGGTACTGGACTTCCGCTACGACAAGCCAACGAGGAATGTGGAGATTCTTGTTCTCAAAAGACTGATAAGCAAGGATCGGACGCGCAAGCCTCGGCCAAACGTCTCGAAGCGGGGAAGAACGAAGGCGATGTGATTCAGACGGATCCCACAGACGCCAGAACACGCTACTCGGTAGGCCGAAAGGTAGCGGAGGGCAACTTTGGTGTTGTGTTTGCTGCTGTTCGCCTACTTGATGGAATTGAGGTTGCAATCAAGTTTGTATGTATTGCAGTCTTACTTCAAGGTGCGAATGGCTGACCCGGAAATCCACACAGGAGCCACGGAAATGCGACTGTCCGCAACTACGTGACGAGTACCGAACATACAAAGCCATGGCTGGGTGTTGTGAGACCCCTTCGTCGTGCTTTCTCAGCTTCTGCTAACGAAGATTCAGGTGGGATCCCAAGCATTTATTTCTTCGGGCAGGTGAAGCTTCACCATGCCCTCATCATGGACCTTCTAGGGCCATCTTTGGAAGATCTGTTTGATACCGGTGGACGCAAATTCACGGTGAAGACCGTGGCGATGATCGCAGACCAGCTGGTTCGTCGGTCTCAGCTGTTTGATCGAACAACTCTAACGCTTTATTAGTTGAGGATATTCCAAGAGTTGCATGAGAAAAGCTTGATCTATCGCGATGTCAAGCCAGACAACTTCCTAATTGGAAGGCCAAAGTCCAAGGCCGCCAGTACAATTCACCTTGTTGACTTTGGTATAGCGAGCTATTACCGAGACACGAAAGCCCTGCGGCATAAACCCTACCGGGAAGGCAGGTCTCTTTGTGGAACACCGCGATACATGAGTGTGAACGTTCATCTTGGCCGTGAGCCATCACGGCGAGACGACCTCGAGGCCCTCGGAAATGTCTTCATCTACTTTCTACGTGGACGCCTGCCATGGCAAAACATTAAAGCAGCCACGAAGCAGCAGAGGTGCGACGCAATCGGTAAGGAGAAGCAAAGAACCTCGATTGACAAACTTTGCGAGGGGTTTGACATGATGAACCACTACCTTGGCCATGTCCGCAGCCTCGATTTTGAGGCTACACCAGATTATGACTACTTGCGAGGACTATTTTCAACTGCCTTGAGAGATTCAGGCGAGGTGGATGATGGCCATTTCGATTGGAATGGTTTTCAGCCGTCCAATTGACTTCACGAGGATGATATCGCAACGAAGGACAAGTCCTGGAGTCTCGCTGGTCCTTGAACACAACTCAATGGTTCCGTCGCATTCTCGGTGTTACAGTCGCATTGTCGCCTCCGCCGCGGGACTCCCAATGCCACAAGTCGACGAGCTATCTCTACATTCCCTTACAGTTGCTGTTTTCTATGCTATGGAATTGGGATATGGTTGGATCTTGTACATGGTTCGGTCTTTTTTGTACTGGTCCGCCAAACTGGCTGGATGAGCTCGTTCAGGTTCAGTCGTGCTATCTACTTCAGGACGAGCTACTTCAGAGTCAAGACTCATTTCAGACTCTGCTTTCTATGAAAGACGGGGTTTCCAGAATCCTCCTTCAAGAAATGCTACTCCGCTGTGCTCGATCGGCTGCTGAAACCCCGACCGGATCTAGTATCAGCGATGCATGCTTGTTGGTCCAGGATTTTATATTGATTGGCACCAACGACGCAATTGAGGACACTCAGGTAATGGAAGACCCAGCATCAGAGCCAAGTTGTGTTCAAAACAATAAGATGATGTCGAGCACCGAACCCCGGGAGGAGGTCCTGAACGCAGGGGTAACGATCCAGCTCGATGTCGACGAGCTGCCCATATCAAAGAAGGCAAGTAAGCCAACGCGGAAAGAGATAAGGGCAAAGAGGGATCAAGAGGAAAGAGAAGAAGAGGAACGGATAAAGGAGGAAATGGATAAACTCCGACATGCAGGGTGCTTCTGTGAGGGACATCGCGTGTTTGGCTGCTCTTATGGCTGGGCAAATTGTGATCAGTGTCGAGCTAAGATTGCGAACCTCGCGCTTGGGAACACTGGAATCTAGTTATCAAGTTCTTCCCGCTAAATGGATTCAACTAAAGTTCTAGACTAAATACATATATTTGGTCCGGCCAGCTATACATTCCGCTTGCCATACTTCACGCGTACCTCATGCTCTCTCCACGCGTTGATAAGCCAGCTATATCTGCCAAGACCATCAACAGAGCGTCGTCCATCCCACTCGAAAAAACACCAAGTCCTTCCTAAAGGGCTTAACACATCAATTCGGCCTTTGCGATGACCAGCCAAAGTAGCTATACCGTCGAAAAAATGCTGCTCCTCAGTCATCACGGTACATGTTTCCTGATGTTCCACCATGCAAAGCTCCCACGCCTCAGTCTGCATTGACCCGTTGTCGTTGAGCAGAAGATAAGTCTTCATCGAGTCTAGGCTCATAGATAGTAGTGTTGAATGAATGTTCGGTACTGCCGTAGCATCGTCTTGTTTTGCCCATGACCAGATATTCACGACAATGTTTGAGTCGCTCAGCCTTGCCTCACACGCATCTTCATTGTATTCGTGAGGGAGAAGGGTAGCTCGGAGGTCGGCTAGGCTGTAATCGTACTGTAGGTCACCTTCCCACTCTAAGCATACCAGTGCGAGATAGATCACTTCGTCTCCGCAATCGTCTTCGTTGTAGAGCACTGGCAAACGAGGGCCAACGAGCATATAAATCGGGAAGAGGTGTCAGGGTGATCTTAGACCAGACGAGACTGTGTTTTTGTCTTCCTGCAGCAATCGTGGTGGGTTTCGATTGAAGGGTGTCCATGTTTTCAAAGGCGCACAGTATAGACAGAAATGCAAAAGCTCACTCATTCTCAACGACAATTCACTTACTTTAAGCCAATGCTATCTATATCACCCCAAATATGTAAGAATATACTCTTCAGGGTCATGGATGCTATTACTGCAACATATGCGGAAGGGTACCTGCGACAAGCCGAGAGCCGGGCATGCACATACCCGCCGCCCGGTTCTTGGTGTCCAACCACAGACTTACCAACAAAGCCAGTACTTAGGCACCCAGTAGCTTCCGTCGCCACCAGGTTAGGGCTACGAAATGTGCGTCCCTTCGACTGGCGATACCTTTCAGTTTACACTGTGCAGCATAGGCTTGAACGATAGAGATGAGTGCAGAAACGCTCATGGTGCTCAAAATAGCTTCTGTTATCACTACCACTCCGATTCTACGTCATCTTTCACTGCCGCCCTCCCTGCCCTCAATTAATGTCGCGGGGTTAGTGGACAATCTTCCCTGTGAGCCACTCTGCGGGGTTCGGGTAACCGTCCCGTAGGCGAAACCCATAGCCAGTCCATAGGCGGCTTATGGGGGCCTATACGTTGGTGGCCGCCAAGTCCCCTCTTGGTCATTGGCAACCCGGCTGCTGGTGCTTGTTCAAAGAGGACTTGGAGCCTCAACACCTCAACTTCGTGGAGGAACTGTATAGGGTAGGCCAGCTATTCGCAAGGTGAACGGACTAAGGTCATTTCAAGGAAGGCCCAAACCTGGACCTTCCCGCAAGACCCTGGGGTTTGCCTTGCGCTGAAAAGGCCAAGTGCAATCTAAGATCTGTCTTCTAAGTGTGAGGTGTGGCGAAGAGCACTCTTCGTGAGCCAATCGCAGTAAGTTCATTTGTACAGTTTCGCAAAGGAGAGTGGCAAGATATGTGCTAAGGACCATATATTTTACGGTGAAGATTCGCCGCTATCCTGTATCCCTCTCCTTATCGCGCAGCTTGTCAGGCGCCAATCGTCTGCCTCGCTATCGCTACTGTGATGTCCCTTAAGTAATAGTAGCTTTCCGTGTGCCAGAACGTATTATCTTGATCCTTTTCTTCCTCGTCCGAACGGACTCATCTACCACCAGGGCTTCTTCAGTTGTGCCTTGCCCTTTGGTCCTTAGTTTGATGCGAACTGGTCTGGTCGTCCTTGGCTGTACCGTGATGCAAGACTCAGGCTGGGCCTCTGGTGAGAACTTCGGATGGAGAACGGAGGCCGTATCAACAGTAATTTCATCCAGCGAGGTGTCGCAACCAGAGAGTTGTACAGCAGCACGAGGGTAGTCATTCTCCGGATCCCACTCTTTCAGATTGTTCAATAACAACCAGTCGGTATTTTGAAGGTCAGATGGGTCATCATAGGTCGTCAGCGTTGTATCAACTGGTATCTCCTTGCTGTCGTTGACGGCTAAATGAGACACGGACAGTTCCGGTTCGGGCGTAGGAGAGAGATTTATGAATTCGGAGATATCAAACAGCGGAACATCGGACGCAGGGCTCCGAGTTGTGTCGGGCGTGGACTCCTTGCCTTCCGATGGCGCCAGTAATTCCGGTAGAGAGGTGTAGGTCAGGAGCTCGGTTGTAGTCGGAATAGTTGGCGCCTGCAGGTTGTCGTCATACATTAGTGAAGGCTGACTGGAGAGAGCTTCGATGATTTGAGCGACTTTGTCTTCTGACAAGGCGTTTTCGTGACAATTGAGAGTCGGAGACATGGAGCCTTGGATGAATAGTGTGGAGGTGACCGTTGAAGGATGGCGCCGCGTGATTTCGGTTGTCTGGTCGATGAAATAGTACTCGGGCTCGGTCTTTATCTCTGTCGCAGATGTCTCAATACTCAGCTGTCGCTTCTTCTTGGGAGAAGTTACATCTTCGTCCTCCTTCAGCACTTCCAGTATGCTTGATTCCTTGATGAAATCTGGACAATGGACGTCCAAAAGATGGAATTCAAGTTGTTTCGCTGAGTCAAACTTGATATCACCCCGGCTGTTCGGATGAGGGCACGCCGCAGGCTTGCCGTCTTCGACACTTTGGACGTAGGTTTGGTAGTGTCTGTAGACAT
Organism: Tolypocladium ophioglossoides CBS 100239; assembly: GCA_001189435.1. Taxonomy (NCBI): domain Eukaryota; kingdom Fungi; phylum Ascomycota; class Sordariomycetes; order Hypocreales; family Ophiocordycipitaceae; genus Tolypocladium; species Tolypocladium ophioglossoides. Next base: position 488,663 of record LFRF01000019.1, on the reverse strand, counting down.
GGTCCCTCCATGAACCTCTGTCCAGGAATTGGCGGAGTCGCACTTCGGGCGCCAGTGATAGGTCCGCCATACAGAGCACGCAGTAGCCGGCTGTGGCCAAAACTCCCCCGTAAGTGAGCGGGTCGCAATTGACTGGCAGTGTCTCCGGACAAGCAAGATGCGAGCGGCAATGATCACTCCATTGACGTTCACCAACAACCCACTTGTTGCACAGGAAGCAGTGCTCGGCAAAGCCGCTGTATGAGTTTTTGAAACAGCTGTAGACATGTTTCCAATCATAGGTGGACTGCAGATCGTTGGCGGCGCGAGCAGATTCGGGCAGTTTCCGGCGGCGCGTTGACTTGCCGCATTGGCACAGACAGGTTCGGCTCCAGACCTGGTCGAAACTTTCCTTCTGTGTCTGTCTCGCACAAAGCAATCATATCGCGGAGTGCCTGGAGGCCAGTCGGGCTTCGCAAAGTGTCCGTCTCGAAAAGGCTCTCTGCAAGACGGTCCCTTTCTGGCATAAGGAATCTAACACGATTGAATATGCTCCGGTGATAGCATGGGAGGTCCTTGACCCCGGTGGTTGTGCTAGGTCGATATGGCTGATCCTTCTGCCATTTCCGGAGTTTTTGGTCCGCCAGCTTTCGTTTCTCTCCGTGAAGCTTCTTGCAGCGGGAAGCCGACTTCTTGTCGTCCCGCCCACGCAGTGTCATGAGCTCTTCATCAATTGCTGCGAATTTAGGGCTGGTCCTCAAAGCTTCCTTTTGTTCTGCTGGAAGAGACTGTGGCAGATGCGGGTTTCGCGCCACGGTCAAGCCGCGGAAAAGGTCATTGACGACGCTGCGCACTTCTGTGCCGAAATAGCTACCCTGACCGTCTGTGCCGCTATTGTTGGGCATGTAGTGCTTATCGTAAGTGCTCGCATCTTTCGGACCCGCGTGCTTCATTCTCTGGGCTAGGGAATAGAGCTGGTCTAAGGGAGCATGAGCAAAGCTGCAGATCAAGGATGGACCAAGGGGAAGTGGTATACATACTGATCCAATACAGTCCCTCCGCTCTGAAATCGTGGATGGTGGGTGGGTTGGCATACCCAGCACGAAACCCAAGTGCCCGGAGCCTTCTGCGGACGGCGACGGCCGTCTCTATGCTTCCACGGGTACGTCTCGAGGACATGCTCTTGAAAAAAGGTTCGTCGAGAATGCTGTCCCTCCACTGCAAGTGCATCATTTCGCCCTCTGATGGCTCAAGGGCGAGCAGATCTTCAATGGTATCGTAGCCACTGAAAGCCTTTGCCGAAATAAGGATAGCCAGTATCGGCAACATGGCGTTGCAGATGAGAGGCATAGGTACTAGCCCCTCGTAGAGGGAATGCTCGGGTCTGGAACGAACATATTAGAACGGGGACTCGAGCTATCTGACGAAGTCTTCATGCCTTTTATCAGGGGTATGTGTCATGCCCTTGGCATCTCGCACGAGTTGAATGGCGAATTCGGCGTTGCCATGTTCGTTGCGAAACACGCCAAACTTCACGTCCTAGACAAGTGACTTCATTCAGCCTTCATGACCGTATTGCCAGCTACTAAGTACTTACCTTATAGTACAAACCGCGACCAGAACCTGCGCGGCACGAGGACTCAATGTACTCGCCGATGCGAGCGGAGGAACAGACAATAGCCATAAGGCCCGCCCAATCGTACACTCTTGTCGCCGGCTTTTCGTACTCGACCCAGTCGTCCCCCCACAGCTGACGACCGAGGTGAAGGAAGTGGTTCTTGGTGCCGAATCTCCTCGGTCGCTTGGTCTTTACCAACTTGATGTTGCTTTCGCGCCTGAGAATCTCGGGTAACTCGTATTTGATGAACTAGCCCAGACCAGTCAGCTCCATTCAGTTACAAGGATGGGCTGGGTTTTCCCCAATGCGAGAGAAAGACATACATTTGTTACTGAGAGCGTGGTATTCCCAGGAATAGCGTCATGTTCTCGACGCCAGCCGGCCATGAACTGCTTCCAATAAACCAGGACGGTTCCTTCACCTGGATTCGGATCATCTTCCGCGCCGTCAATACCGAAAGCAATCTCCTTCATGAAATCTTTCAAGGATTTTAGGTCGTACGGGCTTGGATCGTCGTCAGCGTGTTCTTCCGCGTACCTAGACCAGGTGTCAGTGTGGCCACAGCAGAGGTTATGGTGACGGAAGGGGACGCACTGATTCCAGAGGCCGATCATTCGCTTGTATTCTCTCAATGTTTTCTCCTGGGGCTGCTTGAGGACGGTAGAACCATCGATCCCCTCGGTGCATTGGCCAGAGCCCTTCTCTCTTCCCTTGCGGAAGAAGTCTTGGGCGCACTTCTTACGGGGCATTGTTGCTGAGCCTTCTGCGAACAGAATGAAGTGAATACAAGCACCGTCGTCGCAAGAAAATCGAGAGGGGAAGAAGAAGTTGGGTGTGATCAGTCGAGCAAGTAGGAAGTAGGGCGGGATCATGTCTGGTCGGCCGGCSGGCCAAAGCCTCATATATACGCAGGGTCAGAGGCGCCCAGCCCCATTACGGAGGTGACAGGAGCAATTCGAGACTCGCGCGACCGTCAAAGTGAAGAAGCCGAGCATCAGGCACCGGGGTGTCGAGAGAATGAAGGGTGTCGCCAGAAACTGGGCTCACCAGCCAATCTGCCCTCAAGCCCTCGGCCCTGGCGCGGCCGACAGGATCCTGCGCCATGGCGAAGGTCGCATGAAGTTGATGCAATACAGTGCGAACTCAAGGCAGTGTTGGCCGTGGTTGATAGGTTGAAGGGTATCCCGTCTGAGGGAGGGGGGAGGTTGAGGTGATTTAAGGTGATGCTCACTGATCAAAGCCTGAGCAAGAGCGGCGGTGCTGACTAACCAGGCCCGGACGCTGGCCTCCCAGTTTTCGTGTTCGACTACCTAAAAAGGGGGGCCAGATAATATAAGAGGATTACTATTTGCACAGCCGAAAATCTCTATTTGCACAGCTAGTGGGTCAGTAGTTTTTTTTGCCCAATCCCCGTGCAGCCCATGACGCCACGCCCGATTACAGTGGAGGCCCCTGGCACGTGGGAGACAGCGAGAAATGTGCCCTAA
>LFRF01000019.1:448591-475142 GCA_001189435.1 Tolypocladium ophioglossoides CBS 100239 | reverse complement strand
TAATCTTGCCAACGCGCTCGATAGCCAGGGGAAGCACGCGCAGGCTGAGACGATATATCGAGAGACCCTCGAGATACGGCCTAAAGCGCTAGGGGCCGAGCATCCCGACACGCTTTGGAGTATGGATAATCTTGCCAACGCGCTCGATAGCCAGGGGAAGCACGTGAAGGGTAGAGTTCGCCTGCTACGCCGTCTAGAACTGGCCGTGGACAAGCTCTTTCAGCGTCGCCAGACCTAATTCAAAGTTCATTACCGTACCCGTTGAAGAGCTAAATAGCCTTCTAATAAGCACCACTGATAAAGATCGCATTGGGTTCGAAACGGAAAACTGCTCATATGAACAGAGCTTTACCGTTTTGGTTCAACACTACTATCTTTCCGCGGTCATGCCACGATCAAGTGTTACTAGAAGACCTGATGATAGACTTCTAGGACAGTATAGATTCGCGCCAAGTTTAGCGCGCTGGGGAAAAGTCCATCTCGCCGATTTGGTGCGAAGTGGCCTGGACAACCTTGATCCAGTAAGAACAGAAGGTCTGCACACGAATGAGTCGCCTGGCTCTACTGCACGAGTTGTAGCGCTAGAGACAGACAGCTGACGAAGAGGACACTTGGACTTGTTCGACTGCTCCCCGAGTTCCTAGATAGCTCCTCGCAGTCTGCCATAGAAGATTGTATATTCGGGAATATCGCAGTGTCAGCGGTTTGGAACTGTCGTCGCTCGAGTTGTTGACGCAAACGCTCAAGCAAGTCGAGGAGACGAAAGAGCTTCGTGGTCGTATGGGTAAGATTGTTTCTGCATCCAACCAAACGGGAGCGACGTCTAGAAAGTGCAGGATGACATGGAAAACGCCAAAGCCGTGCTCGAACTAGTAAGCGCCAGGTCTCCTCAAGCAAGCATCATAAAACGGCTCAAGGCACCGGATGCCACTGTGGGCTTCGATGAAGCTGTGAAAAAGAAGCATCCTGACACGGGCCTCTGGTTCGCCAAAGGTCCGGCTTTCGCGACTTGGCTTGGGAAGCCTCGCTCGTTTCTCTGGCTTGTGGGCTTCGCGGGCTGCGGCAAGTCCACCTTGTGTTCTACAGCCATTCAGTACGCCTTTCGACATCGCCGGGCGAAACCCAGCATTGACATGGCTTTCTTCGTGCCCTCGTATTACAGTTCTCGAGCCAGCTTGACGACAGACACGCCATTCCCTCTCTACAATGCAGCTATCGCAATGCGTCGCCCCCAGATCAATCTCTCATGGGCTGCCTCCTCCAGCTTGTGCGCGCCTTCAAAGATGTGTATGTTGTCCTGGACGCTTTAGATGAGAGCCCGAGGGATACGCATCGAGAGGTCGTACTTCTGGTTTTGGCTGAGCTGCGCGCGCATGGCCCGAGCCAGGCCAGCATGTCACAGTCTCAAGTCCAGATGAGGTCGCCAGCGAGGAGCTGTGCGTTGCAACCAGGGGTACGATCAAGAAAAATGATGCCGTCGAGTTACCTCAGCAAGGTCAGGCTGCTTGAGGACCGGCTATACCTAATCCGCAAGTCACATACACTCCTCGAACGAATGCCCTGAGTTCTATGTATCATTTCTAGGTGTGTTTCATGATGAGAACTCGGCCCTCCTGCAAAGCCACGCTATCAAGGGTGTTCAAGAGGCCTGACATTGTGACTCCCTTCTTCGGCTTTGAGGACTCGTCATCAGAGTCATCGGAACCTAGTGAGAGCCCCATTCCAAGGGCATCTATCTCCTTCAGTAAAACAACACCTCTCTGTTGAAGATAAGGAAGTCTCCATACTATCCTAAATAGGAATTAAGGAACCGGGATATCTAATTAAAGATATATAGCATAGAGCCTATATTGAGTTTTATAGAGCTATAGAGAGGATATTCACTCGTGCTAAGTATAGCCTCTTATAGATTGCCTATCCCTCGGCCTCACGAAGGAGGATGCCTTCTTATATCTCCCAACCTCCCGTATGAGTCACTCATTAGGATCATTGCCACTTGCCTCGGCCGGTGTCGGATTTATCACTACACAAAACAAAAGGTATGCACCTAATTAGCATGCATTTGTGGTGTCCTTCCCTATAGCCTTTCTGACAAGAGGGCAGAATTATATAGCCATGGCGTGTCAAGCTAGGAAGTGAACTCCGGGCTCAGGCTAGGCTCCCTCCAAAAGCAGCGTGGCTGGGTACCCATTTAATCAAGACCTGCAGCTGACAGACCTCCCTTCGTAGTCACAGTAGACAAGGAGCAAACGATTCCTTGATTCGGCAGATTGTGCTCTGTAACACTTTGTTAAGGAGCTGCTGGTTCTTATCTCATGCATGCTTTATTACATGAGACGGGGACCGACTTGTGTATGGCATGATTCGGCTGATCTTGCTCCATCTATAGGGCTTCCCACACCCTTTATTCCTTATTGCAGCTTTATCTAATATTGATATGCCTCATTCTCATCCATGCCCAATATTTCTCGCAAAGACCGACTAACAAAACAAAACACCTCGCTCTCAAGGCTATTCGCTCATGTCCCAATTCCCAGATATCCAAATTAAAGCTCAACCGGCGCCATATCACCCACGCTCACCCCCATCTCGCTCTCCAAGCTTTCGAAAAAGTCTTTTCGTAGAACCTTCCCCCCTTTGCCCCGCAGCTTTCCTCCGCGCGACGTCACGCCCGCAAAGTCGTCGGCAATCAGCCTCGCGACGTTCATGCCCATCAGCGCGCTCGTCTCCATGGTCGAGATGAAGCTCTCGATCCCGGACGTGTAGTACAAACCTCTGCCCACGATGGGATCTTGGAACGTCACCCGCGGCAGCCCGACCGGGTACGAGTAGAACCAGGCCGGGTGGTACCATGAAATGGGTTCCACGGCGGCCGACTGTTGCTCTCCGGCGACAAACGTGCTGGGGACGTTGACCCCCAGGATGTTGGACAGGAATTCTGACGTGACGGCCTCGGCGGAGAAGATCTTGTACAGAAACTCCAGCTTCTGCGTCTGCGGGTTGACGGTGGTCCTCAGCGTGCTGATGGAGTAGAAGCCCGTTCGCCCCACGCCGTCGGCGCCCTGCTTGGGCTCCTCGTCCTTGCCGAGGGTGGTGTACACGTTGCTCGGCGCCTTGCTTCCGGGCTCAAGGTTAAAGTACGCCGCGTGCAGCTTAAACGGCGACGTGAAGAGCGTGACGTGGAGTTTCGTGTACGGGATCTTGTCGATGCGATGCTTGATGACGCTCTCGCCGGCATCAATGTCGCTGAACTGCCAAGGTGATGCGATGATGACGTTGTCGAATGCGGTCGGGATCGTCTCCGCCTCCGCCGCCTTTGCGTTGCTGTCCTGTGTTGATATAAGATACTTTCGAGGCACACCTGGCTTGGCATCGCCTTTGTCGAACGAGATGGATGTGACGGAGGTGTTTCGGTAAAGAGCTGCTCCGCTGCGATGCACCATCTTGTCAAAGATTTGCCAGTTCCCGCCGGCGACAGCGACAGCGCCCTCAGTGGCAAAGGAAACCATCGTCTCCAGCCCATGGATGTAAGCTAGATTCGAAGCATAGTTGACGCGCGTAGCAGGTTGTATAACCTCCTGAGAAAAATCGACATTGATCTGTGACCCGGTAAGTTCCCCATAATTTAAGACGACACGTCAAGACTCACGCTATTCTCGGCCAGAAATTGCTCCCCCGTCACGCCTGTGATCTTCACGAGCCCCAGCTCAAAGGCCCTCTGCGTCAGTGACCGGAACGGAAAGTAGGGCTCCTCGTACAGCTTCAGGAACGTGCCGATGACGCTCTTGACGAGGTTCAGTGCCTTGTACGGCGACAGCCCGTACCGCCACCACAACTTGCCCGCGTCCCACCACCAGGAGGTGCCCTCGGCCGACTGGAAGACGAAGCTGTTGCCGTCCCAGATGGCGGTTATGTCGCCGGCCTCGGCGGCGGACATCTCGGCCAGGGGCAGGCCAAAGTCCTGGGTGGCGTTGAACAGGATGTGGTTGATGGCGACAAAGATGGATGCCCCCAACTCGACGGGGCGTTGGGGGTCGTCGAAGGCGTTCACGGTGAGGGTGCGCCCGCCAATGCGGTCCGTCTTCTCAAAAAGGGTGATGTTGACGGCGAGGCCTTCTTCCTCGGCGTACTTCTGTAAGTGGTATGCCGCCGAGGATCCAGCAGCTCCGGCTCCTGGACTTGGTGTCAGCCAGTTCGCTTATTCGCTTCTCACCTCCCCACGTCTCATGTCGAAATATTCCATCAAAAGTCCTCTCCCGTAGTGACCACCGGGAGAAGGCACTAAGAACTTACCGATAATCGCCACGTTCTTCACCTCGCCATGGCCGCAAGGACCCCCAGGCGGTTCCCGCACAGCACTCACCACACCAGCCCACACAAGACCTAACCAAAGCCACATCGTGTCAATAGTCAATAGACCGACCGCAAGCCTAGCGGGCTCCAACAACGACAGATGCAGAAATATAGTGAAGCACAAGCAAGGGGGCGAAACGAGCACTGTTGACTAGTGATGAAGCCCCAACCCGAAATACACAACGGAGGGATTGATGAGCCCCACCCGAGATTTACCACGCCAGCTCACATGTATCCACATCACGTGATACTTGTCAGATGTCGAATTGCACGGTTTGCACTTGTCCCAATACATGTTACAATGCCTTTGTGGGCATCCGGATGTCGAATTTAAGGCCTTTCCAATCGTGCGGTTGACTCGCCAGTTACGCAATCCTCGTGAGATCGATGGCTGAAGTCGGAGAGTGCTAGCTTCTTGCTCCAACCTCCAACCGTCTGGCAGATCGTACCCCGGCGAACAAGACCACAAGCCATGCACTTTCGTCAATCAACTAATCTTCATATGTCATATTTGAATGAGGCTGACGCTACCCTCCCCGCCACCAGTACTTCATAGGGCCTCCAAGGCTAAAAGATACGCGCTCGCAGTCTGTCATTCCTCAAATCATGGGGGGATATCATGAATCTCTTAAATCCATTCCATAACGCCCAGCGCAATGCATTGCGAGTCCTTCCATCCTCTTCAGAGCCCGACCTTTAGCAGATGAACCGACAATGAAACAGAACACTCGAACTGTAAAGACGCTCTCGAGCCGACCTCAAACGCCGTCGCCCTGAGATTCCCCACCAAATGCCAAAGTTGGGGCCGGGAATGCTATGATATAAACGTCGATAATTGTGAACGAGGATGCTTGCCCAAGAAAAAGAAAAGGAACACGCTGAAATCAATTGCTGCCTTCGCCGCTGCTGCTCTATCCACTCTTGCGGCCTCATCCGAGCATCCCTCTGCCCGAGCCATCATCTCACTGCATTCTTGCTTTGTCCTCGTACCGATCCCGGAGCAGCCTCTGCGCTACCAATCGACTGACGAGCGGGGTTATCGCGGCTGGGGCCTCCCCAATTGTGAAAGTCGACATCGTACATTTGACGCGTGTCAGGTTCGCTCTCAGGATCCTCGCCATCATCGTCTCCGCTGGCAAGATCCACACCATCGGGGTAGCCATCCGACTGGTGAGGGTTAGCCTGGCGGCTCTTGAGTTCCTCTGATGACTCGTCCCCGTCATCGTCGCCCTCGGATGCTAAATCGTCATCCCAGTCGCTCGAAGTGTCCGTGCTAAACGGAGGGAAGAAAACGGCTGGCGGCGGGAGTGGGACCGGTGCCAGGCGCTTGATGCGGCCTGACACATACTCTATCTCAATGGCCGGTGAGCCACTTCGCGAGGATGACGTCGATAAAAGCGGAACAGGCGATGATGTCGACATGGTTGCCAAGCGGCTGATGATGCCGTCGGTTGCCTCGTCTGCGTTTGCTCGCCCAGCCAATGGGAGACGAGGTCTCAGCTCTTCCTTTGGGCGCTTGGTAGTCACGACCACCATAAAGTGGTCGTCGGGCAAGACGCCGCCCAGCCCACACGGCTCTAGAAGGCACGCCTCGATATACTGCTGCTCGTTGGCCCAGGGCAGATCAAAATCTAACTCGCTCGAGTCGTCGTCCGAGTCCGCAGTTAGCTCGGGGGCGCTACCGCTGCTGTCCACATCCATTTTTGCGCCAGAACTTATGTTGTGACCATCTCTCAACGGCCTGTAGCTCAGCGAAGATCCAGACTCGGACCGACACGGGAGAGGACGTGCAAACTGCGCGAACGACTCTTGGCGATCCTGCCCGCTAGACAGCATGTGTATCGCGGGCGACAAATCTCCAGGATCTCCCGACAGATCGGTGCAGAATGGCGCACCGCTGTAGTAGATGATAGCTCCGTCGTTGCACCGCTTCCTGCGAATATAGGTTTCAGATCCGCTCAATCTCCATCGTGATTCGCCCAGGTTGCTATCCTCTGCAGGACCCAAAGATGACAAGGTATCGTCCAGAGAGGCCTGCTCATTGGGCGATTCTTGCTGAACAAAGAGCGGCTTGTAGTGGAAACTAGCCGACGACCCTGAGATCTGCGGCCCAAACTTGGACACGTTTTGGCCCGCGCTGCCCGACTGGAACTCATCTATCGGATTCCCCGTCTTCTGTCTCTTGCGCGAGCCGCCCTTGTTTGAACCGGTGGTGTCATCTGTATCCGGGCTCCCCTGGTGGTTGTCTCCAAATTTATCGCTGGAAAACTTGGTGCCCTCGCTGCCGCCTCGCCAGCGAATCTTGCGCCCATCTGGCGACAGCTGAAACTTAGTACTAATCCCAGACACAGCAGCGCGCACAAAACTTGGAGTGACGTTGATCATATGCAACTGTGCCATGTTGCACAGTAGGTTCAGATAAACCCATCCCTCAGCGTCGTGGTGCACATCTGGCGTAGTCTTTGTGGCATCTGTCAAAAGCTCGGGCGGGACAAGACCGAGGTGTCGAATATATTCCATGTTCTCGGACGGAACCTGGACACGATCGGGATCAAGATCCTTGGGGCGAGTAGGTCGCTGGTCTGGGGGCGGCGGCATATTCGACGGCGAGGTGTTGGTACCAGAGCCGCTGCTGTTGCCGTTGCCGTTAGACTCAGTCTGATCGCCGTCCGATTGGGATGTCGATGCGTTGTCCCTCGACGCGCTTTTCTTTCCAGAGTTGCCAGACGGTTGTTCCAGGGGAAGAATCTTGGCCTCTCGGGTCGGCTCAGCAGCCGTTGCTAGAGGGGGCGGTTGGTGCATCTGTTGGTAACCTTGAGGCTGGCTTTTTGGAATGACGGGGGCCAAGACCCCGGTGCCTGCAGGTGGCGGTGCCGGTTGGCTGCGGCGTGCATGTCGACCACCAATCTTGCCTGTGAAAAGCTGCTCCAGCCGCCGTACGACAATCGTCTTCTTGTCCTTGTCCGTTATCGCCATGTGCCGCGGGTACAGGCCCTCGGGAATGTCGCGCAGATAGCTTTCGACCTTTTGCTCCGAAGTCTTGACCCGCGAGCTCATGTTATGTGGTCGGCCAAGGGACGTGGCGGAAGAATGCGCGCCAGTCGACATGGATGCATAGGCCGAGTCGACGGGCCGGATGTTGGAGCCCGAGGAAGACGATGCAGGCTTAGATGGGGATCCAGAGGCCGAGTACATGTGGTCTCGATTCGCGTGCCTCGAGGCTTTTTTTTGCTGCAAGGAAGAGGCATCCGGAGGGTCTTCAAGGCTGGCGGCAAAATCGCGAAGAGTCGTTTCCAGCTCTCTCTTCTTACGCTTTGACAGACCGTGGATCTTGATTTCAAACAGCTTGTCTTTGCGCAGCATGTCAGGGCCCTGTTGCCTGTACCGTTTCAGCTCCTCTTTCAACTTTTGGATTTCCACCGTCAAGTCGTCGATGACGCTCCGGTAGTCGTCAGCACTGCTGCTCTGCGCGGTATCGAGTCTGGGAGGAACCGCCTGGCGTTGATACGGATACCACCTGTCCTCATTCGACAGGTCGGACTCCCTCTGGAAGAATGGCGGATCAACTACAGAGGCCCATTAGTCCCCCGTCAACCAAAGCAAACAGCAATCCTCTCCAACAGGTCGGCTTACCGTCCATGGCATTGTTGTCAAACGTCGCCGTCGGGTGCTCATTGGACTGATCGAACCAGTTCTTGGGGTCGCTCTGGCCAGTCTCATGGCTGTCGCCCGTCGAATTGCGGCGCGGAGAGTAAGGCGTCGTATTGCTGTTGATGGCCGTCCCGGAGCCGGGGTTGGCTCGGAGAGAGGCATCGCGCGCGAGTTGGTGGTGACGCAGTGTCACCGAATTGGCTGCGGAGTTTCGGCGTGGGAGAGGGTGGCCTGTCGGCGACAGAGGGGGCGGTTGCGTGCCGTGCCATTCGATCTCTGGCGACGGCATCGTAATATCATGAAGGTCGCTGTTCTTCATAGAGCGTCTGGGTTCGATTTGGTCGTACCCGGCATGTTTTTGATGCTGTGGATAAACTGTCACGGCGTTGCGCGGCTGGGCCGCTGGGTGTCGGCTGTGGTGTATTATAAGGAAGGGTTCTGGGCGGGTGACGTAGGGAGACGGAGCCCTTCGCAAGCTGCGTATGCTCTGTGGATGCATAAAATGCGGTGTCAGCATGGGAGGATCGATCGATCGACCGCTTCAATCGCCATGACGAAAAAGTGGCCTGGGAGCGGGTTCGCTGGGGCTGTCTGTCACTCACTCAACACAGGGGGCCAGGAACGCCTGTGGCTTTGCGGTGATCGTCCTTGGGCCCTGCAATCTTGCTTGCGCTACTCGAGGCGGAGCTGGCCGCCGGTTTGCGTTGCCGGTGCTCTCTTGATGCCTTTTGCTACTCGACTTTGCAGCGGCAGTCGGCTAGAAAGAAGCAGACCAATATGATCCTTAGTTTAGCGTTGAAGTTGTTGGTCTGTTGCAGAGTCAGATGATGAGAGAAGCAGGACGGAGGAGCCAAGGCATAGAAGAGGAGATTTGGCCAGCAAAGGGGGAGGGTCTCGTCGCTCCGAAGCACGCCGGTCGGCCGAAGCCAGAGCAGCAGGTGTCTTTGGATTACAGGCCTTGCCCGTGGCCACGGGTGCGCGTGTGGGAGTGAATTGAATGGACAGATGTCATGAGCGGGGGGGGGCAGCACCTTGTGTCACCAGGGCCGGGCGTGTGCCACTCACACGAGATGCGGAGGCGAACCAATTTGTTCGAAGCTGGAAGGCATTCGCAGTTTCGAAAGGTCGGTCGAGTACGTGGAGGAATTGGCAGAGGGCAACAAGAAAGACGCAGATGGTGCTCTGTATATCCAGGCTCGGTACGGCCGTGGGGCGGCGGCCCTTGCTTTCCGTCGGTGGCCTCAGGGATGCGTCCAGCGTGATGTGCGAGGGTACCACGGGCGGTCGATGGCCCGGAGGCGGCGGCGSCGCACGGCATCACGACAGCCCGACGGGGGGCCAGCGTGATCAGACGCCATCGGGGCAATCCAGCCTGTGGGGTCGGGATAGCGACTCACTCTCGAAATACCTCGCAGCTAAGCGACAGCGGCAAGCCGAGTGGCCCATAAGGGCGCAGCCATCTGCCGAGTTCCATCCATCAGACAATCCTCCCCTTCGGAGCGTTTGTGGAGCCTCCTGCCAAAACCATCACACGCCCACGGCGTTGTCGTCTCCCCAACTTGAACTTGCTCCTGCGGCAAGATCCAGAGAAACTGGGTCTTGTCGGCCGCTCACAAAGCGTCCAGAGCGCGGCGCCGGGGCCCTGAGTTCGACGCTGATCTTGCCTTTGGACTGTCATCGAGGCCAGCTTCGCAGCGACGAACACGCCGCCAGTATTGGGACACGTCGGGTATCGTCTTGATCGTGGGTGTTCTGGGTGCACGTTTTCGTCCAGAAATGGAACTGCTGCATACCTAGGTACTGTGTACTCGGCGCCTGGTCTGATGTATTCGTGGAGGCTTTGTACCTAACTGTTGTCCACGGTGGTGAGGTACGAAGTACTCCGTGGCAGGCCTCTCCTTTTCGCGCTCGCATCTTCAGATGAATTTCCAAAACTGTCGTCAATGCGACAAGGCACCAACGATGACTTGTTGGTTGACTCCCGCATGGCATCCATTGGCCGAAGCGACCAGCTGCACCAGGGCCTCGGCCCATCATCGTCCCAGTCAAAGACAAGGCCGTGCCACCCCAGCGTTCTCGGCCCGGCGATGCCACGACGAATCCTCGATGCCCAGGCGTGCATGTCGGTGAACCCAATCAGTCAGTGCTCAGAGGTTTCGCCCGTATTTCGCGACGACAGCTGGCTGAACGTCGAGAACTTATGCACATACAGAGGCACACACCCACCCCTCGCTGGTCGTTTCCACGATGTGCCACCACTGACGTAGCGGCTGTCAGGGTCAGGGTCCTCCGAGGTCGCCGTTGGCACACCCCCCAAAGGTTCTCGAGCTTCGCCAGCTTTCTGCTTTCCGCGACTCGGAACGAACGCGCAAAGATCCTCCGTCCAACACGCTGCGGCCTCTAAGATCCGGGCTTTCCACATCTCAAATTACCGCACCATTTAAGACAGCATCGTGTCTGAAACGCAAGCTTTTCCAAGTGGAAATCTCGTGTGGGCAAATCTCGCGTGGGCAAATCTCGCGTGACTGGCAAAGGGCCCTCCCTGCCGACATCTGCGATTGTGGACTCGACATCGCAGATGCAGCACCACATCCAGCCAGCCACATCTTCGTCAGCCTCACAATTGGCTCATGATGGTACGAAGTAGTCATGGCGAACAATCGTCTGTCGACCTCTTCCCGATCTCCGTCGGCCACGGCAATAGTCAAAATCGTCGATCATATTTGACATGTTCATTGTCTTTCTGACCCTCCCCTCCTCTTCTCCGGGTCAACCAACCATTTGCCAGTGATCGCCAGTGCCGGCGGCACTCTCGGTCAAGCACGAAGGGACCCTGCCTACAACAAGTCTCGCCTCGGCTACGCCCACATCAGCTGTGCTTCGTCAGAGCTCCCTCGGATTTATGTACCCTCCTGTTAGACGCCCGCCTCGACCACCCAGACTTTGATAGCGTGCCATGTTGCCCGCCGTGTAAGCCTCAACTTACATACCTACCTAGGCGCCTCTTCTGGGAGTTATGGACGCATAGTAGATTGTAGATGATCAAAATGATCGTCTTCATGAGCCAGGCCCTCAAGCAGCTTGGCGAAACAATCAAACTTGCATACGAAGTACTATGGTAGCACCTTGTGTTCCACGGCTCCATACCACCTTGTGAACAACCCTGGACAATATGGGGGTCTGCAGCCCCTCTTCGAGGGCGTTGACCCGGGTACCTCTTTATTTATACGGAGTACTCCTTACCTCCGACACGTAAACGCCCTTCTATAAATACCCACCCATGGATATCTGCCGCATCACGGTCATGGAAACGTCTTGATCCGTTTTGTTATCTGTATTTCATGCTGTCTATTCGCCATGCCCATACACTCGTTGCTTTTGTTCATCATCCAGTCTATCAACCCATCTCATGTCTCATGTCTGCCCGGTTTTGCGTCTCTGCCTAGCACCTCAACTCCTCTGCTCGTAATCATCGCTCCCGTAACATAGCCGCTGCCTTACTCGGCACCCCGCTTAAGGTCCTTGGCAAGCAGCGACTGGCCCGTCATCTCCTCGGGTTGGGGCAGGCCCATGGCGGCTAGGATGGTCGGCGCGACATCTCCCAGCACGCCGTCCTGGGCCTTGAGGCTCCAGCCCTCAGGGGCGTTGGCCATGATGAAAGGCACCTTGTTGGTGGTGTGGCTGGTCTTGGGCTTGCCGTCGGCAAACTTCATCTCCTCGGCGTTGCCGTGGTCGGAGGTGATGAACAGGATGTATCCCTCCTTCTTGCAGGCCTCCAGAATCTTCCCGATGCCCTTGTCAGTGGCCTCGCAGCCGACAATGGCAGCCTCGTAGACACCGGTGTGACCAACCATGTCCGGGGGAGCAAAGTTGTTCATGACAAAGGGGAAGCGCTGCTCCGCAAGACGCTTGCAGACCTGGTCGGCGACGCCATCGGCAGACATCTCGGGCGCCTTGTCGTAGGTCGCGACGGACTTGTTAGAGGGAACGAGGTCCTGGTCCTGGTCGCGGGTCTCCAGGGGAAACACCTTCTCGACACCGCCGTTGAAGAAGAAGGTGACGTGGGCATACTTCTCCGTCTCGGCCACATGAACCTGCTCCACATTCTGCCTGCCGAGCCACTCGGCTAGAACGTTGTCCATGCGCTGCGGCTCAAAGGCGACCTCAAAGGGGTAGTCGGTCTTGTGCGTGGTCATAGTCACAAGCTTGCTGATCTTAGGGTAGGTGAAGTCGGGCAGAACAGAGCGGTCGACGTCGCCGAGGAGCTGGGTAATCTGTCGGACACGGTCCGATCGGTAGTTGAAGAAGAAGACAGTGTCGTCATCTGCATGGACGCGTTAGCATGGCCAGCCTCCACGTACCAAGATGTACGTACCCTTGATTCTACCCTCATCGCCGCCAACGATGATGGGGGTCAGGAACTCGTCCTTGTCCTTGTCGCCGCCACGCTCATATCGAGCCTTGACGGTCGCGACGGGGTCGTCGCTGGCTTCACCCTTGCCATGACAAAGGCCGTTCAGGGCAATCTCGACACGTTCCCAGCGCTTGTCACGGTCCATGGCGTAGTATCGGCCAACCACGGTGGCAATTTGACCAATTCCAACCTCCTTGAGGTGGTCGACGAGCTCCTGCATSTAGCCTGCGCCAGACTTGGGGTCCGTATCGCGGCCGTCGCCGAAGAAGTGGATGAAGACCTTGGGAACGCCGTACTCCTTGGCCGCCTTGAGGAGAGCATACAGATGCGTTTGCTTGGAGTGCTACGTAAGGTATCAGCATTGTCCGATGTGGTTTCTGCATGGACGAGATGAAGCATACCACACCGCCGTCGGAGACGAGGCCACAGAGATGCAGCCGGCCATTGCCCTTGGCAGCGCTCTGGAAGGTCTCCCTGATGGCCTTGTTGTTGCTAAGCTCACCCTTCTTGATGGTCTGGTCGATGCGGACAACGTCCTGCCAGACGACACGGCCAGCGCCAATGTTCAAGTGGCCGACTTCTGAGTTGCCCATCAAGCCCTCAGGCAATCCAACGGCCAGCGACGAGGCATCGAGCTCGGTAAACCCATCGGGGTTGTTGGACAGCTCGTCCATGACGGGCGTCTTACCGGCGGCAATAGCATCGCCATTCTTGGGACTCTGCTCGGACGGAATGCCCCAGCCATCAATGACGACTGTGGGAGCGCAAGAGCAAGAGAATTAGCCACCCGAACTCGAGATAGACCAGGATGAAGCAGAAGACGAGGATATAGTCGAGGCGCCTGGAGAGCGCCTCGCCGGCCTGCTCCTTGAACGGGGTCGCTGCCGTCTGCGCGCGGCGAGGGGAGAGACGAGGAGAAGGAGTGGAAGGGAGGAAGCCTCGTGCATATCGAATCTCGTGATAGTAGCGGGGTGGCGGCTGGGACGAGCCTGGGGAGGAGGACGTACTGAGACAGGCTTTCTGCTCGGTCTTGGACATGGCGAGGGATATGCGAGGTCTTAGGGCAAGATCGAGGGCCGATTCGAGGATGGGGATACAGGAGAGGAGCCAATTGACGTGGTGATGGAGGAGAGAGGTGCGTGATTTGATGCGGCGAGACAGCTTCAGGGGATTGCAAACTTGGTGGGGTGAGGTGTTGACTTGACTCCGATGTCATAGGCCGAGGACAGACCTTAAAATTTCGACATCGAAATCGCACTATAGCAGTCGCATGAAGAGGCTATTGCTCCACAGTCCGTCTCAGCCCTGCTCACTGTCTTCCAGCAACCACCAAGCGCGAGGTTCCGATAAGCGGGAAGTAGTTTGAGCTCCGCAATCGCAAGCAATACTACTCCGTATTACTCGACGCATTTCGACGGACGAGCACGAGCAATCGAGCAACTTGCGAGGCTGAGAGCCGCCAGTCCCATCTGCATCGCCATCGTCCAGTTCCGCGACCAGTCATACTCGCCGTGGACAGCCACAATGGCAGCCCAACAACAGCACCCCCTCGCCCTCCCCAACACCCTCTCCCCCGACGACCTCGACACCCTCTCCGAGCTCTCCATCGTCCTCGCCAAGGTCCGTGTCGGCATCCAGTCGTCCGCGGGCATCACCGGCACCACCCCTGGCGGCGTCGTGTCCAGCACCCACGGTCAGCAGCTCTCCTTCAAGGACGTGCCCGGCGCCACCGACGGCCTCAAGCACAAGCTGCAGCACGCCAGGGCCCAGGTCTGCGCGCTGCCCGACATGGACCGCTCCATCGCCGAGCAGGAGCACGAGATCCGGGAGATCGAGGCGCGCATCGAGCGGCAGCGCGCGCTGCTCGAGCGCTTGCGCGAGGGGGGCGTTAGGTTCGGCAAGGATGACAGCGTCGCGGGCGATGTCAGAATGGAAATGTGAACAAGGGCGTCGCGTCTGGCGTTGGAATCAAAGCGAGCGTTGCAAGATTGGCGTCAAGCGGACATCAGCGGGTTGGAACCGAGGCATTTCACGACCAATGGAGTTATCTGGCTATGCTATACAAGTTCTCCTCGACGAACACAAAACACAAGCAGGTTCAAACAGCAGCTACCGTCGCGGGATCCCCACCTTCTTCAGAGTCTCGCCTACACTCGCACCAGGTTGGCCCGGCACAACCTTTGTCCATATCTCGTCATCCAGCACCTGGGCGGCAGACAGGGTCGTCCAGTTTGGGCTGTGTCCGGCCTTGAGCCATTTGAAGTCGTCCACCTGGTCCCACTGGTTCTCTGTCGCCGAGTCCGTCTCTGTCATCTACCCTCCGGTTAGCACCTGGCGACTCGACGATTAACACGCCGAAAGGAAAGGGAGGCATACATAGCACTTGGGAAGAGGCGCAAAGCGCATGCCCGTGCAGTCCTCGATAATCGGGTGGCTGCTGCAGTGCAGGTAAATGTCGACATTCTTGCACTCGTGGATCCGAACCTGGCGCGCCGTCACCACCAGGATGCTGTCCGATATGCCGGTGATGTGGACGGGCCCGCTCACGCGGCCAGCGACGATGAGGCTGTTACTGATGTCCTTAAGTGCAAGACCGAGGAACGGCTTCCCCTGTGCGGTCGGGACAGACATGTCCACGATGCAGTCGCGCAGGTCCGTCAGGCTGCCCGACGAGGTGGCACGCGCGGCGGACGACGGGAGGATGATGTGCAGGCCGGCCTGGTTTGAGATGCCAATGTTCTTGGCCATGGAGAAGCTAGGCTTGCGGATGCCCGACAGGCCGGGCTTGGAAATCTCCTCGTTGTAATCCCTAGTGGTCGAGGTCTTTGGCAGCTCACTGACCGTGTCGTCACTCTCGGTGGGTTCCTTGCTCGGCTCCGCACGGGGGGACGTGTGCGCATTCCGCGCGAAGCTCCCGGGATTCAGTCGCGGGTCGTTCTCCGGCGCGCCCATGTCGACATGGACACCACTCGTGCCGGCTCGCTTGAACTGGAAGCGCGTCTTGGGCGTGACCCTCGCGACCATCTCATTGAGCTTGTCCTGCAGACCCTTGATGGTCTAGACGCGTGAGAAACAATAAACATTGGTTAGAAATACAATCTGATTAACGACAACTGCGTGCTTGCAGACGAACCTCGGAGTACTGTCTCCGGTCATAGGACGGCGTGTAGTCGGCGGCGTCGGTGACTTCGTTCTGGAGCTTGGTGATGCCGGCGAGGACGTGGTCGATGGCTTCCTGGCGCTCTCCCGCGACGGCGGAGACGGACTCCAGCTGGTCTATCTGGTCCTGGAGGACTGTATGGTGCGCATCGCGTTAGCTGCAGCTCTCCCGCTGGGAGTGTGGTGCCAAAAGTGAGTGGCGCGGCGAGCCTACCCGCAACGCTGTCCTGGAAGTGCCGGTAGAAGCGCTGCTTGGGATCCATGGTGGTTGGTTGATGCTGAATTCGAAACAATCGGTAATAATGGATCAAGACTTGCTGCGTGCTCGTCCACGCAGGCCTGGTATCTATGCTCCCCTTTCGTTACGCACGAGGCAGAAGTGAAACAAACACGTCGAGGCGCGATTCCTCCGAAGCCGTCCACCCTCGAATGCAGCTGCCTCTGGTGATGTTACAGGGCAGGTAGGTCAGATGGACTCGCGGATCCTCGTTCCCCCAAGCGATCCCTGCCGAGCCGTTGCTGTCAGTACAGGCAGGAACGAGTAAACCGTCGACAGAATAAGATGCTGTTCGCGTGTACGCCCGTAGACCGTGGTGATCAGGTGAGCTTTCTCCTTGGTGGCTGTCGGTCGGCAGGTACTGTACAAAACCCCACACTGGCTCGACGGCAGCTACGGGGCAGCTGCAGTTCGTCTTCCGCCACGCCAAAAAGAGGGGTTGGTCTGATCACACAGCATTGCAGTGGAGTACACTGGCGATGGGCCCTGCGGGTCTGCTCCTGGTCCACCATTCTGGCGTCTTGAAAGACGTCATTGGTGCTATCCCTACCATCTCACCGCGGCCTCAGTTATTGTACAAGTGCACCATCACGGGAACCCTCACATCACAGTAGTGAATCACTGGTTGAATCAAAGTTATTATTACATCTCGCACCACGGCGTTTCCCTCAGTGAAACGACCTCATTCGCCCATTCCCAGCCGCTCTCTTCCCACCATTCGACAGCGGCGGGATGAGGGGCAGCGGGAACGGCTTCTTCTGCGGCAGCTCCATGTTCACCGCCCGCCACATCTCCCACACCGTTGCCCTCCTCGCCGGCAGCATGCTGTACTGCAGGCTGTACAGGTTCTTCCTATTGATTGGCGGGACGAACTGGCCGGTCAACAGGCACAGCAGCACACGAGGGGATAGGTAGTGTTTTCGTATGCGATGGGCCATCTGCGAGTACTGGTGGAACATGGCGCTGAAGGTCAGGGGAATTGACTGAACGGAGATCAGTATGGTGACGCCGCAACCGCAATATGCAGCAACTAACCTTGAGGTAAATGATGGAGGTCGGGGGCTCATTATAAATACTAGTGTTGGAAGCTCTATAGTCGTGGGTATCTCGAAGTTCAAAGCGAATGCCACCTATGCATGTCAGCCGCCGATGCCGCCAGATAATGACGCCGTGAAGGCGTACTTACCGGGCAGTCGGCTGGGGTCTTTGACCCTCAGCATGAGGGCAAATAGTGGAAAATGATTCAAGCAAGAAAGCAACGTGTCAAAGCCCGCCTTCATGGAGATGATTATCATCCTCGCAACAGCAAAGTTGAGGTAAAACACAACCACCGTGGGTAGCAGGAAAAAGAGCAGCGTGAAGAGGATCGTGCCGACGAGTAGCTGGTCCAAGTCGTAGTCGCAAGAGTCGATACGGTTGCGGAGGACATTGTGTTTCTTGCCGCGAAAGAGGTGGAACAGGGATTGCAGTATCGTGAGTTGCCAGTGGTAGATGCGGGCCGACGCCAGGTAGAACGAGTAGATGTGGATGGTCAGGACCGAGAGCAGGTCCGAGAACACGGCAATGGGCATGCTGGCGCCAGCAAATGATGAAAAACCTATAACCCACACAAGCTGCCGCAGTGCAGGGTTCAGCGTATCGATGCAGCCTACCAAACGTCAGCTTAGTCCAGCATCCAGAGAATTGCGATAGTGGCAACTTACTCGACCAATAGTCGATAACCCAAAGAAACAAGTCTCCCAAGAACGACGCCAGCTCACCGTTGAGCTTTAGACCGGCCGGCCATCCCATAAGCCACGAGATGCTGCTCTGAAGCGCCTCTACCGTATACGTCCTCAGAAGACTTCCGATTTGCGCTGCCACCCAGTCGGCGTGCTCGATGATGTACGAGCCCACGGCCATACCTATGATGACGTCGTTGGCAACGAGCCACAGGCTGTTATAGAAACGAATGTAGTCCGGATGACTGGTGGTAACGCTGGCCCAGTTCATCTTGCGCTGGCGCAGGGTCGAGTACTGCATGGGCCAATAGCAAAACTGCTGGAGGCGAATCTCGATCTGCTGAGCAGTTGCCGATATGTCCTTGAGGGCCGCGCCGCCAGGCTTGGCTCGAAACTCCAACATGATGAGGAGCACCTCGGCGACCATTCGGTGACCCAGCAGGAACAGGCAAAAGGTCCGCCGCAGGACAGGAAACAGATACAGGGTAAAAAAGGCCCACATTTGCCGCAAGACGTAATTCCTAATCGTGGTGGCGGACTCGACAACTCTTTCCGAGACACTGAGGCTACGCTTTGGCCGCGGTCCGAGTCGTCCAACATTCTTCTGCAGCGTCTGGTCCAGCTCCCAGGACCAGTTGACTTGATTGACAATTTTGGGCAGCGCCTTGTCCCTGGCGGACGGCACTCGGTTGGTGATAGTATGCAGCTTGAGCTTCTCTGCAAGTTTGCGACGCACTTCTTTGGCCTTTCTCTCTTGCTTTTCTACCTCGCCTTCCGGGCCGTCCATTTTGGTATCCTCCACCTTGGGGCCTTTGTCCCCAAGGGCCAAGGCTATCGGGTCGAGAGAGATGTACTGCATGCGCTTAGGCTGTGGCCTGTCATAGAGAATCAGCTGGATGCTCGACGCCTTGGCACAGGTGATTGTCGGCCGTTCCGAGGAGAAGGACGTCGTCGCGCGGACCCAGGAGGGGTCGGCCGCGTCCGGGTTTGGTGCATTCGAGATGCCCAAGACATGCATCGAGGAATGGCCGCAGACATCGTATATGCGGCCGGGACTGTGTGGACAGGAGCGGAAGAATGTGCCCAGCTTGAGGTGGAACTCGACATCTCGAGCCTTGGACTTGTCAATATCGGGTTCGACAGTGACCGAGGCTTCGCCGACTTACGTGGACATCGTCTAGGACGGCGACGACAAACACGTCCAAGGTTGAGTTCCTCCATCCCACCACCACGCCGGGTCGATCCGACTTGCAGGCGTCCGTCGGCCAAAACCCTCGCATCAGGCCATCGTGTTCTACCATGACAGACTGCGTTTATCGATTCGGGCTACCCGTCCTCAGAAGGAGCCGCGTCGTCTTAGCTGCTCTCGTGCGGAGACGCCCGTTCCAGGGGTCCGCGGATGCTGCAGCCTCTTCGTCAGCAGCATGCACCGTAGCAGGTTCCGTCGCTCGTGTATGTATACCAAATGTGTTTCCTTCCCCGCGAGCAATACGATGGGGACGAATACAGTAAGGAACAGAGCAGTCAAGCCGACGACGCCCCTGGCAGCGCGTATCTAGCAAGGGAGAGAGAGTCAGCTGCCGCAGCAGTGTCCGCAGAGGGGTATCCGGACTCACCACGACTCCGTATTCCGCAGCAAAGATGGCTAGCTCATAGAGGCGAGTGACCAGGTCCCAGCGGGCAGTTATGTAGCCAGCTACAAAGATGCCGAGCGTGAGGATGGAAAACGGGTGCATAGAGTGTTACGTCGGTTGGCAGTGCATGCCGTGGGACACGCCGCGCGGTTCTCAGGCGTTCTGTTGCGACGAGGTGGCTTGGAGGCTGGGGTAAACGAGACGGATCTCGGATCTTTGACTCTGATGGCGCGTAGGTACCCGCCGTGGGTCGCAGGGAGGCAGGAATCGCCGTCGAAGCTGAAAGGAGGCGCGTGCAGGGCCAGGGATTCGCTGGAGGGTCGAAGGGAAGCTGCCGCCGAGGAGACTGGAGAGTCAATTGCGCAGAGCTGGAATCTTTGGCCCTGTTCTTGAAGTGCGATCGTGAGAGCTCAACATGCTGTGGAGTGCCATCCCTGTTGACGCAAGAGGACACCAACTTGAAGAGTCCAAAGCCTGTGGGGCACTGCGCCCCTGCGAATCACGTGGGTTCCCTCACCAAACGTCGACATGGACAACCCATCGCGGTTCGAGATTGACTGTGGAGGCATCCAAAGAGTAGCTATGCCGGGTGTATTCCAAGCGGAGAAGCATAATTTATGCAATGATGCCCCAGGGAAACACATCTTGCAGCTGGCGAATCTACATCCCATCCCAAAACGCCGTATCAGGAGCTCTTGAACACAAACATCTACCCTCCAGCCAAGCGCGCTATTCTGCGAGGTTGTTAGTTTATGAACCGGGCTGCCTCGATGTTTGAGCTATCTCAGACTCACTTTTAGGTGCCGTCAGTCTCGCATCGTTCTCCTTGTTGTCTTCACGAGCCTCGTCGAGGAGCTTGTCAATGCCCCTGTCTTTCAGCGCAGCCTAGGAACAGTGTCAGCGCCGTGCTCCATGGGGCGTCAATATCGCCGTCTCTTACATGAAGGCACTTTTGGTATTCTTTGAATAGAGGAGCACACTCTTTGTTGTCCTTTTCGGCTCCTCGGAGGTACTCTAGATTTGTGTTAGCGACGTCTCGGACGCGTGGCGATGGATGCCCTCACTCTCGCTGTACCACTTGAGGAAGCACGTGTCGTAGCGCCTGTCGCCCTGTCAGTGATCCATATCTATACAAAATGGAGCCGATGCTTACTCCTTAACTTCATTGCACTCCGGTGCAAGGGACGCCGACATGGTGACGGGATAGAATGATGTGGAAGATGCGAGTGTAAGCAACTCGTGAAGTTAGCGCAAGCTGCCTGCAGAGAGATCAGATCCCCAGCGCCAAGACCGCCTGAGCCCACTATCGCTGCGAGCGATTCACTGATGAGTGCCACCCACCAATAGCAACAAGTTCTTAAAGACAACGATATGTGCTGCAATTGAAACAACCTCAAAGGAACTGAGAGTATTGCCTCTTGCAGTTTTGAATCCCACATTGGTGTTTTGCACATCTCGACGAGTTGCTGCTTCAAGTTCCGAGTACGTCGCACTGTTGACTGTGGCAGCTGTCTTTGTCATCATCGTGATTGGCTACCGCCTGGACTTGCATTTCGAACAGGGATCTGCGCGGTTCAGGTGCCGCCAGAGCTCTTTCACAGCTGACAGCGACACTTGGCGCGTCAAGGTACGTCGAGACGCGGTAATCGACCACTGGCATCTTGTCGCAAATTCTCCTTGGGCATAATCACGACCTTCTCGAATTGCAAGCCCGCTAAATTCCATGCGCTGACGTCTGCTCCGCAGACGACACTGTCACGATGGCGCCTTCGACCAAGAAGCTGGAGCAAGCTCTCATCGACGGCACCTCCGAGGTCTTCAACGCAGAACCAGATGGGACTTCTGTGAACAAGGTACGCCGGCACGTCGAAGAGAAGCTTGGCCTCGAGGAAGGCTTCTTCACCAGCGGCAATTGGAAGCAGAAGAGCAAGGCGTTGATCAAAGAATATGTGGTAAGTCCTGCCGCAACAAACCCGCCGACACAACTCCCCTCTCCCCGGCTGACAACTATAACCAGGACAAACTGCTTGATGGTTGGAAGCCCGAAACCGAGGAGCCTAGCTCCAAGAATGGTATAAAGCGACAGTCATCCGAAGTCGAATCCCCCCAGCCCAAGCGGCGGAAGCGCGCCTCTAAAGCAAGCAAACTTGTCAAGAAAGTAGAGTCAGACGCAAGCGAGTTGGAACATAAGCCAAATATGAAGAAAGGTTCGGGGCGTGGCAAGCCATTTGTCATTGATACAGACAAATTCCACAGCCCTTCACCGGACAAGAAGCCCAAAATAAAGAAGGACCAGGGGCATGGCACCTTGGGAATTGATGTGGACAAGTTCAATAGCCCCTCGCCGGAGCAGAAGCCGAAGCGAAAGAAGGGTGCAGGGCGTGGCAAGGCCCTTGAAATTGATTCAGACAAGGTCAACAGCCCCTCGCCCGACAGAAAGCGCAGGCGCAATGTAAAGGAGGAGGAAGAGGAAGAGAGCAAGGACATAGGGCGCAGCGAATCAGGCGATGAAGAGGCGCAGGTTACTCGGGTCAAGACTCGAGTTGACTCCAGTGACGAGGAGAAGCCCTCGGTCAAGCAACAGGTCGACTCGGGCGACGACACGAAGTCCTCCATCAAGGTTGAAGAGGCAAAACCCGCCATCAACGAGGAAGAGGAATATTCGGACGTAATCGACGAGCCTCTACAGCCCAAGGGCAAGAAGAAGACGACAGCAGACAAGAAAGGCTCTACTTCCAAATCGTCAAAGGCTGATTCCAAAAAGGCCCCAGTCTCAGCCACAAGCTCAGACGACCCCAACGAAGCCGAAATCAAGAAGCTGCAGTCGCACCTTGTCAAGTGCGGCGTCCGCAAACTGTGGCACATGGAACTAAAAAAATACGGCGACGACGCACGTGCCAAGATACGGCATCTCAAGAAGATGTTGGCCGACGTTGGCATGGATGGTCGCTTCTCCGAGGCCAAGGCCCGTGAGATCAGGGAGACGCGAGAGCTCATGGCGGAGACGGAGGCGGCACAGGAGATGAACCGGCTGTGGGGCATGAGCAGTGGCGGCAGGGTAAGTCGCGGTAAGAAGGGCAAGACGGTGAAAGCAGAGGAGAGCGAGGAAAGCGGTGCAGGTGACGTCAAGGACGAAGACGAAGACGAAGACGAGGACGACGGGGAGGGCACTACATTTGCTGCGAGAAGGCGGAGGGCTCAGGCGGACTTGGCGTTTCTGGGCGACGACAGTGATTCAGACTAGGTAGGACGACGAAGAGCGTGCTACTAATAGTGTCAGCGTTTTGATGCCTTTCGGCCGGCGCAAAAATGGGACTGGGAAGGCTGGTTTAGCGATGCTTGTTTCATAGATGAGTTGTCACGGCTGAGGGCTGGTTTTGTGCTTTGACTGACAGACTCCTAGAATGGGAGAAATAAAAAAGCGAAGGGTATACAGGACCTATATGATGCCTAATCCGCCCAAGTCCTGTACACAATCCTGGCGCCGTACGTCTCATCCTTCTTCAACACCGTCATGCCCCTCCACTCAGGCACGTTGCACGCGTTCACGAACCTCCCAGGCTCGCAGCAGAACCCGCTGCGGGAGCCCCTGGCTGGCGCGCCCTCCACAGCTGGCACGTCCGTGAAGTGGCCTGTGTAGAACTGGAACGAAGGCTCCGTGCTGAGCACCTCCAGGTGGATCCCAGTCTGGGGGTGGTGGGCGGAGAGGTCGCAGACGAGCGGCTGGGAGCGGGTGTCGATGGGGACGGAGGACGGGTCGGTGGTGACGGTGAAGCAGTTGTCCACGTTGGGTTCGGTGGCCGTCAGGGTGAAGGGCTCGGAGGTGTCGATGGTTGGGTGAGGGACGGGAGCGCCGGTTGGGATGGAGTTGGCGTCAAAGGGGAGCTGGTACTTGGTGGCGAGTCTGACGGTGGTGCCGTCGATGGTGGCATCTCCAGAGAGGTTGAAGTAGGAGTGGTTGGTCATGTTGATGATGGTCTCATCGGCACCGCCCACCAGCTTGGCCTCGTACTCGATGCCCAGGACGTTGGCCTGCTTGCCGTTTACGTCTTGGGTGCCAGCCGTATAGGTGACCTTGGCCTCCACCGTCCCTGGGAACCCTTCATCGCCATCCTCGCTGACGAGCGTATAAGCAACGCTCTCTCCGCCGCCGAGGCCCTCGATCCCGGGGATCTGCTTGATGCCCACGGGCATCGGGCCGTTCCAGATGCGCCTCCCCCAGCCGACGGCTCCGCCGTGCAGGCTGTTGGGCCCATTGTTTGCCGCGAGGGGGTACGCCTTGCCATTGAGACTGTTAATGCTGGCGTCCTTGATGCGGTTGGCGACGCGGCCGATGGTCTCTCCGAAGAAGGGTGTGTTGTACTTGACGTATTGGTCCTGGGTCGGGAAGCCGAGGACGATGTTTGTGCCTTTGGCCTTGACGGATTGTATGATGGCCCCGAGGGGAAGAAAGGAAAAGGGAGCGTCGGTCATGGCTGAAGCCAGTATGAGAGGATCTTGAAGATTAAGAGCAAAGGAAAAATATCCAAGAAATTTGATGAGGATGTCACGTCCTGAGATATAACATCCAAAGCGTGGCGGAGGTCAGGCTGTTATGATGTCGTGAGACGGATGTTGGGAGCATCAACTAGACCAAGGTGGAGTCCAATTGGCGCGCTTGAAGCCAGGAGGGGAAAGACGAGGGGGGAGTCAATGAGGTGGGGTACCTTAACCCGTACCACAAAGTACGGAAGTAATACGAAGCTCGAAGCACTGAGAAACGGACAATGCCTTTGCTTCATTTTCTCGTCAGCCTGGACCGCAAAACGGTTCGGATATCTGTACGGAGTAGCTGAGGCGGAAAAGCTAGAAGGGGCGTTGTGATTGTTGGCGTTGGCCTGACGGAGCGAGAATGATCAGCCTGAATCCGAACACCACAGAATGGGAATTCAACAATGCCTGGAGAGACCACATTCGTCTCAGTGCTCTTTCTGCTCTTCACCGTGATTTCTGCAACTTGAAGACCACGCAGCCCGGTCGTCTGCATTCATGACAATGCTTGGGTGGGGTATTACTAGCGTCCCTGTACGAAGTACTTCGTACCAGTAGTTAGTTATCCATAAAGTCAAAGACATCCTGAATAGGCAATTCCCGCGCATCAGTCATGGCGGTAGCAATACCCCCTGGGTCCAAGTCTGAGCAATTATAGAACTTTTCTGATTAAGTTTCTTGTGCAAGATGCTCATTCACGAGGCAGCTGCGTTCGGCTCCGAATTCCGCTCATGTTCTAAAATGGGGCAAAGTACGGAGTGCGAGCCCAACACACAGCAGCGAGATTATCGAAACATTAGGGACCTGTGATACAGGCCTTAGCTCATAGACTCGCAAGTGCAAGAAATTATAGCCTGCAAAACCGGCATGGGCAGGTAAACACCGGCACTTTAAATATCTTTAACGCAGTAAATCGCTCCTTTACAATTGGATTTACCGCTAGCCCTAGGTATCCTTGTATTGCCGATGTCTAAAATACTGTCCATGCAAGTTAGTTTTTTTGGCCTATCGTGTCATGCCACTGGCACGGTACAAACGTGAGCTTCCTGCGGACGTGTGGGACTTCTGTCTCACTACCTGTAACGGCGCACGTATTTTGACGGAGGAGAASGCACACACCGAAAGGACACTGCGCGGCCTAGCAGATTCTTGTGCTCAAGTCTCTCGGGCGTCAATTCACTCACTGCCGGGGGATTTGCACTTACTTAGACCATCTGATCACAAGACGCCGGAGCCGCCGACGTAGGCCTTCGCCTCGTGACGAGCGTGGTTCCTTTAATTCATGTTTACTAACAAGTTGACCGTGCGGTCTCACTCACTTGCMCTCATTAGTTGACGCGATTGGCGGGGGAAAAGCTGCCCGTAGGCGTGTTGTTCTTGTCAAAGCGTGTCCCCTTCCTAGGAAACTGGGGGGCCTGCGGCCTTTATGTACACGTGGACCGTCCAGGGCCCCTGAACGCAGCCCCTGTCGTCGGGGTCCGTTTGTCTTCCCCGTCAAAGTATATCCGATATTTAATAATAATACAAATATAGAAAGATACCTTAGCACGTGTTGATATCAATCGTTTGTCGAATTCATATCCATTTCCTCCATGTTTATGCTCAACCCGTATTCTGATTCCTGAAACCCTGCTCCTAAACAGCGCTGATATATAATTCGCAGATTGTATGCGGTTGAACTCATTAAGTATCGTTCACTTCGTAATCATTAGCGGCGAAGACTTCTGTTCCGAGTTGCGTCAGCTTATCTGCCCTGCATCTTTGCGAGACAATTGCCAAACCATATCTTCTTCAGTGACTACTTAAGCCCGTGTAAACACGACCACCTGGCGGCAGGCAGTAAGATTCTTTAGCAACGCGGCGCTCCACGTCTTAAAAATCCAAGGTCAGGGAATTGCCTAACAAACGGCAAGCGCATCTCGTCCGTCGCTTCCTCGCTCGACCTAGGATCATTTGTGTCAGTGTGGTTCTGTTCTCGTGTATCTGATGTGGGTGACAGAACGATGAGCATGCCGGGACTGTGTCATTCGACTGGTGTCGCCAGTCGTCGATAGGCAAACAGCTTCATTTTCGAGCCAGGAAGGAGCGGCTTCCTCCGCTCCAGCTCTGGGCACCCCCATCAATGGAACACTGCCCAGGGACGCCATACTGCAGAACGAGAGTGATGCCTGTTGGAACAATTCGAATCTTCAAGATTTGACGGGGTGGCAGCTCTGCTGGGAAACTGGAGCTATGGTAGGAGCTGTGGCTACTGTGCTGGGCATTAGAGAGGGAGTTTCGACCTTTATAAATACGCAGACAGCTTTGGATCCATATTAAAGCATACACAAGGCACATTCGAAAGGCCTCTCTCACTTCCAGGGGCAAACAGGGGTGAAAATTTTGCCTTCCCCTGTTGCCTGAGTTGCTAGGGGCTCGTCAGCTTTAATTTCTGTGCCGTGTGGTTTCCCCCTTACATATTTTAGTCGCGTTACACACGCCTGGCCGGAAGGACTTCCTAGCAATGGAAATGGTCGAGACAACAAAAGCAATTTTTATCTAAATATAGGAAGCCCACGAATCGCAGAAAGCCAATCGGACCGCCTGGGGAGCTATTCCGTGCCGCGTGACAGTCAAGGCGCCCGGGCCCTGGTGGAAGTGTGGTGGCCTCCTGCATAAGCCCCAGGCATTCTCTTGCAAACGGCAAGCGATAGAAATGGTGGCCGGTCAGCCACGCCAGCGTAATGGGGAGAGCGGCGGGTAAGCCACACCGTCGTGATGGGGAGAGCGGCCGTCCTCGCTTTCGCTCGTCCCCTTAACTGTGCAGCTGTTG